>KK115560.1:313736-328623 GCA_000611955.2 Stegodyphus mimosarum
TTAAAGTTTTACAAAATATGAAATCGTTAATAAAAAAATTCCAAATTTCAAATTTGGGCTTCCAGATGCCTATATTCGCAGCAGGATTACGGCATTCAAAATTCGATGGTTTTAGGTACGGTCGTTTTATCACAATGCGAGAAACATAAATACATTTATGCACATTCTTCATTATTTAATTTTTTTTAAATATAATACAGGGCTGGAATATTTGGCGGCAACAGTTTGAAAAGTGAAACAGACTTTTAATGTTTCCGACGCAAAATCGCAAAACGAAAACAATATTTCTTCAGGGACAAAGCCCTTTTGGATTAAAAAAAAAAAAAAGAAAAGAAAAGAAAAGAAAAAAGAAAAAAAAGAAAAGTAGGCTAACAGGAGTGAGTACAAGAGCAGACTGGTAGACTGCGAGCTCAGCGAGGGCATAAAAACCCTTAACAAATCCATTTGGGAGACCATTAAAGTTTGAAACTTTAAGATATTTTTAAGACTTTATTTTAATGTTTTATTAAAAATCTAAACTGACGATAATTTAACCAGAATGGAGTTCAAGAACTTTGTAATAAAAAAAATTAAAACAAATTTTAAGGTGTCAATGATAAAGTGAACTATTCAGGACCATTTGGATTAATTAAATAATGAAGAAAACAGGGAGGGACAAATGTAAATATATCAGATTCGATTTCCGAAGGATTGTTTAAACTTTCCTACACCAGTACCGGTTTAACTGAGACCAGCACCGGTAGAATCGCATAATTTCATACGGAAAAAGTATTTTGAAGATGACTAAGTTTAAAACATTTTCATGACAAAATACTAGCTTTGTTGGTTGTTTGAGTATATTATTCATAGCCAGTTCAACTAATTCCAAGTCTACGTAAAGCTATCCTTTTCATGTTTACATAAATGAATAACATAACACGTCTGATGTAATATTATTAAAATAACAATAATTTGACTTTCATTGTTTTGGCCCCTCCAATCATCCATTTCTCGATATTTTTGTTTTACGATGAGGGTATTAGCATTTCATTCGACAATATACGGAAAGATTCGTCAGTTGCTTTGCTTCTTTTTTTACATTTTCAGTTAGACGTTTGTTTAAAATTTTGCATTTACATCTTTTCAAAAGATCTGTACCTTTATTTTTCTTTAAAGATTTCTGTACCTTTATTTATTTAAAGTACTATCAATACTTGAAAAAACGTTGGGAAGGGAAATAAAACAGAAAATATTAATTTGAAAAGTAGATATTATTCAACCATTTTGCACTATATGTTAAAATAATTTTGAAAAACTTTGCCTTTCCAGCGCTTTGCCTTCTAAGCTGCTGGACAACTGAAGATTAGATCTTGGACCTCTGAAATCGTAGTGGGAAACGTTACAGTATCATACACCAGAATTTCTCAAATCGAGGACTATAAATGGTCATCGAAGCCTGGCCTCGTGATCCTCCTAGATTTGTAAAATTGCTTTGTTATTTGTAACGGAATTATCATCATTTATTACTGGTGATATACGGCTAAGTACACTGGCATATCTTTCTCAAAACTCAAGAATCTCAATGTGTTCATTTTATTCTCAAAATAAAATAAGCCAAATCTGTGTTACAAGTTATTCCTTAGTGCCCGTGAGAAAATAAAGGAAACTGAGGCGGAATTTGGTTGGTGGCTTAGTTGTGTAAAACAGGGAGTTTTTCATCCTTTCCAACCTTAGAATCTTTTAAGTAGGAAAGTACGTCGTTACTGGGAAATAATTATGAATGGCTCGCATCTTGGAACTCTAATGTCACAATATTAAACTTATTTTACAAGTGGAAAAGATAAAGAAAGTGGCAAATATAAAGAATTTTTATGAGTTCTTTATCTTTTCCATTGCTATTTTGAAAATATCAAGCTATCATTGAATGAAAGAGAACAGGTACTAGAACTCTCTAATGACACCGGACTTAAAATGAAATTCCAAGCGGAAGGTACGGTTCATTTATGGACCTCATCACTAGTGAAAACGAAGCACATAAATTGTACTACGTATCCGTATAAGAAAGTATTTTCATCACTAACTCAAATAAAACTAAAAGACCGAAGTCGACTTAGTGTCAGTCTTAAGCTTACAGGTATACATCCAAATAGGGAACAACAGCTCAAAGAATTCATAAGCTCAATGACGTCATTATGGTGAGTAATAATATTTATTAATTTTTAGTTAATAAGATAAAGATTATCCAAACTATATTACCTTTGAATTAATGAAAATATATGTTAACTTTTATTTTATTATTTTGATTGATGAATATTAATATAAAATGCAATTAATTTTTAATTAATTGTATTTTAAAAATATAAGTTTATTTATTATTTTAACACTAAATAAAATTTTTAATGAATTTCGTTTTAAAAATAAATTAATATATATAATGCTAGTAACATATGCCAACAATTGCTTTTGAAGGGGACAAGAGTCAGGTCGTTAACAGAACATTCAAATTTATAAAAGTGGTCGCCACTAGAAAAAAAGGTTGACAAACGCTGTTATGTGCGTTTCACCAAAATGTAAAAGGCCTTTATCCTATGAATTCAAGATTTGTTCAAGATTTTAAATGTAAACATTCAGGATTTGTTTAAGATTTTTAATATAAACAAAACAAATGCAAACTGAAATTCATCCGCGCAATATTTGATAATAGATCAGTGTATCGCATTCAGTAATGCAAGAAAAATTCGCTTTATGGCATTGTTCAATTTTAGTCCATAATCCGATGTTTTTGATAATTCGGCGTGTCTTAAGTCCTGAACGTGGGTTATCAGGTTTCTTAAAAAATACGTTCATAAATAGCGGTATGGGCCTTAATGCACACCTGTTTTTTAAACAAATTGCTGACAATCCTCTAAAAAAATTTAATACAAGGCGTGATTTCAAAACCTGATGAATCCATCTGGATGAGTGCTACCTAACGGGTGGGTGGTCCTTAATATAGGAAGAAGTAGATTACCTCTTTAAAACTGTTAATTGTTGAATTTTGTGAATTGTTTTAACTGTGTGCTGTCATCAGCTATGAGTTACGATTGACAGAATGGTGTTTCAAAGATGCCGTAATTCGTGGATTAGGTATAATATATTTGGAATTTAGTTTCAAAATGCAAATATATGAAACATAGCAAATACCAATATTAATTAATGCTAATGTACAATAAGCGATAAAATAGGTTACAAATGATTTCTTTTAGCGTTTTATTATAGTTACCATAGCTTTACTGTCACTAATATTATTTCATTTAACCGTAAGAAAACCGAATAGTCTTTTAGGGCAACTGTCTGCAATAAACTGATATGACGCATTTCGGAAAACCGCACCTGCTACTGCATATCTAAGGCGGAGGGAAGAAAACAACATCGCGCTCAGCCGTTTCGGGCGGTTGTGGTCGTTTGGACGGCAGGTTGTGTTGGGCGTTTTGGCCTTCAAAGGGTTAAACATTTACCATACTTCTTCCATTGTATATCTTAAAAGATTGATATAAATTTGGAGTGAAATAATAATTTAAACTTTTAGACTGCCATCGTTCCATCTTTACATTTCATCATTTTGTAACTACAACGATGTGAAACAATAAAAGAACTTATTTGAACATCCACTTTAAGTTATACGAATCTGTTTAGTTTTATTAACAAGTTATTTTATGTAAAATATTTTACTGCCTTTCTTACTTTGTAGAGACATTAGGTTTATTTCGAAGCAGGAGTCATGAAAAATATGCAAGGCCTTCGCCGGGAATCGAACCACGGACCTCTGAAATACCGGCTCAGTGTGCTGACCATTACACCACGAAGGCACGCTAAGAATGTGGGAGATATACCTTATATACTCCCCTTTTTAAAGGGCGACTAGGGTTTTAGGGTACCTAGTCGCCTAATCCTGGGTGTGGAGAGTCATCATCCACAACCCTTTTAGTTCGGGCGCCAGTGTAGAGACATTAGGTTTTTACGAAGCAGGAGACATGAAAAATATGCAATTCTTTCGCCGGGAATCGAACCACGGACCTCTGAAATACCGGCTCAGTGTGCTGACCATTACACCACGAAGGCACGCTAAGATTGTGGGAGATATACCTTATAACTTTCTGTTTTCCTTCCAGATTGCTAATTTCCAGTTCGCGCTTATTCAAATGAGGTAGACAGAGATAACAAGTAAGGTCTTAAATTGTAGCATCAGAGCATGTTTCGCCTGCTGAAGGCCACATTAATAGTGGAATCTCTTAACAGCAGTTTATCTACGGCGTTGCGTTATTGTCGCCATTAGGCTTTTCACGCCGATATTAGTTCTGAGCCAACTTGCGTGCATTCTGTCTGTGTAGCCTTTGGGCTAAATTACGATTTATTTAGTTAAATTCTTTACTTCTCTGTTACGCCATAAAAGCCGGCTGGTTCTGTAAGCACGAGGAGCGCCTTCTGTTAATCTACTGATTTCAATAAAAGCGTCTATTTCCCCCCCTTTCATAGACTATGTTAAACTTTCCAAGACAAAAGAAGTTGTTTACATCTTCCAGATTTCTCATCTAGTTTATGTTACCAAAGAGGGTTAGATTCTGAATTAAAACAATTAATAAAATAAATTTCAGCTACTTTGCGGTTGGGCAGACACCTAATTCGTAATATTTAAAGTTCAAATTTAATGTCTGAAAATCTGACTGCATCAGTTTACGATTTCTAGTTTAATATTCAATCGGAGACGAACCTACCAACTGGCGTTAAACAACTGGCGTCACAACAGCGTTAGAGTATACAATAACTGAAAAGTTTCATTGCAGCATGCGAATGTTATCAAACTCACTTTTAATAAATTATTACTCGTATTTAAGTATTAAATACTATTATTTAAAATGCATTTCATTTACATATTTTTGGAACTAGATGAAACAAGAGACGACCAAGAAAGATTTTAACATAAGAAATAGCAATTAATTGAAATAAATCTCACAGTATCGATGGGAAACTGAAAATAATTACATGAATATTTGCATACATTTATCTTTTGAAATGTGAGTTATAAAATATGATCCATATACAGAATTTCGTTCATAAGTAACAACATGAATCACAGTTACATAAACGAATCATACAAAGTTTTTGTCTATCATGTATTGAGTTTCATGTAATCATTCTTAAAAAGGCAATTTTCCTTATACTTTTATGTCTTTCAATGTAAACGTCGAAACTTAAGACCTAAAATCAAGAATTATTTCTAGAACCTTTTTTACGGCGAACAACCAAAACACTAAGTTTTAAAAAGGAAAATTGGCTTATACCAAGGGTAAAAAAATCTCGTAATTTAATCTCCTTTATCGTTTTTTTTAATTCTTTATTTAGCGTTACTGGGGTGTTAACTTTCTTCGGACCGTTAATCTGGAAAATTAACATTAGATGAAAATGGCGGATAACACATTTTATCTATCAAAAGGATTTACAAAAAATGAGAGATGCGTTGGCTCTCTTAGTGAATTCCTGATTGGATAGCAGTTACTTGTAAAAAAAAGGTAAGGAATCATCAATTTTTTTTTAAATGATAGCTCTTTGAATAATAAGATTAGTGTGATATTTTAATTCCATACCGTTCACCGATTTGAGATATGATTATTCTAGAACAACTGCTGCTGATTTATTAAAGCATTTTAATATTAGATTTATTTCTGCTGTTTTTTTTCTCTTGTGCTCGTCACCGTTACCCAATTAAAAGCAAAGAATAACGGTGGCTTAAATTACATTTTATTAGCTCGAAGTAACTATGTAGATGAAGGATTTGAATAATATATGTAGATATATTTTTTAAAAAATGAAATTAATATAATAGTTTTTTAAAATTTGTTGCCATGAATGAATGAACAATTTCAATGAAACTTAAAAGTTTGTATTTTGCAAATTTTCCTCTTCTATCGTATATGATTACTAACAGAAGCTACTTTTGTGCCAAAGGTTTCGATATCCTGGTAAAACTTGAATATCTTCTGTACTTGGCGTGCTGAAGCGAAAGACCTTAAAATTATAGAAGCCTTTACAGTTGCAATGCAACTGCAACTTTACATTTTATACTTTCATATTTTGCTATTCTGTATTATTTGTAGATTTAATACCGTTCAAATTTTGCTGCATATGGTGTTAAAGAGGATGTACCTGTACTTGAATGTATTATTGCCGTATGTCCGAGTTCATAATGGATTGAATGTACACAGAACCTATAATAGCTTGATAAAATTTATTTTACCAAAAGAAACACTCTACGGTTCTGGAGCTTTCCACAAAAGTACTCGAACAACTCTTCCATTATAATAGAGTACAATACGTAGTTACCACATCAAACTACTAAGAACGGTAACCACAACGCAATTCCAGGCGTATCTGGAAAATAAGATTACAAGGATCTAACGAGCTAAGCTCGCACGGACATCTCTCAATACTCTGAAGTCAACTCAAAAATAAAACTGAGAACTGATGCTCTCTCCGGTCTTACTTAGTTTCCTGCGGCCACCTAGAAATTTCCATTACCTCCGACTTCCCGAAATGACTCGAAGGCATTTCGGGAAATATATAGGATATTTATTTTATATACCATTCCTATGTAAAACATATAGGAATGGATATAGTTACAGCTGCATATAAGGATAAATTATACAGGGATCGGACCAAAGTGTTGCCAAATGGTTGCCAGGTTAGGAGCTTTTGGTTGATTTCTTGCCAAACTGAGGTAAAAATTAGTCGTCAAAACTATCGTTAGCTTGGCGTGTAGCCATTTACCTAAATGTTAAATGGACTTGCTCTTGTAATCTTATTTTTCTCATGGAGGTTTGGTTTTTCGAGGCCTTTTATATTACATTATATAAGAGATACTATGATTTACTTATAATATCACTAAAATTATTTGCATGTAAATCAATTTCGTAATAGAATGAATGTTTGTGCCTGGCATGATGAACTGAAAGCCCTTAAAATTGCTAAAGATTTTAGTGTTGTAATTTAGATTCATTAGATACACATATGTGTCAAAACAATAAGAATCTTTCAAAACGTTTCTTCTGCGAGACTGACATGCATGCTACTGTGCTTTGAAGAAATGTGTTACGTTTCTTAAAAAGAGACTTAAAATACGTAAGATAAAACTTGCATATACGTTATGGCTATCCGAATTCAATCTAAATGACAGTTTTAAGCATCATTTTCTGAGAAAACAAAGCAAATATTGCAGGATGTTATTCCTATTTGAGTAAATTCTTAGACACCTACGAACATTTTTAAAAATCTTTTCGGTCATCGGGAGGTATTTTTGAATGTTTAATTAAAAGCCGTTTACCACCAAATTGATATCTGGAGCAATTAGCACTTAGACATTGTAACTGCAATTGAATCGTGTCTCCAGCAGCGCAGAATGAGACGATCCATTCCTTAGAGAACGATCCTTAGAGGTGCACGTTGCGCAAAAAACATCGGGACTGCTCTATATCTCCACTTTTGCTGGGTCATTTGACGAAATTTAATTTACATTTTTCAGGTCTTGAAAGAACAACTTAGGATATATATTAGATTTATATATAGCGCTGTTCTAACATAAGTATTTTGACACAAATCCGAACTTTTTCTGAAAAGGCATACCAATTTTTTTCCATATTTCAATTGAACGAGTTAAATTATGCTGAAGTTCCAAATTCTGTAAAATTCGCAGGAGTAATTTTTTAAAATTAGCTTTCAAAGTTTTAGCTCCTAAATATTAATTGAATTTGGTATATATTTATTAATATTTTTTTTGTTAAATTTACTTGATTCCTTTTCTCACAATTCGAAATTTAGGTTCACAGCTGCTTTCCGATTTGTTTTTAAAATTTAATTTGCATTTTTTAGTAATTTTAATCAATTATTGAAAACCTTTTGAATTATAACCTAAAAAGTTTTTATAATTTCTTAACTTAGATGTATTTCTAGGCCTACATACAAGACATTAGAGTTTTTTATTCAAAATTTCCAAAGATATACGTGAATTTATACATATTGCCGCGTTTCGAAATTTGGCATATTTTTATAAGAGATAATAACGCCAAATATAATTTACGCGCTTTCTCAAAATTATTTGAAAGTATGAACATTGGAAATTTTTTTCTGCTTGTGCACAGTGAAGAAAGGGAAAGGAAAATTAAGTTGCTATAAATTAAGAAGTTCGCTAAGTGACTTTTCCTCGACGAAAACTGAAAAAAGTGTGCCAAGACAAATTTTTAAATTTCTCTGTGAGTGTCGCACCAGACTTTACAGAATTTAATATTTGAGCGTAATTTGAGTCGTAGCGTAATTCCCATTTTCTTTATAATGATATAGGAAACTTTGAAAAAATGTTTAATATAATATTTTAATTTCGTATTTTTTGGAGCTATTTTCTTCCTGCTTATCGTAAACCGCGACTAGCTGGTAGTCGACAGGTCCGAAGTTCGAGTCTAGGCGAGGGCGCTGCGGATTTCTTCCCTTTCCTAGCTTAAAAAAAAACTAACTAACTATGTAGTTCAAGATGTATTTTATGTGAACAATCTACAAATAATCGGACATTTATGAGAATGATATTATACAGTCTCGTGTTCTTTGGTAATTTGGATTACTTAATTAATTTTCTTTGCACCGAGTGTGCTGCCGCTAAATCAGAAGGTATCTGATTCTACCTTTGATACTTAGATATACTTATATATAGGTCGACATCATCGCGAACTTCATTCCGCTATTTCCGGTATCTCAGATAATCCCTGGGTGGAGTACTCTCGCCCCTAAAACCTCACCTCTAACACCTTCTTTAAATACTAACTCCTTTCTACCTCATTTGAATACACGCAAGCTAGAAATTTAGAATCTGGTAGGAAAAAGGGAAACGAGAAGGCCATAACAGCACACTAAAATACTAAAATAACTGTTTTTGTACAATTAAATGTATACTCTGCAATACGTAAAAAAAACAGGTATGAATACGTGCCTTGACATTTAGTGAAGATTAACAGTTTTCGTCATCAGATGCAAGAGTTCATAAACATTTATAAGCATATACATTCCGTATAAATAAATTATACATCAGTCAGATGCAACTAGGTAAGTTAAATAAGAAAAAATATCTATAATAATTTTCTTTTTTGCCTACCCTAAATGTATTATGAATAGGCTACAAACTGAGAGGAAAAATGGCGAGAATTGTCATCGTAACTTGCTCCCTGCGTTAGATCATATTAAAAGGCCGGGGTTATTGGAGAATTATATAGAGTAAAAACAAAAATCTATCTGATTTCTACATTTAGAAAATTTAGTTGTTTTCCCGAAATTTAGTTTCTCATCTAGAATTCATCAAAGTCTAATATACTTCTAGATGTGATGTAAAAACTGTCAGCTTTGCCGGGAAGTTATTCAGTCGATAGACTGCGGTGACTATTCCGTTTAAGCGAATTTGTTTTAAAGTTTTTGTATCATCTGAAGAAGATGCGTTGCTTAGCCCACGTTCTTGTTTTCTTAAAAAAAAACAGCACTCTAGAGACGAATGTAATGTCCATTTTTCATGGGTATTCATTTTTCTTGCATAAAAGATTTTTCTGAAAACATCTGGAGGGGCAATGTATCTTATGTTCTTCATGGAATGAAACGAGAAATATTGTAGCGTAATACTTTTGAGAAATAATATTGAAATGCGAGAAAAAAAATCTCTGAAAAACATTTCTGTCCGACAAATTATTATTTTATCAGAGTGAGAATATATTTTCATCGAATTATTTTTCTTCACGCTTTGTAAGGTTTTATTTTAGTTTTCCAGTTATTATGTTTGCGGTACAGTACTTCTATTCTTCATCAACTTCCGCTAGAATGTAAATTAGAGTACGAACGTACACCAAATTTCATAATTTGAAGGAGGCATTAAAGCAATTTAAAAAAAAACAAATATTAGCAATACTCTAATATTAGCTAAATCATTGTAAATATTTATTTCGCATTTGTTGTCTTCAGACTTTTATTTTGCAATTATGTATAATCCTAGGTTATTACTATGGGCAAAGTATTACTCACTCTTATATAACTTAATTGAACGCTTTTAAGGTGTAAGTTTGTCTTATACACTCTGTAAGTTCACCTAGTACTTCAAAAATAGTTGAGAATTGTACTTACAGGCCCGAAGTAATTCCTAACAAAGATTAACTAACTTATTCAAACAGTAAATTGTAATTACAGTTTATTGTTACTGTGCTTTATCTCGCTTATCTGACTGTAACATGTGAACAAGGCCACGTTTTTTTATCGTGGTAAGGCGTACAAGATTGTTTCTGTCATTGGCAAGGGCTATGACAGAAGGTCTTCGTCCAGTTCTGTTCCAGTTTTGAAGTAAAATATGTTGGAGGCTGGATCTCAACCCTCTTCCTCTACCCCCAAACCAGTCCATAGGAATTTCGACTAGCGGTGTATTTTAAGTGCCTCCTTGCTGTGATGGCGCTATCCACTTATACCATCGAAGCCATCTCCGAGACTGGAAACCTTGGCCAACGATATGGCAGCGAGCAATGCTCACCACCATAGCAATCGAGGCAGCAAGTTAGACTTCAGTTGCTCTAAGCAACGTAAAACTTGAGTGGCTTTTCTTAATATCCATTCGAATTTTCTTGCTTCGAATTTCAAGCTGATACCAACAAAAGAGTAAAGCAATTAAACAAAAGAGTAAAGCATGAAATTTACAGCTGATGAGATTAACCAAACATAACTCCCCTTGTTTTCCGCCAGAAAATAGAGCAGTAGGTCAATTATTTATGGATCAAATTTTAAAGACTTCAAATGTCGCCCCTATTCTAACAGACGATCTCTCGTATTTACGAGAGAAAAGCTAATTCACGAATAATTAGCACAGCTTTCCAGTCACTTTATACTAATACTAGTCACTTTATACTAATGATCCTATTAGATTTAGCGATGCACAACGCAATAAAAAAAATTTTCAGAGAAAAAAACATTTCTCCCAGCATTAAAGAACTATCAGATGTGCTAGCTACGCTCGAAGGAAATAATTTACGAGAACGAGAAAAACTGACTGGTTGATCTACTCATAGAAGACCTCTTAGAAGTATATTCTGGGCTTCATTTCCTACATGAAACAGATCTCCATACGAACCATTTTTCCCAGTCTCGTAAAATGTTGCGGGTACGTATGCGCAATTGGTCTCGAAGCATAACATCTCAGCTAGAAAGCTCTCGTTCAAATTACAACCTGTTACTTTAGAATAGGCAGTTTAGAATCAGGTGTCGTCATCCATAATCATGGTAACTGTAGCTGCGACAGATCTTCGAGCCTCTTTAATTTTTTCTCCAATTCAGTTCCATGGAGGTAAGAAAGGAAGGAGGAGCCAAGCCCGCAGTACGAGTGAGGCACTGCTCCTAGGTTCGGTCTCCAAAAGGAGTGTTTTTTGCTTACATTCAGAAGCTCAATTGACAGCTCTTTGATAGTATTTCGACACACGACAGTTCCATACAAATCGAAAAAAGGGACACTTCCGCATACAATATTCATTGTGTGATGGATAATAGCAATTTGTATAGTTTAGTGATATTTTCGCAAAAATCACATCTTGGTTATTTTTCCATAAATAACAACAGCGATTTTGACTATGAATTTCTTTTATAAAATCCTAAGCTGTTGAGCTACAAAAATATAGATTTTAGCTAAAATATTATCAAACTTAAAGAATGAAAAATACCTTACGCTACCTTTAAAATTGTGTACGTCTTTCGATACCCTTGATAGAGTATTCGCTACTTTATGTTCCAAACGCGAAAATTTGTTAAATAAAATAATTTTTTTTTGTCATCATATATTATTCTAACGTGCTTTTGAAAACGTTTTAGAGGAGAGCCTTTATAGTTGCTCATTTTAAATTCATCATTTTATTTTTTAATCACTTTGGGCTTACACTTTTTACTTATGTGGGTTAATTAATTATTTGGGTACTTTTATTTATTTGGGCATTTATTTATTTAAATGTATTTAAAACGAAGGATTTATTCATTCATAAACTCCTGTGGAAGTTACTGTGAAGAAATCTAATTCTTAAATGTATCTAAGTTTATAAGATTATAAGTTTTAACTAAATATATAATAAACTTAAAATTGAATTGTAAACATAAATTGAAATCCTGTTGACAAATACGTTTATAAAACTATTTAAGCAAGAATTGTTCGTACTGGAAAGCAATCTGTTAAAAGGTATTGTAAAGCAAATTCTATGAGATGCGTACTTAAGTGCACTGGTGTGCAAAACTTAAGCAACAGCAGGGTTTTTTGCCGTAATTTCACGAGAAATCAACTGAGAGACATGAAATGCAGAAATGAAGGAGAGTATTATGTACGTAAAGGAGGACGAAAGCATCGGAGCTGAAAAAGGAATACAATGCATACGGTATGTAATCAAACAAAAGAAGCTTTATTGAACGCATAGTATCATGACTCGTGATTGTCTATCCAACAGGAAGAACAACAAGCAGATGTTCTTTAATATGGGATATGCCCTCCCTTCACTGCAATGGTTGCTTCGCACCGTCTCCGCATACTCAGAACCACCTGGTGCAACATTTCTTGCGGTAGGAGTGCCCATTCCTCAATTAGCATCTGTTTGAGTTGTTGGGTGTTCTCCGGAGGATGTAAGCGTGCTGCAATGCGTCTTCCCAAAGCATCCCACAGATGTTCGATGGGATTTAAATCTGGTGAGTACGCTGGCCAATCCATTCTAGTTATATCTTCACTTTCCAGTAGCTCCTCAACAGCAAGAGTCCGATGTTGCCGTGCATTATCATCCATAAAAATTAAGTTTGGGCCAATGGCACCTGAGAACAGACGCACATGGGGAAGGAGTACCTCCTCAAAATAGCGATCCCCGGTTACAGACCCTCTGTCGAAAACGTGAAGCTCAGTTCGCCCGTTCAGCATAATGCCTCTCCAGACAAGAACTCCAGGACCACGGTTACGTTGTCTTTCCTTGAGGTTACTGGGATAAAACCGAGTCCCGACCTCTCTCCAAATCAAAACGCGTTGAGAATCGCTTCTGGTACTGAACCGACTCTCATCCGTAAAGAGGACACGACTAATTTGATCAGTTGTCCAGTTTTTGTGCTCTCTGCACCACTGTAAACGGTGGCCAACTTTCAACGGGAGGCAGCGTTCAGGACGGCGGGTGAATAGGCCCCCTTTGTGAAGGCGTCTGGCCACAGTAAACCGCGACACTTGTCGCCCCGTTGCTGTACCGAGTTGATGAGCAATGGCGCTTACTGACTGCTGTCGGCCTCTATTCGCCTGCAGGACGATATATAGGTCATCCCCTGCAGATGTTGTCCTCAGGCGGCCACCACCAACCTTTTTAACAGCTGTAGCTGTGGTTTGGAACGCTTTCCAAGCGCACGAAACGACACTTTTGTTGATTTCGAGCTCTGCAGCTACACTGGTGACAGTACGCCCCTCCTCCAGCTTTCCGATCAGTGTCGTCCAGGTGATTTCTTCTAACCATATTTCACGAACTGACTCACAAGGCACTTTCAGCGAATATGTTGAATTACGTCTCCGTCCTTCCTTTTATTCTACTGTTAGTCTACTGTTAGACGACGTGAGCGTACACAAAACGCGTGATGTTTACTGCGCCGACATCACGCGTTTTGTGTACGCTCACGTCGCCTCTGACATTTCGTTCCTGATATTTGCATACGCATGACGTTTCTACTGACTTACGTGTTCATTGTACTGATCTCCAGACCTCCTTTTCTACAATTTCATGGCTATCGGCTAAAGTTTTACATTGTTGCTTAAGTTTTGCTCACCAGTGTAATAAAGAAGAGTTTTAGAATGTGTATTGCTGAAAGTAAGGGTAAAAAAATCTAATAATTAAAAGAATTATTCCCTTATATTTATAATAACACTTACAAGTTTTAAGAAATATTTTAAAGAAAATCCTTTCTGAATTCCCTTTCAGAAATATTCAGAGAAAGGTAAGTACATGGACATTAGCCCCAGTATTTAACGTATTTCACTATTAAAATAAAAGTTGCTCTAATTTGAAATGAACTGAATAGAGCATTAATTATAAATTGATTTAGATTTTTCGATTTAAAAGATGCCTCAGAAGTTAAAAATTTATTTCATACTTCAGAAAGTGTTTTAGAAAGAAGCTTTGTAAATAGAAAAGCAATTGTGCGTAATTTTAATATTAATAATACAATAAACACTTATCTTAATTTTTGTAATCCTAACCGAATAAAATCGAATTACCTTAATTTTTTTTTCTAATATAATTAACGAAAACTTGTGAAAATATTTCGTTCAAATTAAACCGTTCTGAGCAAAGTGTTCTGAGAAAAATATGGCATTTAATTCCGTTTGGAATGAAATGTTGTTTAAAATTGTGTTCTTTTCACATACTTAGGACTCTGAAATATTGTATAAAAAGAAAATGTATACATTCATATGTATATTTACGACGTAATTACAAAATATTTACATTCGATCGTGTCAAAACCCATTGATCTTAATGGTAAGTCACTGAATGTTTTGGTCACCAAGAAGTGATCGCCAGTGCTTCAAACTAATGTGTGGAAGAAACCGGTTAGGCTCTGTCCTTCTTACGTCGTACCTCCATGTTCAGTTCTGCTTAGCGAGTTTCTCTTCATGAAAAGCGGAAGAATGAAATCTTATTTGAACTACAGTCTCAGAAGAAGTACAGAAAATTGGAAGTTGTGCGGGAAGTGTGTAAAACATTGATGGGATTGTTATAAGAGTAAAAAGAAAAATAACGAAAAGAAACGAGATAAGTTTTGCCATGTAGGTATTAAAATGAAAATAGAAATTACCTGTTTATAAGGTATGTAG
>KK115561.1:0-59442 GCA_000611955.2 Stegodyphus mimosarum
ATTTACGTTGTTAATTTAATCTTAGACATATTCTTTATTTTTCTTACATATATATATATACACACCCTTACCCTGCCTTTATTTTCGTAATCGTTGGTCCATATACATCCAATTACAAAAGTGCTTTAAATGACAACAATATTCATGTTTTGACAATGTTATATTTAAAAAAAAAATTACTTTAGACAAACAACGAAATGCAACCTTTAATGCGGTCTCTCGGTTCTTGTACTCATACTTGGGAAAGATGAAATAACTCGTTATGAAAAAATAAAACAACAAGAAGTTTGAATCTCGAACAACAAACATTGACTGGGATGTTTAATTTGAAAATCGGCAGTTCTTTATGTCATGTTCAACTTGCGTTGAGGGACTGATTAATTAAGTTAGAATAAATCGAGAACATGAGTTTAAATGAAGCGCAGCAAAAAATGTTTATAATTTACTAATAAACTGTACAAGAAAGTCATGTGGTGTCAGCAATTAGATTTATTATTATTTTTATTATTATTATTATTATTTATTGGCCCAAAAGGGATATTACTGTGGAAACCCAAAATTTGGGTTGATTCACGTTTCAAATTTGATTTAAATGTCGCCCACTGTCAGTGCATTGTTTCACTTTTCGTTCGATTCGGTTATCATTCGGCAAAGCGTAAAATATTTATTATCTTTCAATTGAATCTGTCTCCTATGGATTAACGAACTAAGCTATTCAAAAGCAACACATGCAGTTTTTAAGAATAATTTTTTTTATATTTTCAATCGGCTTGATTTGAATAGAAATGCATTAAATTCTTGATATATCTCATTAAAAACATTCAATATTTTTATACAGTGAATTCCTATATTTTTTTTCATTTTTCTGATACCCAGAAGATACAGGATGTTCCTTGTTGTCCGATGTTATCCTAATTGTCTATTCATCTAGACTCCTTTTTCGCTTTTTCACCTGGGCTGTCTCTATTGACAATCCTCAGAGATAAACCATATTAAACTTTAAAACTCTTTTTGGGTAACCACTGAAATCTGAACATTTTCATATTTTATTTATTTATTTATTAGCCCAAAGAGGCAGTTTGCCCAGGAGGGCTATTAATTTCGTTTTGGCATTTTGCGTTGGTTCACTATAAAAGTCTGAATCACTTTTCAAATTGTTGGCACCAAACATTACAGCACTGCATTGTATTTAAAGAAATTAAATAATAAAAAATCTGCATGAAAGTATGTGTTTCTCGCATTGTGAAAAAACAACGGTATCTAGAAACATCAAAGTTTGAAACACGTAGACCTCCGCTCAAATATGGGCAAGTGGAAGCCCAAATTTGAAATTTACAATTTGTTTTATTATCTATTTCATATTTTGTAAAACTTTATAACGAATTTCTGATTTACACACTCATCGATTTCAAAGCGTGTTATTATCATTAGCATCGCATTCATCTTCAAGCACGGATAGTTTATGCGCGAGGTTTCTTTACATTTCTTACTGGTATTATGTTGGTAGCGTAGCAACGCAAATACATTACAGTGTCTAAAGGTATTTTGCGTCGGGTGACTTTAAATGTCTGTATCACTTTCCAAATCCCGTTTTGAATGCCCCCTTGAATAAAACGCCCCATTGGGCGTAATATAAAATCTGAAAGCTCGCAGAATTTGTTTTTTATTTATTTTGCTCAATTAAAAATTAGTTCGTTTTAAAATTTTCAAATTACAGTATGCGAATTATTGAAAGCCGACTTTGCGATTGTGTTTGTAAATTAGCTACAGTGAAATTGCAAATTATCCACACTTTGCGTGCGATCAAATTTGTTTTATTTCGAGTCAAATAAAATTTCGATTGTTTAGAGACGTTTTAGTATCTGTTATGTATTAAAAAATTAAAATTTTAATTTTAATGATTTTAATACACTTGCACTTTTCACTCAGTTTTATTACATTTTATTATAATTTTAATACATTTCAATGTAAATAAAGATAAAATGAAAATTGCTAGTATGCGTCTGTGCAACTTAATGTATGCTAATTAAGCACCAAAGACTACTCGAATTGGAACGGTTAGAGAGTTCGGCTAGCAGACTGGAATAATAGTGGTTAGAATTTCAGCAAGGGCACAGTTCATTTTCTAGGCTGTCTGTTCAACAAATCGCAATCTTTACAACATTAGTTCCTGAAAAGAAAAGAAAAGGAAACATCTGTTCAAAATTACCTCTATAAGGCGCATGACATCACAATCACCAACACCGAAGCAACAAATAAAATGGCTATATTAATTTTACATTCTCTTAAATAAACTTAAAAAGTCTCAAACTTGAACTGCATTGCAGTCCGATATAAAACAGCTGACGGACCAGAAATTTATTTTTTTAACAATACGAAAAATTTGATCAACGAAATAAAAAATATTTTAAATAAATTTTTATTTTTGCTTACTAAATATATATCGAAACACAGAAAAACAATAATATTAATAACATCACAAAGGAAAAAAGAAGTTTAAAAAGTTAAATTTATATTTGTTTTCTGTCTGAAATCCAGTTACTATTAATACGCTTTGGAAATATTTTATTTGTATCTTTATCAGTGGAAAGGTTACCGAAATCACTTTAAAGCATTTTAATTAACATCAGAACTACCGAAGATTAATTGGCACCATTTCTATAGAAAAGAAAAATCCCTCATTTTGACGGATCGGTATTTCTAGTGTTAATTAACTCATGAAATAAAGTGACATTATTTTGACCACGCGAAGAAAACCGCTCCTCACTTTTGTCAATCTGTGAGCCCTAATCATCATAATTAGGGCTTTTTATAGCTAGCCGATTACCCATTAATATGCAGTAGTTGACAAATCATTCTGCATAGTCTTCGATTTCAAATTTTTGTTTGTTTATAGTATGTCGTAATGCCATAGTCTCAAATTGGCGGCTCCCGAAGCAATTTTATGCTGCCCACGAATACATTTCAATGATGAATTTGTTGTAAACACAGTGCTGCAATGATTTCAAGAGTTGAATCGTTTGAAGTCTGAGTTTAAGTTATTTTCTTTACCACTGAAAATGAACGTGCAAAACGCATGAGAAAATCTACAAAGAGAGCTAATTAATACATAAAGTGATATGAATATTATTCAACAATTTAAAGATACAAATTTCATTAATATTAATTCGTATTTTCCCAAAATATAAATACGCTCAGAATCTCTACGCTGAAATGAATTGCTTTAATAATACATTTCTATGTGAACAGCTTTTTTTCACAATTAAAAATTAGTAGGAAAAGAACTAGGTGGACCGATAAGCTTCTATAACCGGTGATGAAGATAACTTCTAGTCATTTTTCCGCAAGTCTACAAACTTTAACAAGCGCCATAAAATCACAAACTGTAGTAAGGTAAAAAGGACTTGTAGGATGTCAATTAACCAGTTATTAGCCCAAAGGGGCAATTTGCCCAGAAGGGCTATTAATTTCGTTTTGGCATTTTGCGTTGGTTCACTATAAACGGCGTTTCACTTTTCAGATTGTTGCCACCAATTATTAGAGACCTGCTTTATATTTAAAGAAATTAAATAATGAAAAATCTGCAGAATGTATGTGTCTCGTACCGTGAAAAAACAACGGTACCTAAAGACATCAAATTTTGAATAACGTGGTCCTCCGCTCGAATATGGACATCTGGATTTTGTTTTGTTATCTGTTTCATATTTTGTAAAGCGTTTATGAGTTTTTGATTAAGAAATTCAAGGATTAAAGCGAGCAATGGCAACAGTGTACGGAAGAAAAAAAAATTATTTCCAGCGCACAAGACTGTGTATCGGAAATTCTAAAGATATGCTCCTTTAAATATTTTGTTTTATTGTTGTTGAATTGAATTTTATGGTTTAAGGGCGAAGAACATGATATTTAATAAATAAAGGATGTAAGATTATCCTAAGTTTTTAATAGTTAACTTTCGTTAAAGCCACTTTCCTATCCTTTCTATTTTCAGCTTACAATTTCCTCGAGAATGTGTTTTCAGAATCCCGTTTAATGCAAATGAGTAAAAGTAGTATTTAAGTCGAAGTTTCACTGACTTCGTTAGAGAGCCAGAGTCTCTGATTAGCTCGCGTTTGCCTTTTGGGCTACGTCTCTCTCTAAGCTATTACTGCGCTCGGCCATTCCTCAGGCCCTTGATAGCTTCGCCTACATAATTGACATTTAGGGGTCAACAACTCAGAATCTTGATAGCTTCGGCTATATCTTTTTAGCTAAGCATTAGTTAAGCACTAGTTCTTATTACTTTGAGTTCAAGCCCAAGTGGAGGCTTTGCTGTACGCTCTAAGATAGAAACCGACTGTGTTAAATCTTATTTTGAGAAATAAAGGGTAATTAACCCTTCTTGAGTCTTACTTCTCTGTTCACACACTCAAGCGATTGTTCGCTTATATGTGTAAGAGGTTCCCCACATAGAAAACTGTTAAATAAAATGGTACCCTACAAAGGTAACACCCAAAACGTTAAAAAACGCCTCTTTGGGCGTAATATAAAATCTGAAGGCCTTTCGTTTTTTTTTTTTTTTAATAGTTAAAAGAATTTTCGTGTTTTCTTTATTTTTCTTTTTCTCTTAAAAGAGTTACTTTATATACAAGTATACATATTGTTACGTGCGTACGGGTTCGTTATATATTGAATGTACAAGTCGTTAAAAAGTTTACAAAAATTTATTCTTTCCACAAGAAATAAATTAAAATGCTGAAATATTTCTTCACAGATCTTCGCACAGTATCACAATATCTCAAACGTTTAGCAAAAACTCAGTTCAAAACAAATAAAATAGTTCTATCTCACAGCGAAATCGCTACAATCAATACAGCATTAAGTAAACAAACAGCGAATATCTTGGGAAAGTGTGCCTACATGCTCAAATTAAGAATGAGCATCAGAAAGTTACTTTTCTTGTTCTAAAAGATTTATTAGCATCAGTAATTCTAGGGGTGTGGCAGGTGCAAACTTAAATTTTATGAATACTACTTTACAGGCGCAAATGGGCGGCGTGCATGAGGCAGTGGGCTCAACACATGAAACTAAATTGAATCACCTGCCAAAAGATGAGAAGGAGAAAATTCAAGGGGTGGTAAGAAATTTTTATAAATTATTTTATTAAACACCTGGGTTTTGTCAGTTCATTACACACCAGATTGATAACTGGCAGTTCCGCCCCCATTAAAAGTAAACTGTACCACTATGATAAAATGCAAGAAAAGACAATTGAAGAACACATTAAAGAAATTCTTAACAAAAAATTAGTATCCTAACGAGTAGCCCTCATGCAAGTCCAGTAATTTTATATCGAAAAAAGAATAACCTTCCACCTTCAGATCTAAAATCATGATGATTTGACGTTGACTTCTGCAAATTAAATAGTATAAAAAAATATCCAGAGCATTCCATGCCAAATACAGATGACATTATTTGAAAAATTAAATCTTCAAATTATATAACCACACTTGACCCGACGTTAGACTATTTCCATATTACTGTAAAGCCTGAAGATATAGATAACACAGCCTTCATTATGAAATAAGGCACCTATGTCTTTTTGAGAATGCTGTTTGGCTTATCCAGAGCTTCGGCAATATTTCAGAAAATGATGGATAAATTTCATGTATCAGAGAATCATATTCAGAAAATGATAGATACTGAAAATCGTGTGCAAAGAGTTTGAGTCACCTATTTTCCTACTTGGGAAGAGTTTTTACAGAAAAGAATGGCCAAGTTTAAAAGGCAAAAAAGTGAATTTTTTTTACTTTCTTTTCAGTTTACATTCAGTTCATATCATATGTAAAGAATTGCTATGTACAGTTTAGTTTCAAAGGCATTTTTTCAGTTGTTATCAAAAGCAAGAAGCTTCAGTTTGTTTCGCAAGTTCACGATAATGTTATGTATTAAAGTTCTTAGTCAAAAAGACTCAATTACAAAAAGTAAAATTTGAATTTTGCAAAAATTGTGGCAAATAATTACAGCAACTATGTACATCTGATGTAAAGTGAATCTGAATTTTGAAAAGTTTTTCTATTTTTGTGATTAAATGTTGTAAAGTTACTCTATTGTAAAAGAAATTGTTTCTATAATAAAAGTAGAAATGCTTGGAAGTAAATTGCTGTGAATGAATGAAAATCAGCTACATGCAAGACAGCATGAATGATAAAATTAGGCTCTCCAGTTTACAAGAAAGTTTAAAACACTTTCGCGGTTAGCACATTACATATAGTGATGGAACAATGTGTTTTTCTAGGTTTTGGAAGTCCAATTTTATCTAACATTTAGGAAGTTGGTCAGGTGGTACTTGCATATCACCACACAATAGAAACATGCTAGCATCTTTACAGAACAAACTTTCGGAGAGCATGGGAGGGGGGGAATTAAAGTTATGAGTACAAGAAATTGTTTGATAGCTGAATAAATGTGATGAAATGTAACTTGTTCTTGAAATTGTAGCCAAAATATTTCTGTTAATAGCACTACTAATGCTTTTTTCTTCCAAATATATCAGAAGGAGGAACAAGAAAACAATGTAGATCCCAGCAGAAGAGTGGAAAAAATTGTAAAACTACTTCTTTTCTCTTACTCTTTAGTAAGAGTAAGATTGTAAAGTTGGCAATTGTGAATATGGAGTTAAGGAGTCTTAAAGTTTTGCAAGTACAGTTTAAAATGTAAAATACAAAAGTCTGAAATTCGAAATTAGACAAGAAATTTTCTTAGAATTTGAACTCTCAACAAGGCCATTGTGAGACCTTTTTAGTTCGAGTAGTTAAATTCTGGCAGAGAAAGATGTACGGATTATTTTAATTTTCTAATGGTTATTTTTTATTAGTCCAAAGGGATTTAGCCCCGAAGGACTATTACTTTCGTTTGGGCATTTTGCGTTGTTTCACAAGAAACGGCGTATCACTTTTCAATTTAGTGCTTATGTTTCTTTGTTGGTTATTTTATTTTATTTTTTTTATTTTTTGGGACGTAGCTTTCTCTTCAAAAATCGTCTGCGTTGCTAAGGCAACATGAAGCAAATTTAATTACAATTCTAAATAAATAGCCAAATAAATGTGAAATTCGTAACAATATATATACTAAAGATAAATAAAAATGTAAGCTTAATAGACGTGCATGTCAACCAGGGCGGCCCGTACTTTAACACAAAAGATTTTGGTGGTTCATTTTCACTTTTTATGTACATATTTACATTTGTCCTATTATTAGGCGGACAGCCTTCACAGAAATTCTGCTGCCTAATCAACCGATACTTCGGTTCAACCGTACATACGTTCAGTTCAAATTCTAAACCTACACTAAAGAAACAGAGGAAGGTCGAGCGCCCTTTATAAGCGTTTTTCAACACCTGTATTATATTTTGTAAAACTTTAATGAATTTTTTATTAACAAACTCAAAGACTTCAAAGCGAGCAATAGCAACACTGTGCGGAAAAAAAAAAACATTTTTATCTCCACCCCGAGAGTGTATCTATCGGAAATTTTAAAGATACGATGCTTTTAAGTATTTTGTGATTTTGCTGTTGAATTGAATTTTATATGGCGTAAGTACGAAGAACATGATATTTAATAAAAAAAGTTAGCACATAAAGCGATAAAAAGAAAGAGAAAGAAAACACATTTTTGTAAGGTATCTTACTAAGAAAACTGAACATTGATAGGATGAACTGAGAAAAGACTGAAAAAATAGAAACATGTATATGCCAACACTGAACACTGCATCGGGAATTCTGAACATGTGTTGCTTTTAAAATGTTTGTAATTTTGCTGTTGAATTGTATGTAACGTAAATGCGAAGAAAATGATGCTTAATAACAAATCTAAAAAGAACCCCCCCCCAAAAAAAAAAAAAAGGTTAGCAGGAGTGAGTGGAATAGTAGATTGGTAGACTGTCGGCTCAGCGATAGTGTAACAGACTTTAACAGAGCCTTTTGGGGGACCGTTAAAATCTGAAACCTTTCAGATTCTTTTATCGCCTTCGTCGTCCGTATATTTTATATTATTTATAATCTTCTATTTATTTTCTTTTATTATTATTATTATTATTACTGCTAGCCTTTACGTTGGTAACAGTCAGTTTTATGATAACTATTTTAGGCTGTCAACGGTCTAAAATGGTTATCATAAAACAGAAAAATATATAATTATTTTAATATGTCCATTTAGTATAATTTCATAATAATATTTCATTTATTTAAATTAATTTTACTAATTTGATGTCTCCTGATTTAAATGCGTTTTTTAAAAATCAATCAGATTCTTAGAAATTGTGAAAAAAATATTCTCTTATTCTTCTCTTTTAGAAAATATAATACTAAGAACTGCGGTTATTACTTTTAAATCGCTTGGTAATCGATTACAAACAGATTACAACTGTATCTGTAATCAAATCTCTTTCTTCAAATCCGTGAACAAGACTTATATTACGCTGTAAATTAATTAGCTCAATTTATAGATTTTCTGGTAAGTTATTCACATTTATTTTTAATGGCAATAAAAATAATGTAAAATTGCACTTCAAACAATTAAATTCTTGAAATCTTTGCAAATCTTGCATACCATATTGGCAACAAATACATGATTGAAATTTATTCACCGGCTACATAATATTGCTTCGGGGGCCGTATGCAGTCCGCGGATGCCCAGTTTGAGACCACTGGTGTGATGCATTTACGTTCTTCATTTTCTAATCATTTTTAAAACTAACTAATTAAATAAATAAAATTAAATAAACAGTAAATAACAAATAAAATTAATTAAATAAAAACATTTGTTACGTTTAATGAACGCTCGTTTTATTATAAGTTTTTATACAGCTTATTCATGAGTGAATACGATCGAAAGTATGTTATCGATTTTTAAATTATTTCGTGATAAGTTATCGATCTCAAATTTTATACACAAACTGTTTGCGCGTGGATGATAAATACAGTGTGCTGAAGGGAGTTCTTTTAAGATTTAATTTTTTTTTTAATTTAATGATTTTTCGCACTTATGTTCGTTTAACGGAAAAACTAAGAATCTCAGAACTTTCTGTTTACACCATTCGGAGGCAGCTGGGGGACGGGAATCTTTTAAATAACATTTATATGAAATTTTCAACCTTATTTCAGATTTTGTGGAGAATGTTTGGAAATCGTTCGATTTTTTTCGGCAGTTTGACATCGTTTTAAAATTTTAACATTTCGGTTATATATACCACTACAACAATGTATCGGTTTCGAAATTTTCAGAGATTATAAAACAAATTCTTAGCCGTGTTTTAAAAGAAGAATGATAAAAAAAAATATTGATTGGGCGATTTTTTTAATGCGCTGCAGACTTTAAGAAGAGGAAGAATGCGTCCCCCCTTTTTTTTCGCATCACGTTGAACCAAGCCGTTTTGTTTACGGAGGGCCTTTGTAATTACACTCCACATCATCGAAATGAAAATGAAATAAGACTAGCAATAGCTAAAGCGCAAGAATACTGTTACGTGTCTAAGAAGGGAGTTAGATAAGAAAGGGATAATCACTTGGAAACTTGAATGATATCATCATGCTTTATACTTTTTTTTTCCTCTTTCTGTATGTATTTTTCTAATGCAGATTCAATTAATTAATTTACCTTCCTTCCATTGATAGAAAAAACTGCCGTATATACTCTCATATTTCCCTCCCTTTTTCTACTAATTTTACCGCTTTAAACCAGGAGGAGGGGGGAATGCGAAAAAAAATGGGCCGTTTTTAGGGAAACAGCTTAAATGATAAACATAATACATTAAAAACCACACATAAAGACACTCTAGTATTATTGCATTATGTTTTTCAAAGGATATATTACTATCTCTTTTTTCACTCATTTTACCGCTTTAAAACCGGAGGGGAAAATGCGCGGTGTATAGTATTTCTGAAGAGACAACATAAATGATAAACATAACACATTAAAAGACGCACATTAACACACACTAATATTATTATATGATGTTTTTCAAAAGACATATCAATTTAAAAAATATTCTACTTACATTAAATACTTTCTTACAGCTGACGACGTTAAGGTTGTCACGCGGATATTGTTATCGATTTACTGAAGTCCATGGAAAATATATTTCTTATTGACATCGACAATTTGGTTAATATTGTCAGAGTAATAGAGAATAAATTTGTTTTAAACTGAATAAATTCGCTTTAAACTTTAATTTGTTTTAAAATGAAACTAAATTCCTTCTTTGCCTAATTTTAAGTTATACATTCACATGTTCCGTTCCAATGAATAAGAAATGCCCTCTGAGCATTAAGATTAGGAACATAGCATCGGTCAAATAATTTTCAAAAACATTATGATACGCTCATAAAATAAGTTTTACGTGCAGGGTATTATGAATAGTTTTCATAAATAAACGTTTGCATTTTAGTAATTAGAATATTAGGAAAGTGCCTATTTATTTATATGTCATATTCAGGTACTCTTCCATTTCTCCGGCGCAAATCTCGCCAGGCAGACTTTATTGACAACAACAAACAGTACACACATAAAAACATTTAACAAATGTTAGCTCTAAGAATTTTTTAATTTGGAGGCATAAACATTTTAATATCGTTTAAAATTTTTTCAGCTTGGTCTTTCGTTTTCTTTCTCCGCATAGATTCAGCGAGACTTTCCAGATGACGACGTGCCGGCCTTTCTTATTTCGCCATTTTGGCGCTACCGCACAATCATTCTATTTTTTGTGGGTACGTTGTTGAAGATTAAAAATCTTCACTGGCACTTGAAGGGAGCCAGATATTACGGCAACCCTATTAGTTTATTCAGAATGCCTTTAGACGGCAGCAAGGATGGCTGTCGATGAAATCAGGCATGTAATATCGGCGCATATTATGTGAATATTCTAGAATATTTAATTTGAATAGTTGTATATAGTATTTGTAATATAAGTGTAAATAATAAAGATTTGAAAACACGATGAAGACTCCTCCTCGACCCCGAGATTATATTTACTTCATACGTTTCAGTTTCCAGGTCGGCAAAAGTGTATTTATGGTTTACTTTGAAACACTGGAAACTTTTCCCTTCCAATTTCTCAGTACAATATGATTCCCACGAATCGGAATATATTATAGTTCCTTTTTCGATAATTTCCGTAATTGCTTCTAATATAATGCTCATGGATGGGTTTGGCATAAAGGAAACATTCGTTTGTCTCAATGCAAAAATACACTGCTGCAGTAGAATCCGTCTGGCACGGTTTTTGCGCTTCGTGAACAAGCTTTCGTCCACTTCGGCCATCATACCAAGTCCTCCTATTTTCCGTTGTTAATGTTTAAGAATCCACCCACAGCGCCACTGAATTTCGTCACCGAAATACAATTTTATTTCTTGATTATTTATCACAAGTAGCAATATTAGCCTTTCGAAATGCCTTTCGCTTGAACGAATCTGACAGATTCTTCCCCTACTCTGGGCAAATTCCAAATTTTAATTGGTTTTTCATCCATTTTTGACGCATTAGGAAAAAGACGTGACTGAGAAGAAGTGACCATGACTCGTTTTGAAATATAGCGGTAAAAAGTTACCAGCAGAGATATTTCGTTTGGCAACGCTTGCATCATTTTTGGCGACTTTATCGCCTGCCCCGGCGAAACGGAAAAGTACCCATATTTTATATTAAATTGGTTAAATTCTATAGCTGTTTTCAGAGATAATTTTTCTCATTGTTTAATGTAGCGTTTATTAAACCGTCGGTTCGCACCCAAATGCGGTCGCAAGGCAAAATGCTGAGGTCGCGAAAATTTAATTCAGATTAATAAATTTAAAGAAATTACATTAATCTAACTTTAAAAGAAATTACATTATTTGACATTAATGAGATTATTCACCTGCCAATCAAAACCGAAAAAGAATTAGTTGAGCTCTAGTGTGACCCAAAATTTGAGTTTCCGTGAAATTTACAGGTTAAGAATTTTAGATGCCACCCGGTGTTGGTTCTTACCAGACATCACTCCACGTTATTAAACCAATCAACTTCATTAACACTAGAGCAGCGAAAAGTGGACAGAACACCTTAGCTTCGTTGATGATTTTACAGGTATTGCTCCGCCGCACTACTGAAACTACAGGACGCACAGGCGGGCCCATACTAGAAGTCAGTCCAACGAGATATTTTACAAATATTCTTTACAGCAATGTTAAACATTTTCACATTGAATACGCAGTTACATTTAGATTATATAATTACGCTATAAAACAACTTATTCATAAAAACATAGAAGGTACTGCACGATACTCGAACTTTGCAGAACTGATGGTAAAAACAATGTGACGTCAGCCGGCGGCGCGCGCAGCTGAATATAAGATAACCACAACAGAATTTGGGATCAGAGCCAGAAATCAATTTCACATAATTTCTGAAATGCATTTAAATTTTCTTTTGCTATTTAGCACAGTATACTTAATCTGAAATTATATTTTCACCTTTAAAATTTATTAAAACCAAAAGCGTTCAAAGCTGAAGATGCTTTACGTCCAGCAGTGTCAAATATTTCGTTAACATTTAATTTGCTATACAACAAAAAACAAACACACCAATCTCACTAAAAACGTGATTTTTAGTCCAAACGAGCAATTTGCTCAGAAGGACTATTAATTCCGTTTTGGCATTTTGCATTGATTCACTAAAAGCGTTCTTTCGCTTTTCAAATTGCTGCCACCAAATATTATCGCCCTGAATTATATTTAAAGAAATTAAATAATGAACAATCTGCATAAATGTATGTATGTTTCTCGCACTGTAATAAAACAACGGTGCCTAGAGATATGAAATTTCGAATACTGAACGTTTCCACCCGAATATGGGCATCTGGAAACCCAAATTTGAAATTTGGAATTTGTTTTATTATCGATTTCATATTTTGTAAAACTTAAGCGAATTTTTGATTAACAAACTCAAGGATTTCAAAGCGAGCAATGGCAATGCTGTACAGAAAAAACGTTTTTATCTCCAGCGCGCCAGACTGTGTATCGGAAATTCTAAAGATATGCTCATATTAAAATTATTTTGCTATATTGCTGTTGAACTGAATTTCATGGTTTAAGTGCGAAGAAAATATTTATTTTAAAATTTTTATTCTGTATTTATCTGCTGGGGTAGCGAAAAAATCTCTGATAAAAAGGGATCATGAAAGAAAAGCTCTAAAAAAGTGCTTAATGTTATAAAAAAAATCTAATGTGTACACCACATGACTTCCTTGTACGGAATATTAAATTATGAGCATTTTGCATTTCATTTAATCTTATTGGATTGAATTAAATCTACTTCGTCAATAACGCATAAACCACAATAGAATAAATGCACTCTTTAAAATTCACTATATTTGTTTACCATAGCGACACTCTGGCGCTAAGTCCACTTAACAGTGTTACATCTCATTCATTTTATAACTCAGAATGCACAAAAATTATGTATATCATCTGAGGAATTATCTAATCGTTGCCACATGTTCTATTCAAATACTATAATAAATGTACAACCATATATAAAAGAAATTAAACAAACAAAAAAGAAAGAAAGAAAGAAAAGAAACAGTTTTTCACAGACGATTCAGTATTTCTCATTTAATTAATACAGTTCTCACTTCGCGACAAGACAAAAAGTACTTAAAAACTCAAAATATCTATATTAAAAACTACGAAGTAAATCTTAAACACTTATTTCCTCGAAAAAATTCCAGAATGAATTAAGCATTATTTAATTCACAATAATAAAAGAAGGCGCTATCTTTGTTGTTGCGAATCTTAGTTTCTCTAGATTGGCAACAAATCCACTATTTTGCTAAGTTTCAAATGCCACAAATATGGCTGCTATGGCCCCAAACATCAGGTTTAGCCGCACTTAAACAACTTTTAAATTCTTAATAATTCTACAGCTATAGCATGCAGGTTAATTAAAGGCATAAAAACCTTAACCGGAATATAAGAACAACATAATTCAAGTATTTTTAAAGCAAAAAATGCACAATTTGCAAACATATAAGAAAAAATAAACTGAGCTCACTGAGCCGAGTAACAGAGTGGATATGATATATATATTTATATACTTTTGGTGCGGCTGATTGCAACCATAATAGGAGATGCATATCTTCATGTTATTGCAGTCATATATACAAAATTTTAAAATTATGAGGCTACTCGTTTTTGAGTTATGAGAGATACATACATACATACGTACGTACGTACAAACAGATGCCACAAAAAATCTCTTCAGAATTCATTTTAAATCAGTTTTATAATATTTTGAGGGAAAAAGTGTCCTTTATTTTGTCCTTACGTACATGAACATGAACACCAAGGTGAGGACCCTCGACCTGGTTCTCACCTTTCGAGGTTGGAAATCAAGACCTCGGGGACCCCTCAACGACGGCGCGGGCCCCACAGTTCTTGCCCGGCTTTATACGTAGCCTCAGCAAGGACGAAAACGTTGAAACTTAATACAAATAAAATCGCTTGACCATCTTTGCCTCGGGGCACTACTCCTTCGGCATCGAATATTTCGTCTTGGTGCCTTGCCTTACTCCGTCAGTCCCCGTCACTGGAACTCTGAGGGCCGAACCCCCCATCGAGAAGGTTTTAAATCTACGTACAATATAGCTCCACCACGGCCAGAGGAACAGACACGACAGTACCAGTACGGCTCCTGCCAAGCCTGAACCATCCTGAGAATAAACTCGGGTTCTAGTCTTGTGAAGTCAACTTATATACCCCGTGGCTTAGACGGCCTAAGTACAGATCCTAGCTAGTACTTCCTAGGAATTCTCCTGAGTCAACCCCCGGGGGGAGTCTTTACGTACAGATGTCACGCAAAAACATCATTAAATTGCTTTCGATAGCGGTCAAAATAAATATTTTCATTGAAATATGATACCCGAAATATTTCGCTATTACAATACTTCCTTTTTACTTCGTACAATGAAGTAAAAAAGGTAGATAAAGGGGATCATATTATGCGGAATGTCGTGTAACTGGGATAAAAGCCCATGTTGTAGTTCTTAAGAATATTGCTTCTTGTACGAACTAAGGGAAGTATCGCGAAAAATTTCGGGTATCATATTTCAAAGGAAATATACTTTTTGACCTTTCCTGAACCTATTTTGACTATTTTTTTACGTGATGTCAGCACGTACGGACAAAATAAAGAACTCTTTTTTACAAAAAGGAATGGATTTAAAAGGTTTCAAAACTTATATTTCGTGGCATTTATACTTACGTACGTACGCATGCATCTGGAATATAAGTATAGGAAACAGAAGAATGCATTAAAATGTACACTTCATTATTAATCCATTTTTTTTTCGTTTTGTTTAAATTTGACGTTGCCAAAACGTTCGTTATTAAAGCACTTCTATAACTGGAAGTAGTATACGATTACGGCCAACTGTTGCAAAAATAAAGACTTGGTAAGGCGGGTGGGTATATGCATACATACATATTTTGGGTGCTACCGATTGCAATAAAAAAGGGAGGTACACGGTTAGATGTTATAGCAGTCTCATAGGCAAAATTTCAACGTTCTAAAGTTAATCGCTTTTGAGCTACTACTTCCATTTATAGAAGGGCTTTAAATAACGAACGTTTTGGCAACGTCAAATTTAAACAAAACGAAAAAAAATTGGATTAATAAAGAAGTGTACTTTTTAATGCATTCTTCTGTTTCCTATACTTATATTTGGGAACGTTTTAATACTCGCTATGAAAAATTAAAAATAGAAGTTTGATTCCTCAGAACAAAAACTAACTAGAATATTTAGTCTCAAAATTTAAAATTTTTTATATCATTTTCAACTTGCCTGAGGAAATAAGTTTATATGAAGTGCAACAAAAACATATAATTTAATAGGCCATACAAGGGGGTCATGCGGAGCGGACATCAGATTTTCCTTTTACTTTTTAATCGGATTGATTTAAATAAAAATACATTTAATTCTTGATATATCTAATTTAAAGCATTCAATATTTTTTTTAAATGATGTTCCATATTTTTTCACTTCTGAAATATACAGAAGATGTGGAACATTCCCTTGGTATTCTAAATGTCTATTCATTTTGGTATCCAGTAAAATCTTTCGCTCTTCTACCTGGGCTATCGCTGTTGGCAATCTTTACTAATAAACACTATTAAACTTTCAAAGAGCCTTTTTGAGACACTGTTCAAATCAGAACCCTTTCCCTTTGTAGAAACATTAGGATTTATTTGAAAGCAGGAGTGATGACAAATGAGTAATGCCCTCGCCGGGAATCGAACCACGGACCTCTCGAATGCGCGCCGAGAGGGCTGACCATTACACCGTGTAGGAATGCACAGAAGGCGGGAGAAATACCTTATGTACTCCCCCTTTTAAAGGGCGACTGAAGATTAGGAGCCCCAATCGTCAAATCCTGGCGGTGGAGAATCATCATCCACCATCTTTTTTCATTCGGGCGCCAGTGTAGAGACATTAGAATTTATTTGGAAGCAGGAGTGATGAAAGATGAGCAATGTCCTCGCCGGGACTCGAACCACGGACCTCTCGAATACGCGTCGAGTGTGCTGACCACTACACCACGAAGGTATGCTCAGAAGGGAGGAGAAATACTTTATACATTTTTCAATTTTATTTTTTTAAATGTTATTTCACTTTTAATTTATGTACTTCTACAAGTGAAATTAACAAAGAGATTGACGTAAACAGAAAGACGAACTCATGAACTGGTAGCTAAACAGTGAAACCCCACCCATCGTATTTAGTTGACTATTTCTTCGAGAGCTTAAAGAACGATTATTATTGAAAACTAAAACGTTTCCGATTCTCTAACGAATCGAATAAGCAAAGTGCGTGTATCTCTGAGCCAAGAACTACCAATAGAACGTAAAGTGTTTCTAGTGATTTTTTTATTGTCTTTTCTCAGTTCATTATATCAACATTCAACTATTTTAGACTTACACAACGTTTTTTGGCTTTTTATTATTAACTTTATTTATGAACCATCACTTTCTTCCCCCTTATAGCATGTAAAATTCAACAGAAAAATTATAAAATGTTCCACAGAATACCCGTAGAATTCCCGAAGGAGTATTAAGCATTATCATATTTTTTTATATTCGCTATATTATTTCTTTAAAAACTAGAGAGCCTTCGATTATCAAAGGAATGGAATAAACGAACGAGTGAAATTCGCTATTGTATGACCTGCACGGGAATGAGAATACGAGAATTAAAAAGTAGAGAATGATGCAACTTTTAAGGTGCATAAACATTTGGAAACTTATTATGAAAATAAGGAGCAAACGAAGATGATCCTTCTTTTTTCGTCATCATTTTTTTCTCTTCGCCTTTCTGAATCATAGATGTCGCTGCTGACGTTGGAAATGACAATTAAAGTAAACAATAAATAATAACTAAAGTAGAAAACTCGTGCCTTAAAGCTTATTCATCTCATAATACCTTAAAACGAACTTCCAAACATTTGGCAAAATGAACAATTACATCATAATAATAAGACATGATTCCGTTTGATTTATTATCGAATTTTAAAATTCACAGTTTTGAATGAATAAAAGCGAAATTTTATCTGCTGTCCATTCCCTCCCCCCTACCAAAAAAAATCTTATAATTTGGGCCTCCGTTTTAAATTACTTTACAAATCGTTGCCATCTTCAGGTTCAAAACAAAGAACAATTCAATTAAACAATTTGATCTTTTTAGCATTTTGAAATACTGAGTTAGTAGTGTTGTATGTTAATAGTTCATATAAATTTTATGAATGATCATGGCAGAAAAGCAAAAAAATGAATCAAAAATTTGGAACCGTTTTTACAACTCCAAGAGGTAATGTTTTTTTTCCAGATACTTTCATCAATTTACATCCCAAATATAAATAGTATAGCAAATATCTATTTAAAAAAAGCATGGCTGTACTTAATACTCTATAAAAGTGAATGTTGATTAGTTGAGACCATACACATTTCTTTTCCTTTTTTTTTCTTTTCCCTTTTTCTAATATAGGATATACATGTTTCTCAGTATTTCACCTTAAAAAACTGATTTCCTTAACGTTATTGTGAAACGTAATATTATATTCTTTTAAAGAACATTAAAATCCTAACATCCAAAATATATCTATTATAAAGATCTGAAATTATCGAGGATAATAAAATAAATTCTTCCCGTCCTTTCAAAAAATAATGATAAAAAAAAGTTAGACGATTTTCCGGATTACCTTTTAAACCAGTCCGTGGATTGGCATGTGTAATTTACCAGATATGATAATTTGTCTAAAAAGCAATATTTGCAGAGGTAAGTCATCTGAGAGCTTAACGTGGCTCTCAGATGAGTAGAGTTGCAGGCAGGACTATTCAGAATCTGAAACATTTGAAGAGACGCGGATGGCTGTAGGTTTCTCTTGACTATTCAAGTCGCCAATTATTCGCCAAGACAGAAGCTGACATAGGGATTCTAGCACCTGTACGAAAGGTGCTCCCTCCAAGTTTTAAACTGAACTTCACAATGGTGACGTTTCTTTATGACAAGATTTCGCCAAGACTCCTAATGAAGATGCTCTAATACAAAGGTATTCGGAATTTGAAATATATCAAAAGAAACTGATGAATACAGGTTCCACCAAAGATGTCAGCACGTTCATGTAAGTTGGCGGTTATTCGCCAGGACAAAAACTTACATGGAAGTTCTGGAGCCTGTGCGAAAGGTGCTTCCTCCAAGTTTTAAACTGAACTTCACTTCCTATATGATAGGATTAAACCAAGACACCTAATGAAGGTGCTCTGATATAAAGGTACCAGCAGCTCGAAGAAAGTTCGCTCCTTCAAACCATAAATTGGACTTAGAAGCGGTGTCAGCTTCGTAAGGCTCTTGACACAGTTATGCCCGCGCATTCTTATCAAAGAGCAGCCCGCTTGTGTAAGGTACCGACATCTTTATGAAAGAGATTTCGCCGAAATAGAAACCTTCATAAAAGTGCAACACTTTAATAGAAGTTGCTTTGTTTAAGTTTTAAACTAAACTTTATAAGCGTAATGGTATTATGACGGAAATTTCGTCAAGACAGAAACCATCATAAAATTACGGCACTTTGATGGAAACTGTTTTGTTTAAGTTTATAAGGTATTTATCTCGTCTTCGTGATGTAGTGGTCAGCACGCTAGGCGCTTATTCGAGAGGTCCGTGGTTCGAGTCCCGGCGAATGCATTGTTTATTTTTCACATCTCCTGCTTCGAATTAACCTAATGTCTCTACAAGTTTTCAAACGAACTTCAGAAATGTACCGGAACTTTTATGATGGAAATTTCTCCAAAACAGAAACCATCATAAAGGTATGGCAATTTGCAGGAAAACTTTATTAATGATGAATTTGCTACCTTTATTTTATATCACAAATATTAAAATATTTTAAATGAAATACCTCTTTTGTAATACACACAATACTGTTGTATGTACTGCGCCCAGCATTATATAAATAGATCAGTATTTTTAGCTGATTTTTTTAAAAGTAGAAAAATTATGTACAGGTAAAATGACCTACGTTAAAAATAACAGAACTGTAACAATAGCATTTTATTTATTTATTTATTTTATTTTAATAGTTCCAAAATCGATCATTTTTTTAACATAATTAAAGGTCATTTCTTAAATTTGTAGGTGAAAGGCTAGTATTTGCTCCGTTTAAACTTACTTAGATTTTATTTATTTATTTATTTTACAAATGCCAAACATTAGCGCTTAAGCCATTAGTTCACGGGCTCTTCATACTTTTTAACAATGTCCTCATACCTAGAAAATGCAATACAGTTATTTAAATGTTCAAAAAATCATAGGCTGATTGGAGTCTCACAAACTATAGTTTTGGGAATCCACCACTCCAATTCTGCAGAGGTGGTTTCGTAAACAGTCATGCCCGGCAGACGTCTAAATAGCGCTACCGCTGTCTTCCTTGGAAAACTGGGAATGAAAGTTGTCTCTTACCCCAGAATCCTCCAACTTTTATCCATAGCACGTTGAATCATATCCTGCTTAAGAATTTTCTTAAGAGTCAGGCTAACAAACAATTTAGTCATATGAAATGAAAGCGGTTGATTAATGCGTTACATTATGAAAGTTCCTTTCTTAGCCAAAGTATCAGCTTTTTCATACTTAGAGTTTATAAATTTGGTCAAATGTTTTTGAAATTTTGACGAATGGTTTCGGAGAAATCATGCACACAAGTAAGAAAATTATAACTATGACAAATCAACCGAAAAAAATGAAAACTACTAAGAAAAATCATAAGGCTGATTGATTGTTTCTGACAGGCTGTGCGGAAATTTCACTTGTTGTCCGTAACTGGTTACACTTGTTAAAACACTTCATATTTCCGCAGGGATGATGTGAGCAAATGTCACTTGTGCGGAACTACTACCACGTACGCAAGTGTCACAACACTGTCAGGTCATTTCCATTCGCCACTGAAAACAGGCATAACGAAATTAGCATTAGCATTAAAGTAAATAAAGATAATTAGAGCATATTATCCGATATAGTCTAAGCTCAGATATATAAATTTTTTTAATCGCAGCTAATATGCATAAAGTCTAATGTAAAGTTTTATTGTAAGGGTGTAAATAATAAAAAAATTCTTGGATGTAAAAGAATTACTGTATTTACTCCCATATTTTTTCCCGCGCGTACATTTCTTCCTTTGCGTTTTTAGTGTATGACTGAGAAACTTCCGATATAAGGTAATAATGTTAAATGTATGCACAAACAGGAAAGTATTTTGTGCATGCAAAACGAATATTATTGATGATTCTTTTGAAATGCATAATATAATAGTATTAATGTATCTTTATGTGTACTTTTTAGTTGCTATGTTTATTATCAAAGACGTCTCTTCAGAAATATTATATACCACTTATTTTTCCCCTTTCGGTTTTCAAGCTTTAAAATTAGTGTTAAAAGAGAGGAATGTATGCGAGTATATACGATATTATTCGTTGTTGAAAAGCGATTTTTTCTGTTGAACAATTTGATTAATAGCGTATAAGTCAGACTAAAAAGAATGAAAATTTGGGAAAAAATAAACAAAAAATAAAAAATCTGAAAGCGTCCAGATTTTTACGGTCTCCCGTAACGACTCGCGGGTATTACGTCATTAATACTTTGCGCATACCGAAAAATCACATTCCGCAAAGTTGACTTTCTATGGACAAAATATCATAATTCAAATTAGAAAGCATGTTTAATATAAACAAAGCTAAATATTGCTGTAATTACAAGGAAAATTCTGATGTAAACACCATATGACTTCCTTGTACGGCCTATTAATTTATTAATTTATACCTTAAAAATTGCAAATTTTGAAATTAAATATCGCTCTCAAAATTTTTTCAAAATTTTTTTTATAACGAGTATTAAATCTTCCCCAAGCATAAGTACAGGAACCGTGGGACCGCATAAAAGTCAGATTTCTTTACTTTTCCAAAATTAGCTTTTTCTTCATTTGACATTACCAAAATATGAATATTTCGTAATTTAAAATAGTTCTGCAATTGGAAATGTAGGACTATGACCAAGATTGCGAAAATAAAGGCCTTGTAAGGACTATTAAGCCGAGTAAGGGCGGGTTGAGCTCAATCCATCTCTCTCTCTCTCTCTCTATCTATCTATCTAACTATATATATATATATAAAGCAATAATTCACAATAAATTATAATAAAAAAAAACACCATCTCCAAGAAAGAGAATTTCAATTTAAAATCATGATCGAAAAGGTATTTGTCAGAATTATATATATGTAATGATTTTAAATTTGAACATTTACTTTGTGGAATTAGTTTCGTCCAGAGCACAAAATTTTCATTGGACATTCTGTCGTTGGGCATTACTTGAGGACTCTAAAAATGTTCAATTGTTTTAAAAGAATATAGTGCTTAAAATTATTATTGAATTCAAAATTGTTCAAAAGTTAATTTTATGTTTTGTATTTTCAAAATTTTTTCTTTCACATTTTGCTGCTCGAATGCTTTTTCTGATACCCTGCTCTCCCAACCTTTCTTTTGAAGGAGGCGGGAATACGTAAGGTATAACAAATCTTTCCCTGTTACGTAACGTTTTAATTTAGATACCTCCTGCCCAATCACCAAATTGTAAACCAAAACATTTTTAACTCGGAACTGAAACTATTGACTCCCTCCCTTCTTCCTTTGAACTGCTGCGTTCTTTTTCGCATAAGCTCTCCTGCTAGCAAGACGTTTCTCATCCAAGCTGCTGTTCCTTACTTGTTTAAGATGACTTAGTACTTTAAAATCCGTGTGCATGGAAATTATTGTATTTAACTAGGATTTAAAAATTATCTTATGTACAGAAATTATCTTATCTACAGAAAAATACTCTGATGTGAGTAAAAATAAACTTCAAGTTCAGTTGCGTTAAATGCGTCATCATGCCTGTTCACTCAGCTCTGTCTTCAACCACTACGGTCTTCTCAGCCATGATGAATATCGAAAGATGCTAAAAAGTACCAAATTCCTTCATTCTACGCATCGAAAATACTACATCCATGTACACGGGTTTTAAAGTACGAAGTCATCTTAAACAAGTAAGCATATATATGTATATTTTAGTAGATTATTTAATATATTATCTCCTTTGAAAGCAATAGTTAGAATTCTATGAATTGAATTAACTCATTAGCATATTTAAAATGGAATTTCTTTTGCTACTGCCGATTGCAATAAACAAGAGAGGTGCGCAGCTAGACATTATAGCAGTCCCATGTTCAAAATTTTAACGTTCTATGGCTAACCGTTTTTAGTTATGCAAAAGTACGTACGTTATACATAAGTACGTACGTACAGGCATCTCGAAAAAATTCCATTTTGAATCCATTTTACAATCCCCTTTGGAATAGAGAATCCTTTATTCTGTTTATACGTACAGACATCATGCCAAAAATTAGTCAAAATGGATTCGAGAAGGGTTAAAATGGATATTTCCTTTGAAATATGATAACTGTAATTTTTCGCTATTATAATACTTCCTTTGTTTCGTACAAGGAAGTAAAAACGAAGCAACTGTTAATTGAAAGGATTTGTATTACTACTTAATAACGTGATGCAGTTACATTTTCAAAAAGCTGGTGATTTTTTTGGGGGGGGGACAATGACTGACACAAAATTTTTCAATGCCTCTCACCTCTCATAAAGCATCCTCTTATTTCTTTGTTTGAGTCAATCTCCATTACAAAATCAGACAGTACCTGTGCCTTTTTTTAACAATTCATTTAATTTCTTATAAGGTAAAAGTGCATTATTTTCTTCACTTTTATTACTTGTTTTACTGTCGGCTGATGTTATAAAATCATTTCATTCTTCATTCCTCGTTTCTCCATTAATTCTTTGAATTATTCTTCAATATCTGAAAATCCTTCGCCGCCAATTATTTTTACATCACTGTACGATTTGCTTGGCTTCGTTTTCAGTCGAGGAAATCTCTTAAATGTCCTTCATAATTTATAGCCAGAATTGATGCCAGCAAGCATTCAGTGTTAATGAAGGAATGCTGAACTTCGTATGAATTAAATTCTAGCGTTGGACAAATTAAATGGAAACAATGAAGATAATTCGTATATACTAAATCACATTCCGAAAATCTACTGTCGGCAATGGTTTACTGTATATCATCTGCATATCTGAAAAGTGAAGAAGTATAGAACATCATTCTGTATAAATATTTAATTGTTTTAATTGGATATACCACGAATTAAATGCATTTTATTTTAATCAATTCCATTCAAGAGTAAAAAAATAATATTCTTAAGTACTGCATCCATTGCTTTCGAATGGCTTAGACTGTTAATCAATAGGAGATAGATTCAGTTCGAAGGATAAATATCTTACATTTTGCCGAATGGCAACGGACTCGAATGAAAGAGGAAACTACGTAAAATCGTGTTTTAAGACATGGCTTAATAGTTTTTATAAAATAACCTTTTATTTAAAACTTATAAATTAACTACTGAACTAAATGGAGATAAAAAATTTATCAGATAGTTTACTGGGAATAACGAAGTAAATAATTCTGTTTGCAGAATTCATCAACAATTTTATGTTACGAATAGTAAAAGCCCTTAAATTATGATATACTACTGTATTTCATAATTTAACTCTTGCGATTTCAAACGTTACAGCCATTATTTTCAAAATTTATTTTAAGGATGTCCTACGCTTTTATCATTCGGAATATAAAAATGTAGCTGAATTTCGTAAACAGATTTATTTAATTTCTTGTTCCCATGAAATTGGATGATAAATTATTTTTTGCGATTTAGTTCATTAATTATTTTATTAATTTTACATAAAAACTTATTTTTCAAAAAGTTTTTTATTACGTTCAAAACTTACCACAGACTTTTTAAATTTTCTTTTTTAAGGTATTAACAACAGCCTTAGTATCCATATATATAAAGAAGAAAGTCTGTTTATTTGTCCTCTAATAACTCAGTCCTACTATAGCTATCGTCACCAAACTTTGTACGATTCTTTTCTGGGTCTTGAAAAAGGTCGACGTCTACGTTTTTCCAAAAAAAGTGTCTAAAATCAGAGGTATTAATTAAGAACTCGGAGAAAACGATAATTTTCCCAATCATTTTTCCCAGTCGCTGTAGTCTCGCAAGCTGGAGATGAAAATCTGCTTTATTTCGAAAGTTGTTGCCACTGCCCGCTTTCAAATCGTAGAGTTTGTCAATGAAAAATTTCTAAGTTTTACAATGAAATAAAAATAGCTTTGCCAAACATTAAATACATTATTCCCGATTCCAAAAATTCGCGGGAAACCATTTCGACTATTGCCATCTTCGTATACCACTTTAATCAGCCGAAATATTAACTAAAAACTCTGAAAGCGCTGATTTTCGCAATACTTTTTCCAAGTGGCAAAAGTGTCGCGCGTTGGAGATATTAATGCTTTATTTCGAAAAGTGTTGCTACTGCTCGCTTTCAAATCTTAGAGTAGTTTGTTTAAAACTTGTAAATTTTACAAAATCTATACATATAAGAAGAATGTCTGTTTGTGTGTTTGTTTGTTCGCGTTATTGATTTCCGATCAATTGTGATAGATTTTTTACCACATTTAATCGACTAAAATTGAATATAGGTGAAATATTGGATGGAACGTGAGCTTTTACGACCATTTGATTAGAAAGACGAAAATCATTAAAAACTGCGTGCCATTGTTGCTGATATAATGAGAGAGAATTAGTTTATTTTTCTATCGAAATTTTTTATTTGGGTCCCATATCTCATCAGACTGAAAAATGTATGACTAGGAATCGTATTTTTTGCATTGTTATTACAGAAGGATTACAGTGGTATCGTTCTCTCTGTTGTTAGATGCATTACTCTCAATCTAAATTAACTGGCATCGGATACTTCCGCTAGTAGGCAAATAAAGATGTATAATTCGACATACATTCAACTGCCAATTAAAAATGGAAGCAGACTAAAAGGATTCTCTCTCTCTCTCTTTTTTCTTTTTTTGGTTAAAGGTTGTTAATTGCAGAATGATAAAATAATTAGTATCACTATCATTGTAGAGCAAAACTGCTCAGACAAATTACAAAAAAAAAAAAAAAAAGGTATAAAGCGCGGAATAACAGCTGTGATAGCGGATGACGTCATCACAAGATTCTGGACACTCACAGCAACAAACTGAACTGTGCCAAGTAGAGAATATACAGACATACTCCAATCATCCGTTAAAAAGAAACTGCTGTGTTTACAAAACAAAATTTAGTGTTTGGAAATACAAGAGTATTTTAAACAAAAATGTTATTCATTTCTTCCCCTACAGCCTCCAACAGAAACCTTGTTCTTTTTGCTTTCAAATATTTGTTTTTTTCGTCCTGTCCCCTCCACAACTGATTTAATTGATATAATCCTGTAAATTTATTATTTTCCGCATTGAACTTTTCCGAAATAAAAATTACTTGAAGTCCGATCTTACATTATTTTCATTGCCATTAAAAATGAACGTGAATAACGCACCAGAAAATCTATAAATTGATTTAATTAACTTACGGTATTGCATAAATTTCATTCAAAGATTTTGAAGCACAGATTTTATTAACTTTTATTCGTACTTGTCAAAAAATAAGTACCCTCAGTTGCGAATTTTTGCACTAAAAATAATCACTTTGTTTCGGAATACATGTACATAAAAACAAAATTTTTTAGCAGCTGAAATTTTATCAGAAGGAAAAATTTTAGAAGTAAGAGAAGGCGAATAGGCTGTCATTATATATTCTCAAATTTTGTTCCACTTAAAAAATGTTCTTTGAAAACTTAGAAAGTTTTTATTTATTTTGTTTATTTTTAATTTAAATTAAAGTGAGATGTTTAATAAGTAGTTAAACTTATAAGAATTATTTCAAATAAATATCAGTTTGAAATATTAATATTTAGCTGTCAATAGGTTTGAATTAATGCAGGGTGTGTAATTAACAAAAATGTCTTGCAGATACCAAACTTCAGATTTCAGACAGGAAATAAATTTTTTAAGATTTTTCTCTTTGCATTCTTATTATTGTCTATGTACGTTTTGATAAATATTTAGTAAGGAAAATTTTAAATTTAGCTAATATTTTTTATTTTAGTACTAAACGTTTTCATTTTGCTTAAAATATATAAATAAATAAATAATTCTGGTCCGTTAGAAAATTTTTAAAAAATGTTCCCCCTTCTCTGTGCTCTCTGATTAACCCTGAATTTGAGTTATTCGTAACCGTCATCAAAGGCGAATCGAATTTTTACAACTATTAAATTAATTCAATTAAGTGAAATCTGGCCCAGAAAAGTTTCTGCTGTGGATCAGATTTTTTAGGCGTTGCTGCTTAATAATTTTTTATTACTATTAGCTGACGCCCCAGGGGAAAGGAAAATAAAATGCATTTCTTCCGGCAATCGATATTTTTCTCCCAGTATACTCAGCATCACCGATGTAATATTTATCATTTCATCTTAACAATTTTCATCTTAACCTCAAGTCCGGTTCGGGCAACTCCATGCTGCGTGAAGAGGCATGCTTTTAGACACAGTTTTCGAAATTCTGCAAAGGTTTGCAGCTTCTAGAGGCCATTACTGGAGAAGAGATCACAGTCCACATGGGGGGATGAGTAGGGGGAGATCTGTTGCCTTCCGGAATATATTTAGGGCGCGTGACCTCCAGAGGCAAATTTTTGTTTTCGCTGACTCAGCCCAGCCAGCCGCATTTTCTGCAACTCTTGCTGCGCTCGCACACACACCGTGTGTACTTGCAGACAGAAGAGAGGAAGGGGGCTTCGAAGCAATTGCACCTGATACATTTTTAGGTTAGTTTCTGTTCTGTCAAAACAAGGCGGAAAATGCATTTCAGTTGGCGATGAGTTACGATTCACAGTGTGTTACTGAGAAAAACTGAAAACTGAGTGCCTTTTCCTCTAATCTAGCGTGACCAAACTTTTCTGAAGCCAATAGAAGACAAGTCAGTTTCGGAGAGCTAAACGAAATGTTTTAAGAATACATTTATTACTTTAACTAACGAATTCATTATTTTAACTAACGAAAAATCCCAAAACTATTTCACAAACCAGTCTTTATGGAGAAGTCAAAAGATTACGTAGAACTTGCGAGATTGTTAAAAGATATATCTAGAAAACAGGGGTGGATGAGGTTATGGAAAATGCGAGCAATTTCTCGGGGCACCTATGGCTATAGATCCACCTTGTCACTAAAAATGGCGCTCCTTTTATTCAACTCAGCGACAGTTCGCCAAGAAAGAAGCAATCGTGAAGGTGCCGGTATCCTGGCGAAAGATGCTGTCTCCTATTTATAAAATGACCTTCATACTGGTGCTGATACATTTATGAGGATTTTTGCCGCCTAAAAAATGCTCTAATATAAAGGTAGCAGCGCCTTGACGAAAGTTGCTTTCTTCAAATCCTTAACTGAATTTAATAAGCGCACCGGCTTCGTAAGAGTGCAGGCATCTTTATGTCGGGTTGTACACGGCAAACAGCAGCCCGCATGTATAAAGTTGCCGGAACTTTTATGATGGAAATTTCGCCAAAACAGAAACCCTCCTAAAAGTACGGTAATTTGATGGAAGTTCCTTTATTTAAGTTCCAAACTGAGCTTAGAAGGGTGCGGGCACCTTTATGCACGTCGGTGACTATTCACTAAAATGAAGTCACGATCATGGGCGTCCCAGGACCCTGATAAAGGTTACATCCTTCGTAATGTAAACTGAAATTTATAAGTGTGCCACGCGCTCCTTGACTTCCAAAAAGTGCCACCACCTTTATTGAAGTCGGCGACAGTTCACTTAGATTTTCAAATGAACTCTCTGGAATAACGAAAGTAGCATTATTCATGGCACATATTGAACTACATAAATGGGTGATGAGCATTTCTTGTGTCTTAATGCTAAGGCAGCCTTATACTTCGGCGAATAATAGTCAGCTTGCTTAAAGGTTCCGTTACCTTTAAGCAAATTAGCCGAGTCTGTCTCACCCCCATCGGTCTCTGTCTAGAAAGCACGACTATTGGATTATTGAACATATGTCTGATCCCAAAAATCATATTCATGATATATGGAGCGGCACTACCGTATGTCATCTGAATCACCTGAACAATTAGGTTTTGGGAAAAAATCTTTCTACAACCAAGCAGTTAGTAAGACTTATGGAATTTGCTAATATTGCTCTTCATACTCATCAAAATGTTGTCTTACTCATGCTGAATGTGGCGAAAGCATTCGACCGCTTCCGGCATGATGGGCTAATTATCAAATTAGTACAGATGAATTTCCATAGTAAAATTATATTTTTAATTATGTCTTTTCTCCCAAATGGGAAATTTAGTGTTAATATTGCCAAAGTACAATCGGACTCGAGAGAAATCGGGGCAGAAGTCGTGCAGGGCTCTATTTTAGGCCCCATTTGTTTATTCTATGTGACTAACTTTCTTAAACCAGAGTATAACATACTAATTTACTTCATGGCTCCTATGCTGATGACACTGCATTGGCAGTTAAACCAGCAAATGCAAATCATGCCAACAGAAAACTTCAATATTTAATGCCAAGTATTGAAGACTGGTGCTCGAAGTGGAGAATATTCATCAATGCCTAGAAATCCAGTTTTTAATAATTCATAAAAGGCACATGACCTCATTACAAAGAAAAACTTTGTCGTGTTTGATGAAATCATACCAAAAGTACGCAGAGCCAAAAAAGTCTTACTCAAACTCCAGCAAATACAAAACTTCGTATCAATATTAATGCACATTTTTATGTGCTTAATCAAAGACTGCATAAAGACCTTAATATTAACACAAATGATAAGTTTCTAAATAAAATCAATATTAATTTTTACAAGAAAGCCACGACTTGGACTTCCCTGAAAATGAAATACTTCAAAAGGACGAAAAATTACGTCCATATGCAGCTCACCTTTTAAGTGACTTAAATTTTCCGACGTAAACCCGACACAAGCATACCTGCAATTGTATATATTGCACATAGCTATTTTTTGTCTCTATATGAATTTTTTGTTTGCATTTTGTGTATCCTCGTGTAATTTTATTAGGACTTCAATTCCATATTCCAGATCATTATGACTTTCTTTCGGTTTTTCAAAACTAAGTGAAAATATTCCTTTATCTTCCAACCTTTATTAATATATTTCTTTTGGGAATTCAGTTGAAGTAATCCTTACGTGAAGTGACTTTTTACCACCCTTTTTATTAAGGCGACACATCACAAATTTTGCGATATTCGCGGCGTAACGTGAGCGAACGAACAAAAATATTTCATCTGAGCTAATCCAGGACTAATTGCAAAATACAGGCCATTTTTCGGGGCATATTTTGAAGCTGCACAGGACAACTGAAATGCTGTATTATCTCGCACAGTTCAGAATGTTTACACATCTGACACATTTGACTTGAATAGCGCTTTTTAAACTGCCATTTCCCGTTACTATTTTCAAGCAATACTTTCCAGTTAACTCCATTTTCCCCTTATCTAGGATCTGCCGAGGATAAAAGTGCTTGGAATGTACTCCAAAAGCAGACTCAGTTAAGAATGGTAGAATCCACATCCTTTCCACCAGCAGCAATGAGGCCCCGCCGATTTCGTATAATTCAATATATATTTCTAGAACTTACATTTTCATGTCCTAGGATGCGATCTACACATATTGCAGGATTCTAAACCCGTTGGTCATGTTTTTTAACTTATCGGCAACAGTTAAATAAATAATATCGAAAGCTATACAGATTATTTAAAATAAAAACACATGCAGATGATTTTATATTTTAGAAAAACAAAATTAAACAACATTTTCAAATTGCTATATTTGTTATCACGCGAAAGCTATGAATTTCATAGCGTGATGACATATATATTCTACTTAAGATTCTCGCAGTAGTTTTAAAAATTCGCTGTCAATACACTGACATGGTAGACGCACATTTCTTAGGAAATTTTCTGAAAGTTTGCAGTCCTTAGTCACTTCCCTTCATGTGACTTTCTTGCTCTGCGTGCCCTCTCAACTTCAACCCCTCTCTTTTTCATAATATTTTCTCTTTGCCAGTACGTACTCCATTATTTCTTAGTTATTCTAACAGAATGTGTCAGGAACAAAAGTGCATACGGTTTTCCAAAACTCCACCTTCTCTTTACTAATACTAATCTTCTTGGAATATATAAGCAAATCCAGGATGTCTAAAACGGATGACTGGCGCCTTTTAAAATCATGAGAATCTTGCCGCTGGATTCATCATCTACAAATATGATCACAGGCCTCAGTTTACATCAACAGCAAAGTATAATAATGTTCTTTACATCTTTCCAGGAAAGCGACAAAGTAAATATTTCAATATGAATTGTTTCTGAAAATCATGGGCACTACTTTCAAACTTCTCTCATGGACACATAAAAAAGGGATCGATCGTTCATCATTATATTCTGGATAATTCGTTGGTTCGCTAATTGGATAAGGCTTGATACGTTAGGTTGCAGAACCGTAGCATAAATGTTTTCGACCTTAATGTCTAAAGATAGCTATCCTATTTCATACTTTTTAATCTCATAAACCTAAATTTCGGAATTAAATCTAGACTTTCAAAATCTTCGTTATTTTTATGTTGCCGGTTATTTAAGTACCGGTTACAAGAAATTTTACTCTAGTAAGAAGAAATTGCCTTGAATGTTTCTCATAGCATCCCGTGAGAGAAAATAAAGCAGGTAAGAAGCTGAGCTGACTACGTTGTCTCGACTAATAGGAAAATCGTCGGAAATCAGCGAGAAGCTGGGCAGGCTCACGTCAATGAACATGAGGTCCTGAGACCTAGGTCGGTGAATCATCTTTTTTGTGCTCAGTAACTTTTAATTCTACTCTTCGTTTTTTTATAATTTGCACTAATGATAGCGTATGAAATAGTTTCTAAGATTTTAATTATGAAACTGTTGAGGTCCTAATTTTTAAACACATCACCCGCGGAGATGGAATAAAACATCTCCGGCGCATGAGTAGGAGAGGTGTCTGCTGAGGATATCCCTATGCTCAGAAACCTTTGGATAAACTAGTGATTAGGTGAAGATAAAAAAGTGCTTCCTAGACCTCTATGAATTTTAAGTTTTGGAAACAAAGGACACTCTTTAGAAGTAGCCAAGTGGTCGAGTTTGCAGCTGACGCATGTAAGTTTTGGATCACCAGGTAGCTCATATGTGCAATATATACATGAGATACATTAGTTTTCTGCAATAATGTGTGTGGGGGGTAAAATTCTCATTGGGCGTTTTTTGTTATTAGGATCATTAAAAAGTTGAAATTATTAATTTTAATTTCAGATTTAATTATATTTTTCTGTTTTTTATTAAATGTCTTGCCAGATTATAGTAATGCGTTTTTGTGGTTGAGCTTCTGCCTCAGAACATTGTTCTGGTCAATCTGGAATTGCTTTCGGTAAGTTCTGCAAAAATATGCACTGTCGCAAAATGGATTTATTTTTGAGTAACTTGTAACCAATAGATAGAATGCTGTTTCGAATAATTACGAGGTAGGGACTAACTTTAAGCGCACGGAACATCTGAAGAATAGAATGCGTGAGTGGAGACCACGTGAGATAATTCGTGAAGATCATCCTAATATACGAGCCTTACTTTGCCCACGACAGAATTATTCCAGAAAGTTGCAGGTTTTGATTAATTTTCGCAGTCTGATATGTTTACATAGCAATCATTTTCAAACATCTAGGACTTCTACGCGATTCAAACCAGTGGTCAACAACACGGCAGCTAACATCGCTAACCACTATAACGACCAGGGTCAGGGCGGCCGCTTGTTTGACATGGAAATGTGCATACGCGTTCCAGGTCTTTCAAGGTAATACTTCTTTAAATATGTACGTGTCATTTTAAGGGACTTCATGACTACAACAGCCCTTCATTTAGGGCTAAGGAAGAGAAATTTCGAACTGCGACCGATGGCGTGGCTAACTGTAATTAGCCAGGAATTCTAAGTATACCGAGTGACTGAAGTGCGGTAGTCTCAAAATCTAACGCAATGCGTTCTTCAGAGGTATACCACATCATTTATCTACGTATCCTTAGTTTTTTAACTCCAGGCTCTGAAAATTTTTAAATATTAGCTTCATTTTCCCCTTCCTCAGTTCCTTTAGAGAACGAGCTTTGCTGCATATTACAATTGATTTGCCCATATAGTGATTGTTTTAGTGTTATTAACAATCACAAACTCTAGCGAATAACCTGCGAAGGTCACGCCGAACCTTTCCCTTCTAACCGTTGAACTTTATACCAAATAAATACAAACCCGATCGATCCATCACAGCGAAAAAAAAACACGAATCGATATTCGATCGACGATTTCATTAAGTCGGCTGCCTTTCGCTTTCTTTCTCTTCTTATGGATTATTATTCGAGGCCGAAGAAGTAGCAGAGATCACAATAAGAACTAGCGAGATTCAAGTTACAGGACGTAGAAATGGAAATCTGTTATTAGATATTGTAATGTTAATATTATTGTGTACCCCTATGTGAATGTAAGTTTGTTTTAAAGAAATAATATTGCGATAGTTATCAGCACTTTATCTTTGACTACTTTTTATTTGTTATGTACTTACGGCAATCGGGTCCTTTGGAAACTAAATGATTCGCATATCCTTTCTCGATTTTCGGACGATAAAATTAGTAAAACAAAAGGGAAAATTACGCGAGGAAGCACGAAATGCTAAAAGCTTATATTAATAAATGGAAAGATAAGTAAGTAATTAATTGAATACAGACGGATATAGGTCTCGATGGTTTTAAAATACTCAATTGGAATTTTTATTGTGATAAATACAGAATTGTTTAAATGTTCAAGATTATGTTTTTTATCCACTATATTGTTTCGAAAATTAAAAAATGGAAAAGGGTTAAGTGGATAAAACATTTAAATTTTTCTCAAAAATTAAATTTATAGTTTCAGTTACTTAAGAAAATAGAACAACAGCTGCAGTTTATTATCATCCTACTAAAGTAAATCAAGCACGAATTCCACAGACTATTTAGTGCCTGAATACAGTAAAGATAAGCAATGAAACAATGGAATATTTATCCGTTTTAAATTATGACGCGGAATGCACGAACGAGACTGAGTAAAACAACTAAATAAATTTGAAAGCATTAATTTAAGAAAGCGCTAAAAGTGTTATGGGGCAAAATGAAAAGCAATTAATCTGAAAATATTTTCATTATTAGTGTGTTATTTTAAAATATGTTATAGATGTAGTTTTCTGTAAGACTGTACCCCGAGCTCTTAAAGTGCCATTAGAGACATTTCTGTATACTCGACAATGTCTGCGGAGACCGTAAGTGCAATACGATTAAGTGTTTTTAAAATGCATGTTTAAACAGTTTATTTTAGACTAAAGTTTTAAACCCTAAGCTAATCTTCTTAACATATTTGACAAACAGATTAAACTTTAAATATTTTCCATTTTTAACGAATGTAAATAATATTACGATTATTATTAATGCGTATCCATACTGAAGCAGCTAATTTTTTCTAGAACACGAATTCTATAAGTTTCTAGGAATAAGATCTCCATTTTGAAAAGCATTATATTGGTCAGTATTTTCAGAATAATATGCATACAAATAGTCGTCACATAATCTCTTAAAGTCCTTTTCTTAAACTCATATTTTAATTTCAATTACGTATACATGCAAACATTTCGCTCTTCGATTACCGTACTCAGGTTTCTACCGTACACGAGTGGTTCGGTTTGGTTTATTTAATTATTGCAAAGCACTCGAGGGCTATGTGCCTAAGGGAAGGGATACCTCCGTGAAGGACTTTTTAAGGGAAATTGGCTTGTATACACGCTACACATGGGGAAAACTGCGAAAGCGCTCATGCAGCCCGCCCGTTGCCCGGGATTCGGATATCGCTCGGCCGTTGGTGGGCCCGCACAGGAGCAAAACGTTTCATGTTTTATTTTTCATAACGAGTACAAAATTTTCCTAAATATGAGTATAGGAATTGGAGGACTATGTGAAAAATTTATAAGGTATTTCTCCTGCCTTCTTCACATGCCTTCGTGGTATAGCGGTCGCTCGACGTCGACGCGGAACCGAGAGATCCGTGGGTCGATTCCCGGGGAAGGCGTTTCTCATTTTTCACGTCTCCTGCTTCGAAAAAAACCTAATTCTCTACACTGGCACCCGAACTAAAAAGGTGCTGGATGATGATTCTGCACCACCGGGATTTGGCGATTGGGTCCCCCCAAACCCCAGTCGCCCTTTGAAAGGGGGAGTATATAAGGTATTTCTCCCGCCTTCTTCACTCTAAATTCGAAAGAGTCGTATCCGACTCCAAAGAAGTGACATCCCACTACCCGCTAATGCCAAAATGGCACCAACCTCGAAGAAGTGACTTTTCGCTCCAGTAAAAAGCGGTCCCTTCTCACACACAAAAAAGGAGTGCCCTTTCTTCGTTCGCTCTTTTCGATAGCGAGATATTGCTAGATATTCGGGTGAAACCACACACATTACAAGGAGTTATAATAGTCTGCTCACTCCTTGATGGTGCGATTTTTATATACTTATTTTATATGCAAGCTTAAAATTTGTATTCGCTACATTAAGTTTATGGCTGAAGGAAAGTTTTAAATTTCTGGTTAACATTTTTCTCTTGAAAAAATGTTTTACACCACTTTTTAACATGCTATTGTGATTTCAAATATCTGACATACACGCATTTCTTTTGCTACCTATATGTACTTACAAAAACATTTATTCGTGATGAAGACGATTACGAATCAAAGTAGACCATCACTGAAATAAAAAGCATTCTTTTAGGATAATCATACCTCCATTGTTTGGAGATATAGTTTTCTCTTTCCAAATCTAACGAAATATATTTATATATATAAAAAAATTACATGCACATTAAAATATTGGAAATTCAATGTCTTGTTACAATATTTAACATTCTAAAATACTTAACACTGTCACTTGTACTTCTGATACGAAATTACTTTGAATTCACAGAATATATTTATTTTACAGAAACATGTTTTTTGCCTTTATCTATGTGTAGTAAGTAATAAAAATTAAGAAAATTAATACAACTTATATATAAAAACTGGAATAGCAAGACATTCGGACTGAAAACTTGTGTTTTCGAATAAAAAATAAGGCTTTTCAGGTGCTTAAAATTTTGAATAAATATTTCAGACATTTTCAAAATTTGATTTGAGAAATCAAAAATGCTGAGTTTTATAAAACAAACTTAAAAAATCACTTTAGATGAATCATATATATGTAGTGATATACATTCTAAATTTTGTATAGCTTCATAGCTTTCATTCACAAGATTAAAACATGTAATCAAGTAAATTGTAAGCTAAATTTTCCATTAAATAACCACAATAGTCGGAAAAGTAATTTATTAAAAACAGTTCTTGAAAAGTTTTATAATCATGAAAATTTGAATGTGTTAAAACAGCTGATCATATATATATATATGTCTTAGTAAACCTGTATTATAATCTGCCGGATTTAACTTCTTAAAATGCTACTTATAAATTAATATTTTAATACAATTTGTGAATTGATGTTACTGGTAATTTGTCTGCTGGAGCATAATATGCATAAAAAATAGAATATTTTAGTATACATTGAAATAAGAAAAAAATGTGAAATTAATTACCCTTACCTGAAACTTATTCAGCTTTATTTGCAATGTATGAGATTCAGAAGATAAGTAACCATAAAATATTCTCATGCTATTGTTTTTAACTCCATATATTGCACAAAATATTGTGAAAGAAATGTTTCTATTTCTTATTACAAAATTATGAAGAGCTTAAAATTAATTAATCTATTACCCCAAATTTTGTATAAAGCTTAAAATCTTCACTTAGTTGATAACGGTTTTTACTTTTGAGAATTTATATGCATAGAAATTCCTATACATTAATCATTACAGGTGAATAAATGTTTACATATACATTTAGACTAAAACTTATTTTTATATATGCTAATTCTTAGTCTCATGTGGAAAGCATAAAGTAAATTTTAAAGTGAAACAATATGGATTAGCTCACACGTGTAAGATAAAAATTCATTTTTCATAATTCTGATGAAAATTCTTATGTATTTTATTTATTGATTAAATCTGAGTAGGAATCATTAACATAACTGCAGAATTATATTAATTTCCATGAACAAAGTAATTTAAATATAAATGAAAACAAGCAGTACATGGAACACTCTTTATTAGGAAATATAAGTACATACATATATAAATGGACAATATGACACTAAAAATATGACAATAAAATGACATTAAAGATACGAAATGTAATGTATATACAGAATGCAATAAATTCTTGCTCAACCATGTATTTAAAGAGTCCCCACAAGCTCTAGGAATGCTGATGTTATACAAAAATAACAAGCCAGAAGGAAAAAAACTTTATAAGCAATTTAAGAATAGAGACCAATGTGAATAATAAATACAAAATTACTTTACTCTAGATAATTAAAACAGTAAATAAAGAAAAGTTTTAAAGTATTATATCATTCATAATCCTAGTTAAATTTTTAAAGATCTTTACCACTGAAATCAGCATTACTTGGTACCTGAAGATCAGACCATTTTGTTTTCATATACCTCAAAATTCTTGGGACACAAAAGGATGAAAATTTTTCCAAGAAAGTATCTGAATTTGGGTGCATACGTAAAAATTCCGCATCAATCTGCAAACACAATATAATTTCCAGTAACTTTATACAAAAATAAAAAAATAGGTTATCTAGTATATATTCATAAAAATGTTGGTTTTAAAAACTGAATGCATATATCTGTTAATGGTTCAGTTTCTGAAACCAAGCATATCCTGAATGAAAATTATTACAATAACGTATGTGTTTTAACATAATGCTGAAAAATGATTTTGAACTGACACTTTTTGAACTGATTTTGCTGAAACTTTTCGTTTTCTGGCTCGACACATTTTAAAGATCACCAATATACACTATGCGAATAATGTTCCAATATAATTTCCAATGTCAAAAATGTTTCTAATGGCATCACTTTTTAAAAATGTCTGCACTTTTTCATTGCTAGAAGGTAAACCCTGCGAACTAAGAAAAACAGATGCTTGGTTTTTATAGAATTCTAGCCCTTCAGGAAAAAAAAAAAAGAAAAAAAAAGAAATGACCGTGTCTCATTCATTACAAGGTTGAGGGCTGTAACAGTAAAATTGCTATTTGAACGAAGATTAGCAATCGTCTTAACAGCAGATTTTAGTGCATCAAATTTTGTATTACTGGGTGAGTGTTCTGTGAACTCTGAATTATCCCGCCTCTCTATTCATAACAATATGCATTTCCTGTGAATTTGAAGTTATTATTCCATCGACAAGATGGAAGATTTTGTTTTCATCATGCAGACTTAAATGGTCCTTTTTAATGTATCTTAGTAAAGATTTGAAAAGTTTAAAAGTTCTGATACATCCTTCCTGACCACAGCAAAGAGCAGAAGTAAACATTTTGGAAGTGTATGTCTTAAATGCTGCAAAAAACTCTTGAGTCCACCTTTAATAACTTTTTGACATTTAGAACAATTTATCTTTGAATGGAAGAAGTGTAACTTTAATTTTGACCTTAAAAATATATTATCAAGCATTGGACACATTGTTAATGTGTTAATAATTGCTATACATATTTTTATGCACGTAAATATGATTTATGAATTATTACAACTAAGCAAACTGATTTTCAATTAAGGAAAACTAAACAAATATTCGAAGAAATACAGATTTTAACATTACGTTATTGTTATGTTTTCCACTAAAATTTGAGAATGAAAATTATGAATACTAGACAAATTATGGTCACATTGATGTAAATAAGAATTTCTCACTGATAGTGCAATACTTGAGTTTTGTTTCCATCACTGCATGGGAAGATGAGAATTTGCTACCGAAGAGAACCATTAGTGGGAGCCCATTTTTTCCCTCGCAAAATTCCTCAGTGGCTAATCGACTTGGTTTGGTTTGTGTGATTACGGCAAAGCCTCGAGAGCTATCTGCCTAAGAGGAGGGATGCTTTCATGGAGGACGTTTTAAGGAAACTGGTTCGTATACACGTTACACATGGGAAAAACACAAAAATGCCCCATGCAGCCAGCCTCTTCGCGGAATTTGAAGCTGTGACCGAACTACCAGTGTTCAGCAATTTTACCGCTCGGCCGCTGGTGGGCTCGTCGCTAATCGGGAATGGTTTTAGCAGTATTGTTAAGTAGAAAGAAACTTATTAAGCTTATAGGCAAAAACACATAATATTTATTGCATATAAATGAATGTTAGGAGAAGGAATATGATATTTAGACTGTGTGTGTGATCATTGCAAAGTCTTGAGGGCTATCTGCCTAAGGGGAAGGGTTCCTTGTGGAGGTCTTTCTAAGAGAAACTGGTTCGTATACACGTTACACATGGGGAAAAACACAAAAACGCCCATGCAGCCAGCCCCTTCATGGGATTCGAACCTTGGACAGAATTACCAGTTTTCAGCGACTTTACCGCTCGGCCGCTGGTGGGCAATATTTAGGGGATGTGCATTAATGTTCGGAGAAAAAGCACGATATTAAGCACTTGTAAATAAAAATCAGCTTGTTAAACATGATATTTAGCGCATATAAATTAAAATGAACAGCAAGAAACATAATATTAAGCATATGTAAGTAAAAATTACATAAAGTAAATGTTAGTTACTGAAATCAATTTAGCCTTCCCCCATTTTCTAAAAATTGTCCCAAAATCTGTACCATTAAGAAAATGTTCGGCAACTTTAGAAGAAAAAATTCTTTAATCACAATTTAAAATTTCCTTGAATGTATAATTATAACCATTATGTTTAATTTCACGAGAGTAATCGAGTATGCAGTTTTCTAAATTTTCTTTGCAAACACTTTAAAATCACTTTTAGGAAACATAGCATGGAAATCAGACAAAATAATAACAAATCGTGAAAAAAATGCCACATGCAAATAAATTCTGAACAGCAGTAAAGAAAAGCAGAGAGACTGCACGAAAATTCCTTTTTGGGGATTACTAGCTTTGTGCTTTGGCAGTGTTTACATTTACTGGATTCTTTGCGGTAGTGTTTCGAAGATGAAACAGAGAGGTGGACGGATGGTAACTTTGAACTCCTGCAGTTCATAAAATTTCCAGAATGCAGTTCTAAATACTGATATACACCAGTAAATTTTTTTATGACTGTTGTGAGAAGACTTTTTCAAAGTACAAATGGATTAAAAAACACTTAAGACTGAGAAATTGTAGTATACTGTCTACAAATCAGCTGATAGAGTACTGAATCGAATACTATTAATGATTACTATTAATGATTTTGTTTATAGGAAAACAAGCAAAATAGTTCTTTATGGTATTAGAATTAATGTTTTATTTCAAAAATAAATCCAGCTATTTTGGTTCTATGCTTATCATTTTGACATTTTATAGACTTTTTATTGCGCAGTGAGCGAGGCTGGCTCTACATCTGAACTAACAGTTTCGAAAATGTAAACAAGCTGTGTTACCTGGGTCTTTGAATTCTATCTAAACCAGAAAGTGAATTTATATCAGTTCATTAAGATCAGGTTGCTTACATTTCTTTCCTACTTTGAAGGAATGTGGATAAGAAAAGGTTTAAAAGACTTGTTTGTACAATAATAGCTTTTGCTAATGTAAGCAATTATATTATTTTCAATATTACTTCATCAGATCCTCTCACTCATTGCAATATCACTAGGGCAAGATAAAATATCCAACTGAAATGAAAAAATAATAAGTGAATGTCATTTAGTTTAACTTTGTAACTATTGAGTTGTTGTATATGAATTCATCTATGAATTATTTTAGAATTATCAAAAATTATGATGTTTAAATTAGTATATATTTCTACAATTTTGAAAGTATGCCTGACAAGTTTTCTTAGGTGGGGAAGAAAATAAATAAAAAATAAAAATAACAAGTTGAATTAGATTTTCTGCTGCAATAGAAGGAAGGGGGAAGCTGGTTTTTGAACTGTGCATTTTGTTATCGGTTAATAAAATAAGTTAATTTTTTTAATCTAATAGGCTCTGTCACAAATATACGGCAATATTGCTTAATTTTGATATTATAAAATAAAAATGCGTCAAACATTTAAGTTTTATGACTTACATATAAAAAAGTTGTTTTGTTTCCGTTGAAATAAAAATAAGCCGAATGTTTAGACATGGGAGAATTGTACTATTTAATTAAGTCTGAAAAAAGCCTGCCTCGCACTGTGTTTAAAATAAATATATATTTTTTTCTTCTTTGCATTAAAGGAAATATACATTTGGTGTACATATATATTCGGTGCCACATTTATATATTGACATATATATTTGATATCATATTTATATTGGTGTACATATATATTTGTCAGTAAATATATATTTAGCTTAAAATAAATGCACGTATATGGCATATAAAGTCACTCATTTTAAAATTATTTTGCGATATTGCTTTTGAACTGAATTTTATGGCTTAAGTGCGAAGAACAGGATTTTTAATAAATAAAGGTAACACACAAAATGTTAAAAAAACGTCTCTTTGGACGTAATTTAAAATCTGAAACTTCCAAGGTTTTTTTTTTTATAAGAATGTAAGATTTTTTTAAATTGTAAGCAAAAACCAAAGCCGTCTTAACAGGTTTATTGGCCTCCCGGACTTTTGGATGTTCAGGAGGCCTTAGCTACACCTAGTCTCGAGAATAACAATACATTTACAAAAATATAAGTGTCAGAATGCTGATATGACCCACGTAGTGCTAGTATTTATATTTTGGAAAAATTCAGATTTGCAACAATAAGTGAGTTTTATTGTCACAAACTATAAGCAGAATTTATATTACAAAAAAAGGTAAAAGTCTGTTAAAAACTACTGTAAGCTGAAAACGATGGGACGTTTCCAGAGAACTTAGTAAAGTATACGATTTTTTTATTTCTTGCTGACATGCTGCAATTCTACTAAATAATCTGCTTACTTGTGTTATAAAAAATCAAAACCATAGTATGGATTTTTTTTTTCCACCTTTGAATTAGAAATGCAAGCAAAACTGAATTTAAATAATTAAAGTCGATAGTGTTGTGTAAATTATACAAAAATAAAACTAATTTTAAGAAAGTGTTTACAAAAAGTACCATCCATACATATAGCTTTATCGTATTAGCAGTACCTAATAAATAAAACTACGTTACAGCACTACACTCTTAAAGCAAATTTACAGATACCTAAAAAAGAGCAAACTAAAACTACTTATTATTACGTCCTTCAATATTTACACATAAATCTAACTATAAAACCATAATTTATAATAATTAAGGTATTCCTATTAAGATATAATTGTATATATGCTTTAAAAGCGAACTTACATTTGGCAAAGGAGTTGCATCCATTCTTACGACTGTACTCGCTTGAAATGGCGCTTCAACAAACGTGTTCGGTCACTCTGCGTGGACAGGGGGTCATCCTGTCCTTCAACGCACTCCCTTCTCCAAGGTCATGCCTGCACGTGGGGAGGCATATTCTGTTACCAAGACACTAAATTTGCGTTGTTTAACGCGAAACAGAGCGAAAACGGCTGTCACTCTTCAAATCTCACTCTGAGGGATTTAGAGTGTTCGCATGCCTTCGTGGTGTAATGGTCAGCACGCTCGACGCGTAACCGAGAGGTTCGTGATTCGATTCTCGGCGAAGGCGTTCCTAATTTTTTTTCCTCATTCTTCGAAAAAGAAGAGAGGATACGAGATATCTGATCCAAGGAAGAGATCTTAAGCTATATGTGTAATATTTAGTTTCATTTATTTATTATTTTTAATTTTGCAAACATAAACAAGTTTTTAGACACAAGATCTCAGATTGTAATTGTACAAAAGTTCGAATTTAACTAAAAAGATGGCTGCGCTTGATGTACTGATTCAGATTTTTTTTAATATTTGGCATAAAATTGCTTAACTCAATTCTAAAGTCATTTCGTGCAAAAATATACAACCTGTTTCTTGTATATCGTGGAAATTATTGACTACACTAAAGCCTATCATAAATATTAAGATCAGATGCATCTCATTTCTATCAAGCAGTGCTGGCATGTTCAGATTTTCAATGTTTTGGAAGAGAACACTAGCATATTCTTTTAAATTTTGCAAGTGACTTGTATGTAACAGTATAACTTTCGAGAAACACAAGTAAATCCTTTTGAATAATAAACTATCGAATTAAGCTATCAAAGCAATGAAATTCTTTTTGATTCAATATCGATATAAAGAAATCAATTTTAGAAAGGAAACAGAATGTAATCGTTCTAGTTTCAAGTGTTTTATGTGGAGTTGAATAATGAATATATATCAACGAAGTAGAATATATGTTTTTTGAATTTTATTAGTTGTGTCGCCAATGGGTTCTCAACTTCAAGATAAAAATTCTGTCACAGTAGTACACATTTTTTAATCAGTGGGCCCTTGATTATGCCGTTCAATTACCGATGCATGTTCGGTTAACGACCCTTTGGTTATCACTGACCTCCTTTAAAATTTCTTGGCCTCCAGTATGTCAATATCACTCCCATTCGGAACCTGAAATCAATGATAGATTGGGTGACTGATCTTGAAGAATTAGCGAATTACGTTTGATTTGATGGTGTTGACTGAAGATAATGTTGAAGTTGACTGCAAATATTTTCTAGCATATTGGCTTGCGCCAGAATAGCGAAGGTTGCTACTTGAATTTTAGGGTGATATGGGATGCCGATGTTATACACTGCTCGACATTGAAAACGCAACACCAAGAAGAACTGAGATTATGCAAAATTTTAGAGTAGACGCATGTCACTGAGTTATGCGAATGATGTGAAATGCGCAGCTCTCCGACGCACGCGAAGTAAGATACAAGGGAAAGAACATGCAGAATGGGCAATATTCGTGTCGTTATTTCTGCCAGACGAATTATAGAAGAAAGTTAGTTTTTGTCCCGGAGGATACGTGTAATAGGAGAGAATGCCAGGCCGCCGTCAACAAAGGCACTTCCAGCAGATAGACGATTTTACGACGGGTATGGTGATCGGACTGAGAAGGGCGGGTTGGTCCTTACGTCAAATCGCAGCTGATACCCACATGGATGCGAGCACGGTGCATCGGCTATGGCGAACATGGTTGGAGCAAGGAAATGTGGGAAGAAGGAGGGGCGAAGGTGCAGCCAGAGTGACTTCATCACGTGTGGATCGACGCATCCGCCGACAAGCTGTGGCGGTGTCGCAAGTCACTTGTACCGCGATTCTGCAGCATGTGCAAGATACCCTGGATGTTCCCGCGTCGACGAGAACCATTTCCCGTTGATTGGTTGAATATGGCCTGCACTCACGGCGTCCGTTAAGAAGACTGCCATTGACCCCATGGCATAGACGCCAACGTTTAGAATGGTGCCGGACTGGAGCGATGTGGATGGCAGAATAGCGAAACGTCGTGTTCTCAGATGAGTCACTCTTCTGTTTATCCAGTGACAGTCGCCGCATACGTGTGTGGCGCCGACGTGGAGACAGATCTAATCCGGCAGTAAATGTGGAACGCCCCACCGCACGACAACGTGGCATAATGGTTTGGGGCGCTATTGCCTACGATTCCACGTCACCTCTAGTTCGTATTCAGGGCACTCTGACGGCCCAACGATACTTGGATAATGTACTGTGGCCAGTGGCAATCCCTTACCTTCAGGGGCTGCCTAATGCAATTTTGCGACAGGATAACGTCCGACCACACAGTGCTGGCATCTGCAACATGCTCTGCAAGGTATATAGATGCTTCCCTGGCCACCGTACTCTCCTGACCTGTTACCAGTCGAATATGTGTGGGATGTGATTGGACGCCGTTTGCAGACTCTGCGCCTGCCTCGTTCAGAAGACAAACTGTGGCAAATGGTTGAAAAGGAATGGAGAGCCATCCCTCAGGACACTATCCGCACTCTTATTGACACTATGCCTAGACGTGTTTCTACGTGCATCGCTGTCCACGGTGGTCCTTACTCCTGCTATGTACATTGTACTATGCTTTATTTGTAATACTAGTTACCTATGTGAATGCTGTTCTCTAGATAATGGTGGGCGTGGTGCTGTACTGATTAACCGCTATGGGAAAGGGAGAGTGCCCACGTGCCCCGTCACTTATCACTTATCACTTATCCTACTGACCTGACGCCGTTCTCGCTCTGTATTCTGACTATCATTTTGAAATAAAGATCACTTATTGCTGCTTGCTGTCTCTGTCGTATTTCCAAATTTCATCATTTTCTGACCACTCCTTGGTGTTGCATTTTCAATGTCGAGCAGTGTATAATCAGACTCAAGACCAAGCCTTTAGGCAGTCTTGCTTTAATCTTCGTGTCGAGTATGCATTCGTAACTCGGAAGCTGAAAGATCACTTATGGAGAGAAGAAGGAATAATACGAATCAAATTACCTGCAAGATTAAGTTTTGTTAATTTTTTACTAAGGCCACGACGGCAGTTGCGATCAAATGGCTCTCCTGGGGCTACTCAGTGCGATATAGAAGCATCAGATAACGACGCTGAAAGTTTCATATAATACAGCTGTTAACTCAAGAACAGAAGTTAATGAAGTTCCTAAGATTTTAACACCGAAAATACAGCAATGTTATAGTAAGACTTTTAAAAAAGAACCAAATCAAATCAATAAAATAAACTAGTGACATCTGAATAAAAAATAGAATAATGTAAAATCAAAGCATTTCGAAAGAAAATGAAAGTACCAAACAAATTTTGAGCCATAAAAGAGTATAACAATATTATGCATATATTAAGCGTAAATCTAGTATATGATAATATGTCAAGATACCACTAAAGCTCGCGGACAAAATGGAGTTCTAGACTAGCCGCTGGCGGTGGCAGGGCCATCGGAGTGGAATGCATTAAGTATTCATCCTTTACGGAATCTAGAGATTGTCTGGAACTTTGTGGGGTGCTGATGTTTTTAGATAATTAGTATATGAGGACAATATCTACTTCACCATTTGGTAAATACCTAGTTGTTCCGTATACTTATAATACAGCAGCTGAAAACTGTAAACTCTCGAAAAATCATTCCAATTTAAAGAGCTAAATATCCCTGATTAAGATAGAGTTATTAAATTTGTTTCCTAGCAGGAAATACGAAAAATTAGCGCTGCTCTCCCCGGGATTCGAACTTCGGATTTCCAGACTGCTAGCCGGGCGGCATATAAGCATTCTGTACCGCGCCACGCACACAGGGAAAAATTTCTCTTCGTGGTTAGGTATGGCCTGCAATGACATCATTTCTTCTACACTTAGAAACGCCTTGACTTTGCTTGGGCTTGAGGGTACATCTCAAATACCGTTTGAACATTTTATTAGCAGTACTAAAAAGATTATTACGTGCGTTGTACTTTTCTTGCTATGAGATTATACTTCTTACAACATTATAGTAGGTGAAGTTAATATAAAAAAATGTAGTGATTTTTTTTCCTACAGAGAAAAAGTATTATTTCTTCTTGTGCTAACTCCGTAAATATGTTTTAATTGGAGAGTTTTAATAAATGTATATTCTAGACTAATATAGATTTGGAAAAGAGAAATAGGGATGCATATTTTAAATTGAATAATATTACTTTATGAATATTTCCATTTTTTAACGTGTAACATCTTTTGTACCTTTGCATAAAAATAGTATTTATCAGAGAAGGAAAATTCTTTTCTTATATAAATGTATTAAATTCAGCGACAATACTGAATGCACTTTTTTCTTTCATCTAAGGCAACAGAATATAAGAAATGACATGGACATTAAACATAGAAATAGCATAACATTTGCAAAAGAAATATTTTCTGCAATGTGAAAGGAAAAGAATGTAACAAAATTGCAATAATAATAATATACTTACTAGCACACGATGTCTTTACAGTTGGATCGAGATCATTGTGTTTTGGTTTTGGCACTAAATTCACGAACTCAACTACTTATATAATCTAAGCGCTTAAGACTGCTTCTGATACTAACAGCATCTTTGAAAGATTTTATAATTTTATTATTCCACGAAACAGAAAGCCATCTGTAGAACGCTGCAGCTAAATTTTTGTGTTTCAAAGAAAACAAATGATAATTTTCACGCTTCCGTATCTCTCATGAGTGTCATTCAACGAAAACAAAACAGTAAGAATCGCTCCTAAACGTCATTACGCCAAGAAAAAATGATATCATTGGAAAGTATGTCCAATCACAAGTACGGATTTTTTTCCTATGCGCGTGGCGCGGTACAAAATGCTTATATGCAGCTGGGCGTGCTTCCAATTAAGCTACAAAGGTAGGCGATAAGAAGGGAGAAATACTTTACAAATAACGAGATAAATAGTAATGAGACAAATCAAGCTTAAGACTGATTATTTGGTATTCTCCCAGCAGCTGTATTTGTAACAATAAGTGATCCACCCTGTAGTTCCTTTTGGTTATAAGGTTGAATCACGTGATATTCTCACCTTACAGCAAATTACCAGATTTGTTTTAGGATTCTGCAGTGGCGCCAACGCTCAGACGATAGAATATCTATGAGGTAAAATTGTGTGGAATGTGAAGGGAACAACACCCGCGATGATGTCCCATCACCTTACTGAACAGTGGTGGAGATCTGTGAATAATGGGGGAAACTTTCTTGCCGCGCCGATAGACGCCAGAACAGTGTTTGCATGAACAAGATGCATCGTTAGATGTGTCAGTATTTTATACCTGATTACAGTAGTAAAATTATAGTTATCGATCAATACGAAATAGAACTGCTTCAAATGACAGATGTCAAACAGGCTGTCGCGAACTGCTTTTTTAATGTGTTTAACGTACAATGACGACCATCTATGCATACGATAGGTCCTTTTCAGAACTGCATCAGTGTATACTTTTGGTAATGTTGTATAATTTCAAGTACATTCACGTATTCACGTTCGCCGAGTGATAGTGTAGGTACTCTTCAGAGCCACACCAGTGTATTTTTCTGTTGAAGTTTTTTAATTTAAAGTTCAGTCACGATCATCAAGGGATAGGATAGCACCTCTTTAGGGCTACATCGATTCATTTTTCTGGTACTGTTACATAATTTCAGGTACATTCACATCCACCGAGTGATAGTATAAATCCTCTTTAGGACCACATCAGTGTATTCTTCTGGTAATGATGTATAATTTCAAGTAAATTCATGTCCACCGCGTGATAGTATAGATCCTCTTCAGGCGACATCAGTGTATTCTTTTGGTAATGTTGTATAATTTAAAGTTTAGTCACGATCATCGAGGGATAGGAAAGGACCTCTTCGAAGGAAAGGCTACATCGGTGCATTCTTGTGATAATGTTGTATAATTTAATGTAATAATCTGGCAATCTAATAAATCTTTTAGTAATGTAATAAAAGTAAGTACGTACCATTTCTTCGTTTTATTGACTTATGTAGTGCAACTTTTCATGTGGTTTCGTACGACAGTATTATCAGTTTCTTGGTTTAGGTCATGGTTCATGGTGTAAGTCTCCTGTCACGAGAATACTGATTATTTTAATTCGGACGCTCACTTTGATTTGACAAAAAGCGCTTTAAAAGTATTAATTGCAGTATGTATTCGTCTCTTAAGCTCTGTGTTTTACAGTTCGACTCATTAGCACGCAATATTATCAGAACCATGTTAATATTTCTAATAGCTTAGTAGCGGCGTTCAAGTAACAACCTTCATAATCAAGTCTTATAATAATAATCCGCTTCCATTTAATATGACTGTGAATAATCGTTTTTTTAATGACATCTTGTTTCGAAGATCGGCGGAGCTGCGCTTCCTACTTGCGCAACCAGTAACTGAAAAATGGAAACAGCCCGCGCGTCCTTGAAAATAGAAAAATCAAAAGCAAACAATATTAGCCTTTTAGGTTTTGTTGATTTTTCAGAAATATCAACAGATGGCGCTGCCGAGAGTTGAGTTCAGAGAATGAAAAGAAATGGATTCTTAATAATGGCGATCATACTTGGTGAAATCCTCGGAGCGGAGAGACCGTCAGAACTGCCCCTTTCTCCATCAAATGAATTCGTCTCTGCGCCGGTCGTTTGTTCATTAACCCCCGTCTTGGATATGAAATACTACCTCAGAACGTTTTAGAATTTAAAAATTAATTCAAAAGTGTATTAATGTTACTGTTTTACGGACTGTTTGGCAACTTAAAAGAATTTAAATTAATATATTACTGTGACTCTAAAATCAAATTAAGCTATACGATAACTTATCGCTATTTTTCATAGTTATTTTTATTAACTATGACTTTAAATCGCAGGATGTTACATGTTAGTATATCTGATTCATTTTCAGTGTAGTAAAATACATTTTTTATTAAATTTGAACTATTTTTTCGAGTTCTTTCAAAGGATAATTATTTTTTGATTAACTTTTCACTTAAATCAAAATGGCATTATTATTCTGAACATCTGTTTTTTTCTCGTCCAATTTTACATGCTAAGTCAAATTCGAATGTTTATGGCAAAATAACTTAATTGAATTTAAGCTATTCTTTACTATATTGAACAAGATGCTAAATAAATAAAAAAGAAAGAAAATCTGTAAGGATTCAAATTATAACGTCGCACAGGTTATCTTTAGTCTTAGCTTCACTCCTGATAATATGATTTTTTTTTTGTCTTTTAAGTTTTTTTTATTAAACATCGCTTTCTTTGCACTTGAGCGAAATCAAATTCAAGAGCAAAATCATGACACATTTTAAAAAATAGCATATTTTTATAATTACCAATAGAATGATAGAAGTTACTATAAATTTTTTTACATTCGTATTACTGTTTCTTTAAAAAGTATCCTCTCGAACGGCCAGCCGCCTAAAAAAGCAATCATAAAAAAAGAAAAAAATGTATGTAATGATTTTAATGAGCCTTGCCAGTGTCATTTCATAAAAATACTGAATATTTCTAATTTTAGGTAGTTCATAATTTAGATGCATTACTAGAAAGGTATTTTTAGGAACTGCGTGTATTGCTTTTCAATCACTTGGTTTGCTAATCATAAATATTATATTTGAAAGTTAGAGATCTTATGCTTTACTGAATGGCAACACACGGGCGCGTGGAGATAATAAGTATTCTATTTGAGGTAATGGCAACATATTTATATATACAATTCTGTTGTTTTAAATCATCACAATTTTGAGCGCATACTTTCAAATAACTATATCTGGAATATCATTTTGATTGACTGAGCGGATAGGCCGCTAGGGGTTCATATATCGGGAAAGTTCTTTTATGACCACCCTGTATATAGGTCCACTAGAAACATACTTGACTGATTTTATTTGTACATTCTGGAAACGTACAAACCGTAAGTATCTGAATGTGCATGTTTACTTGCTTAAAACGAAAATGCCGTTCTACTCTCAGAAAAGCACTACACCAGAATCCGGCAAACTCCACCTAGTGTCGACCGAGAGGATGTAGAAAAACCGAAGATGTCGATTTTTACAGAAAGGGCAAGAATATTCACAACGCATAATATTTTGTTCGAAACCTAAATTCATGTCAGTTTTGTTTATACTTTCATCTTTGTCCAGTATCTTAAAGAAGTGGTTTTAAACTCGATCTCCCGAAGTAATTTTACGCGGCCCGCGAAGACATTTCAATTATGCATTTGTTGCAAATTTGATTCAGCAAGATTTCAAAATGGTAGTTATTTCAAGTTCGAAGAGATTTTAATTTCCATTAAAATCGAGCATGAATGTACCAGAAAATCTATGAACTGAGTTACTTATATTAATTTAGAAGACAAACAACAAAACTTACTTTGAGTTACTTAGTTTAGAGTGCGATTTAAATCTTATTCAAAGATTTGAAGATATAGATTTTATTAATTTTTGTTCGTACTCGTTAAAAAATAAATAAGCGCGGCTACGAATTTTTAAGCTAGAATAATCCTTTGTTTGGGAATACATTTATATCTGAAAGGCCTTTCTTTTTTTCACAGTCGAAAATTAATAAGAAAAGAACCCGAATGCCCGATGAGCATATACGATCCGTGAAGAAGGTAATTTCAAGTAATTTTTCTCCAATGCGCGGAAATTTTACAAACAAAGCTTGTATTTAGGTAAAAATTATAATTATTTTCACACAAACATATGTATTTTTATTTCTGAGTGGAAGAAAAATTTAATAAATTAGAGAAAGAGATTAGGTTGTTATTACTTATTCCCAAGCTTTGTTCTACTTTTGTCTTGATAAATTTTATCTGTAAACTGTTTTACAATTTGTTTATTTTTATTTTAATTAACGTGGGTTTTTTAATGATTTATTAAACACATCCACATGTTAAAAGGAAATAAATGTCAGTTTCAGATATTTAGCTGACAATATGTTTGAATCACAACGTACGGTCAACAAAAATATATTGCAAGCATCAAACTTTCGATCTGAGATAGAAAATTTTGAATTTTCATAATTTGAATTTGTTTCCTTTGTATTATTATTATTTGAGGTTGTTTTGATCAATATTCAGAAAGTGAAATTTAAAGTTTAATTAAAATGTTTTTCATTTCGTTTGCTAAACATTTTCCTCTATAAAAATAAATTCTGGCTAGTCAGTTGTTTTCAGATTGTGCATTCGGCCCGCATAAAATTTGAGTTTCAGACCATTGTCTTGAACATGCAGTTTAATTTCCATTGTATTGATGTTTTTGTTTTCTTCTCGTTCGACATTTCCACTTGCACAAACAACACAACACTTGTAAACCTGCATATAAACTGAGTAAAAATCCTGTTTTTTTTTTAATTAATGAGTAAAATAGGTATCTAATACACGTATTTTTGTATTTATGCAATATGGTATTTCCTGTAATTATCTGTGTGCTGTTTTCTTCCGCTTCGGAAATATTTGGAACTCGCTGTGATCGGTAAGTATTCAGTGGTACTGGATGTCGCATTGCTGGATCTGGTTTGGAATCCTGGAGAAGATTTATGCGGTGTGGATAGGCTTATTAGACGTCCCACTTTGATCGGGACTGTGTCAGTTTGATGATGGGGTCCCCCGGTCAATTGGCATTTTGCCCTGATTAAAAGTTTTAAGAGGACCATTCTGTACAAAAGGAAAAGATAATGCAACCTGTAGTAAAACGGCGATGGTAATTAAAACATATCTTCTGTTACACTCACTGTAGCTATTTTATATTAACAAGAAAGAAGTTTAAAAATGTGCGGTATCTTGCGCCAGACTGCAGCTTAAAAGTTAAACTCCTAGACTTTCTCAGTCTCCTGTGAAATTTTAAAAATGCTGTATTAGGTGTTTCTTACTCCTTCTTCGCATGCTTTCGTTGTGTAGTGGTCAGCGAACTCTGCGCGTATTCCAGAGGTCCGTAGTTCGACTCCCGGAGAAGGCATTGCTCAATTTTCATATTTCCTTCTTCAAAAAAATCCTAATGTCTCTACGACTGCCATATCGTTTAATGTCAGTGATCAAAACTCAAAACATAGCAAAAAAGTATTGAATTTTCTAGAAATATTTTTAATATTAAATTTGGGTGTATTGAACGGAGAGGAGAAAGCAATATTTACAACAGATTAAAGGATGAACTAAGAAGAAATTGTATGGTATTGTCATTGTTGGCGCTGGGAGACAACTGTTTTCAAACTGCAACTGACGTTCTGCTTATTGAAATAAAAACTTTAGTGGACAAGTTTTATAAATATTTCTACATTTATATTCTTCGAGTCACTAAATTTAAAGAGTTCTGTGAATTTGTAATTGTAAAATATAAAAAGGTTCTTCAAAAGGGCAACAAGCGTTTTCTTTTACTTCTTCCAGCTATTGCCAGAACGCTTGAAATATATGACGGACTGCAATCTTATTTCACAATGAAATGATGATTATAACAAATTTTGATAGTGATTGTGATGAAATGTATCTGTAGTTTATGCGAAGGCAAGCAGAACTAATTTAACGAAGCTCTCTGGATTATGTAAAGTAAAAAAGCGATTGGTCACTGAAATTGAAAAATTAAAAACAAATTTTGAGAAAATGCGTGATTGTAAATTTATGCCTCAAGAAGCTAAAAAAGTTTATAATAGTAGAAAGTAATGGAAGTACTTATATCGATACAGTTGTAGAGACATTAGGCTTTTCTGTAAGCAGAAGACATGTGAAATAAGCAACGCCTTCGACAGGAATCGAATCACGGACCTCTCGGTTACGCGTCGAGTGTGCTGACCACTACACCACGAAGGCATGCGAAGAAGGCGGTAAAAATACCTTATAAAGTCATACAAGAGTTTACAGAAATTTATAATAGATGCCTTTCTGACAACGAGCGGTGAGAAAACTTGTTTTGATGGAGGGGAATCTTTTATTTGCATAAACAGCAGTAAATTAACATGGTCTGGAATTGAAGCATCAGGTAAAAAAATGAATAAAACAGTCACAAACAACGCAATAAACATGGATAAGTTTTTTTATGAAGTAGTAATTGCAAACGTTTTTTGGTCAGCTAATTACGAAATTTCGAAAAGTTATGAAGAAAAAGGGACAAAACTTTTAAGTTATTTCAAAGAAAAAAAACAGTTTATTGCCCAAGTTTGTTCAAATATAAAATACATTTGTAGCACGTCAGGCACATCGGCGCCAGTCGAAAGATGGTTCTCAATAACGAATATCATATATGGTCTGAAGAACGAAAAGCTTTACAAGATACAACATTAACTGTGAAATAAACTGCAGAGAGTTTTACGGTGCCATTAAAAATAGAAGAATTCTCAGAGAAGTTTTACACTGGTAATAAATATCTACTAATAACTTCTTAATAATAAGGTATGTTCAGTTGAGTTATTAATTTTTTTAAAACTTCATTGTACTTTTTCTGCTGACAACTTTTTTACTTAGCCTTTTGAGTCATCAGATATTTATTCCAGAAAATTTTAATTTCTGTTATGATTATTTTCTCAAAATTACTCGCGGTTGAGCAAATATTGTCACGTATGAAGCAAAAAATATTATGATAAGACTAGGCATGGGAGCATTTAAAATAACGTGGAGCCGAAAGTCTTTTCGAGAGAGTTAATAATAAGACAAGAGGGCTGGCACATCTCCACTTCCGTTCACTAGGAAATTTTGCGTCGAATTTCTCTAGGTTCGATGGTATTGGTCTATTTCGGACGTTTCAAATAAGTTGCAGGTGTCCGGCCGTTTGAAACAACTTAAAAAGAAGTATACTTAAAATTCCCTTTCAGTTTATAAGTTACTTCACTATTAACACTTGTAATCGATAAAAATTTCTCGAAGTTGATATATTTAGCGAACTTATAAGCCATTTTCTCCCTCCTTTCCACGTACCTTCGTGGTGTAACTGGAGGTGTTTTCGACTCGTAATTAGGAGGTCCTGAGTTGAATGCTGGCGCGAGGACATTCTTCAATTTCCTAACATCAATAAATTCTAAAAGGCTCTACAAGTTTTCGATAATCTCTTTTTTTATTTTCGCAGTTATTCTAATCATTTTCTTCGTCGCTTCATTAATTTTCCAAGACTCCGTCGTAGTAAATTTATAAAACATTTATTCGAAAAAAATACTCGCAAAATCGCGTGAAAATTCAGAGTTATAGCTGAAATTGTTTACGTAATAGTATCTAGAGGCATACTTATGCACATCAGTATTCGTAGCATTATCTAGAAAGAAGTAAACAATTGTAATGTGCGTAGTAAGGACTCTTCGAATTGGAGTAGTATTCCAAACAAATATTGTATACCAAACAAAAACTTTCGCGTCCAAAATAAGACGTATATCAAGTTGAATATATTTCAAAGCGGACATATACCAAGGTACCACTGTATAGGTTAAGTCGATATGTTTTTAAATAAAAACTCGGACGTATATTCGTTTTAATTCTAGGAACAAATATCAAGTAGCTCAAAACATACAAACGTTCTTAACGAAGTAGCTATTTTTAAACAATAAAAATTCTTTTCATTTTGATAGCCATCATATTCTGGTATAGAATTCTAATTTTTACGCTACTCATTTCTTCGAAATTTTGACTTACTAGCAAAAAGGGTCCTAAGCAGAATTTTTTGCAACTCAACATGATAAAAATTCTAGGTTAGTTTTAATCATACTAAACTCATTTTATTTTAATTTTAAATATTCATTTAGCCATTTATTTGCAAATGTTTCGGACTGGTAACATATCCGAAAAAAATATTTAAATGAATTAATTTTCTGACTCTGCTGAATAATCTATTTATTTTAAATACTACTCGAGCAAGATATTTTTAAGAGAATTTGTTTCAGAAACATTTATGTGTATTTAAAATTTATTGTAAACAATTTATTTAAAATTTATTGTTTATTTTCGGGATTTCTGATTTGATTTGAATTCCTTAACACAGGAAAAGTCGAAAATTAAAATGAATTGAATACAAAATTCGGATTTATTATTTTGTATTTTTAATGACTTTCTGAAGATGAGATTTGTGAACAAGCAAAATAAATAAATGCAACAACGAAACAAAATATTTCAAATATATGTGAGTATACTCTAGTGGAAATGTACGACAGTAAAATTCTTCGTTACCGGCACCTCAATGAATGGGCAAAATCAAAATAACGGCTTGAAAATCTAGATTGAATTCCGAAATTTAGACTTGCATAAAAAGGGTTATTTAATAGACTAAAAAGCTGAAAACTTAAATATTAAAACCATTTATCATAACTAATGGGAGAAGCAAACAAGAATAATTTTTAAAACTACAGCAACTATCTTGTACGTAGGCAAACATTTCAAGTTAGAAATTCGTAATTTTCATGTAATAATAAGTATGGGAATTTATAAATGCTGTTTAATTTTGTTTTTCTGAAATAAAATGTGTATGTGTTTTAATTGTAAATAATCTGTCCGATTTTCAGCATTATTTATTTTAGTTCAGCCGAGAGGTGAAAAGCAATACCGACGGGCTTCATATGCTGCTATTTGAACAGATAGTATTATAAAACGTAATCAAGGAAGTTATAGAAACATATATTCAACTATTCCAAATCGGCGAGGACCCTTTGCTGCCGGTTAAAAGGGATTCTACTGTGCTTTGCAGCTTTTCTCTCGTAGTAGCTTGATTTTCTTCCAAACTGTATGGTGATGGCGTTAGCAAATTAATAATTTTTTACAGTTAAGGGGAAAAAGTAATAGTAATTTGGCATAGATTTTGAATAAAACTCTGTGAATTTCAAGGGATCTGAATTTCAAAGGTTTGCTTCAGTAGAAGAAAAATTTTGCAAAAATGGGAGAAGCGATAACTATTTTACCGAAAGTAATAAGCGCAGCCAAGTGAAAACGAACGTAGTGCCATCTGTCGAGGAAAGTAGTAATAAAAGATAAAATACTAAGGAATTATTGAAAAATTATCCATAAAGCTCCTGTAGGTGATAAAATGGATTTCCTTAAAGCTTTTCACTTTCATCACCATATATAGCTTCTTTAGTTAATGGTAGCGATTTCATCCAGTTCTTCCTAACATATTTAGAATTTAAAACATTTTTAGTTTTTAATTTTCCATTATTACTTTTCTCGAATGAAGGCGCTATGTTCGTCTCCGGTTTGCTTCTCCCATTAGTTTGGTTAAATAGTCATCGTTTCTGTCATTTTCCCAAAACACTTTTTTTTTGTCTGATCTCTTTCGATATTGAAAGCATTTCACTTCAAATCTATGCCAAACTGAAGTTGCTTTTTTGCCTGTTTAAAAACTTTTCTTTCGCAAATATGAAATTGATTATGCTTTTATTATTCTTTGATTATTTTATTTAAATATATATGCGCAAAATTTATTAAAACTTTTTTTCTTTTCTTTTTTTTTATCATTTGTATATATTCGTATATATTGATATTTTCGCGTCTTCTGAATGAAATAAGTTTTTTTTCCATGAACCAAATAAAACTTTAAAAGTATTAATAGGAATAATATCACAAACAAAATTAGCAGGAATAATGCTATCAAACTATCTGATATGACACCACATAACTTCCTTGTAGAGCCTGTTACATTATACACATCTTTACTGCATGTCATTTAAACTTATTCCCCCGAATTTCATTAGAGATATATTTCTCATTCAATCAATTCAGTTCTCACTTAAGTGCATAAAAACTCAAAACATCTTCATTAAAAATTGTAAAATACAGAAAAACCCTAAACACCAAATGCAGTCAAAAACAGTTAAAGAAAATTAATTTTTGCAAATAAAATTAGAATTTCTGCACTAAAAGAAATATTTCGACCAACGGGCAGAAAGACAAAATTTTCGGCGCACAAACATTTAAAGTTGACATTTGGTTCCACTGGGCAAAAAGACACTGAAGCTGGATTACCAACTGACTTAATTCACTATACTACTAAGAGGTTCAAATGTAATCAAACAGCTGCCACATTAGACGTATATATAAGCTGCCACATTAGGACACTTAAACTTTTAAACTGTTGATATTTCTAAAACTACTGCATGCTTATTAAGGCATAAAAATCTTAACCGGAACAAAAGAAATACAAAATTCAACCACTTTTAAAGTAGAAAAAAATCGCAATTTACCAATATATAAGAATAAAAAAAACGAGCTCACCGAGCGTGGTAGACTGGTTATATATATTTAGATATATATACGTTTAGTGGGTCCGATTGCAACGAAAAAGGAAGGTGCACAGCTAGATGTCATAGCAGTCCCATAATATAAAATTTCAATGCTCTATGAATAATCGCTCTTGAGTTATGAGAGACACATACGTACGTACATTGTTTCATAACGTCTGTACGTACGCACAGACATTATAAAAAAAATTCTTTTCTGAATCCATTTTAAAATCCATTTTGAAAAATGATTGCTTTATTCTGTCTGTACGTCAGGCAAAAGAAAAAAAAAAAGCACTGAGTTATAATCTTTTCGCTGGAACTGGAACTTGACGCTTTAAAACAGGGATTCCTTAACCAGGGGATCCCTTGGGGGAAGGGCTAATAAAAGTACGTTTAAAATTCTCCTACAATTTTCACCTCTCGTCTGTAATAATGTAACTTTAAATTCTCCTACAATTTGCTGCCCCATTTACAAATAAAATGTTCGTTTATTAATGTCCTACAATTATTTTTCCTGTCTACAATGATCTGCATTTACTACCTTCTTACAATTTTCTCTTCCTGTTTACAAAAATGTATGTTTATCATTCTCCTATAACTTTTCTCTTGCTGTCTACAATAATATAATTCTCTTGTAATTTTTTGTAAATTTCCTGTAATGTACTGTCGTGCAATTTTTTGTTTCAGTGTATAATACTCTACGGTTATTATTCTCCTACAATTTACTCTTTCCATCTACAATAATATGCGTTTATTTTGCTCCTACAATTTTTTTGTAACCATCTACAATAATGTAATTGCTGTAATTTTCTGTTCCAGTGTACAATAATTAAATGTTTTTAACGTAAACATTTAATTTTCTATTGTCATCTACAATAACGTATGTTTATTACCTTACTACAATTTTCTCTTCCCGTCTGCAAAAATATATGCAATAACATTAATACGTCTGCAATAATATCACTCTTTTACAATTATTACATTTGCAATAACATTATTCTTTCACAATTTTTCTTCTTGTCTACAATAGTAAAATTTTATTTCTCTCTTAAGATTTTCTGTTTCTCGTTTTGTTTTTTCAGTTCTCTTTTTATACAATTATTTTATGTAGCGTTACATTTTGTATCGTGTTACATTACATGTACCGAGTTTTTGCTTTATTTTTATCCCAAAGGGCTATTAATTTCGTTTTGGCATTTTGCGTTGAAAACTTTAAATGTCGGTTCACTTTTCAAACTGTTGCCATCAAATATTTCAGCCCTGTATTATATTTAAAGAAATTAAATAATGAAGAATCTGCATAAATGTATGTGTATATTTCTCGCATTAAGCTAAAACGATCGTACCTAAAGCCATCAAATTTTGAATAACGTACATTTTCACCCAAATGTGGGCTTCTGGAAGCCCATATTTGGGATTTGGAATTTATTTTATTATCTATTTCATATTTTGTAAAACTATAACGAGTTGTTGACTAACAAACTGAACGATTTCAAAGCGAGCAATGGCAACACAGCACGAAGAAAAAAAGAAAAAGAAAATCTGAAAGGGTTGAGATATTAAATTACGTCCAAAGTAGGCTTTTTTTTTAACATTTTGTGTGTTACCTTTATTTATCGAATGTCATATTCTTCGCACTTAAATTATAAAATTCAGTTAAAGAATAATATCGTAAAATAATTTAAAACTAAGCATGTCCTTAGAATTTCCTATACACAGTCTCACGCGCTGGAGATAAAAATGTTTTTTCTGTACAACGTTGCCATTGCTCGCTTTGAAATCCTTGAGTTTGTTAATCAGAAATTCGTTAAAGATTTACAAAATATGAAATCATAATAGAACAAATTCCAAATTTGGAATGTGGGCTTCCAGATGCCCATATTCACAGCAGGATTACGTCATTCAAAATTCGATGTCTCTATGTACCGTCGTTTTATCACAATGCCAGAAACATACATACATTTATGCACATTCTTCCTTATTTAATTTCTTTAAGTATAATATTGGGCTGCAATATTTAATGGCAACAGTTTGAAAAGTGAACTGACATTTAATGTTACCGACACAAAATCGCGAAGCGAAAACAATAGTCCTTCAGGGAGAAAGCTCCTTTGGACTAAATATATATAT
>KK115561.1:68273-83411 GCA_000611955.2 Stegodyphus mimosarum
AAATTAAAATTTTTTGCAAAAGGAAGGAAAAAATCATGCCTCTTTCTCTCCATGGTAGAAAAATTGTTTGAAACAGTTGTTCGTCCGAAACTAATGGATGAGAGATAGCAGCCTTAAAAAGTCCTCCACGAAGATACCCCCTTACGTAGATGCCCTCGTATGCTTTGCCGTATCCACTTAGTAGCCATTTCTAACTGAGCGATTTTAGTTGAGGATTGTATCCACTGTACTGGTTACTGGGTATGCCTGAAAACAAATAGATAAATTCATGGGTTATTATATTTTTATACTTTTTCTTTGTATACTGTAGTAAAATATTATATTTAACTAGGTAATTTGCTTCATTTTGATGCGAAACAAATGAATTCGGTTAAGAATTATGCTGTCTGAAGTATTCACCTGCACTTATTCTAAAATGTAAGCTTTTGCATCTTAGAAGATCTAATTTTCGAGTAGCTTCGTAATTGTATTTGAATTTTCATATCTAAACAAGTTTTTTTTTTTTTAAATTTTTCACATTTGGGCTGTATTTTTTTCCAGGAACTAGTCTTCTCTATAAAAACATTTACAGTTGTTCACATTTGTTTTCGGACATTTGTATTTGTTAATATTTTTTGGGCAGATATTAGTGAAATTGTTTTTTTTTTCGCATGTACTATCGGTAGTCTTTTTTAAAACCTGCCTGTTTTGAAAAAAAAATTCAGAAAGTTTTTGTCAAATAAAATAATTCATTTGAAAAGTTCTTAAAATTATCTCGCGTAAGTATTCGGACTCTTTGAAAGAACAGTTTATATTTAAGAAAAGGTAAGAAAATAACGAGACATTCAGTATTTCAGGTGTATATACTTAAGCTAAAATTACACGTTTAATGCACTTTGGCATGGATTAACCTAATTTTTCATGTAAGAATGCTCCATTTTGTTCAGTTCCTCCGAAAGAATAACTTTCAATAGAGTTTGCGGAGAAATACCGTGTTTCCTTATTCTTTTTCTACACCTTACATGTTCGATAGAATTTAAGACCGGAAAATTTGGAGGAACTTTGATAATATCAGGATAGCTGTATAATAACCTCAAGAGAATATTTAGGGCTGCATGTTTAAGATCGCTGTTTTGTGGTTACACTTTTCTTGGAGATGCTTACAGATTTTCATTAAGAATGTGTATAAGGTGTTTCTTCCTCCTTCTTCGCATGCCTTATTGGTGTAGTGGTCAGCACACTCGACGTGTAACCGAGAGGTCCGTGGTTTGATTCCCGGCGAAGGCTTTCTCATTTTTTATCTTCTCTGCTTTAAAAATGCCTAATGTGTCTACATGTGTGTATGTTTATACTGATACATATTATTTTCTACAAAAATTAAATTTCCCATCCTAAGAGGCTGCGAAGTTTCCCCAAATCATTATTCCCCCACCACTTAACAGCAGATAATAGATTTTTTTGGACTCATTTCTTATTCAACTTCCGCCACACAGCAGTTTGTCCATCGGAAACAAATAAATTAAATTTCGACTGTCTACAGTTCTGACATTAGAATTGTTTTCTATAGTAAAGCTTTGCCAACCATGGATTTTACGAAAACCAGGCATATATTCCTTATTTTTTTTGTTGACGGAAAATTTCATTGTAGCTTATCGCCCATTGTATTGTACGTTCTAATGACTCTTTTAACAGTTTCAGGTGTAACTTTTATTCCTTAACGTTCTTCTAAATCTGCTGCAAGATTTTATAGCACTAATTTAGGATCTTGCTTGATTTTTCGCAGGATACACAAGTTTTTATCTTGGAATCTGGTCCTCACTTCAGTGAATTTTCAACAGTTCCTCTCAATTTCCATCGTTTTATAACATTAAAGATAATTCAACGCTTTATATCAACGCTTATTTGATCAAATAAGCATTTGGGATATTTCGAGTGATGAATAATTATTTTTTTAACAGAACGTGTCTTTAATTTGTAGCGTCTTCGCAATGTGCACTTCAGATATGAAAGCAATAATATATTTTGCTGAATAGGTAATTATTTCCAAATGCATCTTGTAATATAATTTTATTTAAAACAACAATTGGAACAAGAAACATTGCAGGCTGAAACATTTCAACAAAACTTTGTTTGAATTGTTATGAAAGTTACTGATTAGCACTTTCAGAATATATTGTTATGTTTCAAGGAATGTTTTGATGATATTTGTTTTGCAACCGGAAAAGCCTAAAAATGAAGAAAAAATAACATTTCAGAAAAAAAGTAGTATTTAATAGGAAAAAAAAAAGGTAGTAAGTCTGTATTTCAGCATTCAGTACAAAATTTCTGCAAATAGATTTCAACAATAAATACAAGTGTCTGAAAACAAACGTGAGCCACTGTAGATGTAAACCGTTTATTTATTTATTTGACTTAATAACATCAACAGACACATTTTATGTTGAAAATCAGTGTGTTTCCAGCATGAGAATGAAGTACGTTTTCACATTATTAATGACAGTGTTACAAATATATATTAAATGAATTCCATTTTATAACTTAAGGTAGTAAAGTCAGCTCCTTGCGTTTATCGTTTCTTCGTGACAGATGATGCCATTTGAAAGAAGATAAATACATCGAAATTTAAATCTTTAATATTCTGAGGAATTTTGCTTTATATTTAAAACCGCTTTAATTCACACTTAAATATTTTAATGCATGTTCGTACTACTATGTGAATGTTCCGTAAGCATTGTTATGTAATTTAAGGATTTCTATTGTGAATATAATTAAATGCATATATTTTAAAGTATATTTGTACACTTTATGTTTGTGATTATTTATAATAATCAGAATATAGATTTTGCAGTTTTCGCTTGATTTTACATTACATTATTTTTCTACAGCGTAAATCATCCATATATAACCTGCCAAATTGCCAGTTTAGACAACTGTTGCTATTACTTGGTCATAATATTTTTAATTTGTTTTTCAAAATGATAGCTGTACATTGTTTAATTGTATTAAAACTGTGAGATTTAAAAGTAATGTTTATATTCCTTAAATGTTTATCTGTTTTTTAGCTTTCCATTTATAATAAAATATTATTTTCCGTTTTATTTATTAGCGTTAAAAATCGTTTATTCGGTGCAAGCTGGAGATGAATTTTTCCCAAGCAGAACAAATTTTCCTCGGTGAACTTAAATTTCGGTTGTAGTAGGCTCCTGGGCGTAGCCCTAACTAAGTTCGTAGAAAATAGTAACTCACTGAGCAATCGAGGCGTGAAGAGAGCAGTTTTGACATATTCAGAAGTAATGGAAATTTTATAATTGAGCATTATTTTCGCAACGAAGAAGTTGCAAAAATTCATTCTGCTTGTCTGTAATTCTTTCGTAAACAAAACAGCATAAAAGCAATAAATGCATTTCTGAATCTTTAAATTCTTGTTTTATTTTTTAATAATGTATGTAATTAATGTAAATAAAAAACATTTAATTTATCTTAACATTTACATAATAATTCTTCTAAATATTTGCAGCCTTATTAAAATTTAATATTTAATAAAAATATTAATATTTAATTTTATAATTATTTAAAAAAATTAAATGAATAGAGTTAATAAAGTATGATTCTAACGTCAAATATTAAAAACCTTGTATAGAATCATTTGATTTTATAAGAACAATATTATTTCTTTAAATATTCCCTTTAGGTAGCACTTCCAGTCGTTCATTTCATAATAAGAAAAACATTTCTTTAAATATTGATCTTAGGCATGTACACTGCATAAAAAAGGGGGCATAATTCTATATCTCCTGTTCTACTGGGCCGATTGGCGAAATTTAATTTACGTTTTTCATATCTCGAAAGGGCGACTTAGGATATATATTAGAGTTATATATAGCATTGTTCTGACATAAGCATTTTGATACAAAATCGGACTTTTTCTGAAAAAAAGACCAGTTTTTTTTCATATTTCCTTTCTACGACTCAAATTATGCCAAAGTGCCAAGTTTTGTAAAAATCGCACGAGTAGTTTTTAAAAAATTAGCTCTCAAAATTTGAGCTCCTCCATGTTAATTGAATTTGTCGCATAATTATTAATATCTCTTTTTTTATTAAACGTATTTGATTCTTAATTATTAAACGTATTTTATTCCTTTCATATGTCAAAATTTAGGTTCATTTCAAATAAAATTCGCCCATTCCTTATGATTTTTTTAATTTGTGTTTTTAAATAATTTTTATAAATTTTTCGAAAAACATTTTGAATTATGATCTATAAAATTTTTATTAGCATCTTAAAGTAGATGCATTTCTAAGCATATCTACAAAAAATTAGAGTTTTTTATTCAAAATTTCCTAAGATATACGTGAATTTACATTTTGGCGCATTTTTAAATTTGGCATATTTTTTATAAGCGATAATAAAACAAGCGTGGTTTACGCACTTTGGTAAAATTATTTGAAAATATGAAAGATGACCTTTTTTCAGCTTGTGTGCAATGAAAAAAAAGGAAAGAAAATAGTTTGCTATAAATTAGGAAGTTTTAGAAGAAGATTTTTTAATTTCTCCATACATTTTTCGCCACAAATTACAAAATTTAATACCTAGGCATAATTTGAATCGTAGAGTATGTCATTTCAGAAAAAGTCCGATTTTGTGTCCAAATACCTATGTTAGAACAATGCTGTGTATAAATCTAATATATATTCTAAGTCGCGCTTTCGAGACATGAAAAACGGAATTTGATTTTCGTCAACCGGCCCAGTAGAATGGAAGATAGAACTACCTCTCTCTTTTTTTTTGTGCAATGTACATGTACTCATTTCGTTTTATAAAAGCAAAATTCTTTCTTAAATAAAAATTTCTTAAATTCTGCTTTAAATATTGGTCTCAGACATGTATTTGGTTCATTTCAGATCATGGTACCAAATTTCTTTCTTTAAATATTAGTCTTAGACATGTGTTTTTCCCATTATAATAACACAACTCTTTCTTTAAACATTACTATTAGACATGTATCTGAATTATTTCGCATCGTAATAACAAAATTCTTTTAAATATTGCTTTTCGTCATGTATTTGAATCACTTCGCATCCTAACAACAAAACTCATTCTTTAAATATTGATCTTAGAGATGTGTTTGAATTATTTCACATAATAATAATAAAACTGTTTCTTTAAGTATTGCTTTTAGACATGAACTTTCAATCGTTTCCTTAATAATAATTTTTGTTTGTTTGTTTTAAATATTGATCTTAAGCTTGTGCGTGGCAAACATTCGTTGTATATGTTAATCCAAACCACTAAACGTTAGATCTTCATTTCGGATAAAGATTATTCTTTAAATAATTCTCTTTCTCAAAAATAAGAAGAATGTTGAATGATTTGGAACCGAAATATTAAAATTGCAATATTTATATGCTCATTACTTTTTTGATGCTATGAGTTTTGAATGAGATTTATGGAAAAAAAATAATATTAAATAGCACTTAAATTTTCAAATTATAGTTCTTGCAAATAGTTCACGATTTATATTTTTGAATATTATTTTTATTAGATGTACTTATTATATTTACCAAAGAATGTTAAATGATTACAGTTTTGTACGCTTTTAGCTAAAATTCATGACAAGTAAAATCTGAAGTAACATTTTGCACTCTATAATTTTTCACTGATTATTTTCTGCAGCAGTTTTAACTCAGTATAAATTCCAAGTTAAAACTAAATGAATGGATTGCGGTGGTTTAACATAACAACTTTATTATTTCCAACTACGTGCTGTGCAGTCTACGAAGATGCTCTGGTACGCTGTTTCGAACTCTAATGGGGTTAGCACATCTAACGATGCGGAGACTAGAAGAAATTTTTCTGAAAAACGAATTTCTCGTAGCATTGGTTTAAATGGTACGGTTCCTAGCTGAAATAGTTGTGCTGGACACTGTGGCACTACCCAAGACATTTTACGACGCTGACGAAAATATTTCCTGTCTTTCTTAGGCTTTCGAGAAAGGACTAATTTTCGCGTCAGTCAGTCATTGGAATTACCTGGAAGCCAAGATTCCCGAAAATGTTTCTTTCGAAGCGTAATTGATGTTAGCTAATAGATCTCTTACAGTTTAACAGTATAGGGTAACAGTAATCCATTGAAACAATTTGCCATTAATATCCATTTGGGAATTTTTGCAATTTTGAAAGTTTCATGCCTGCAATTTTGGATTACCCTGTCTGTTGCATATTTATAATTAACATAGTTATTTTATTTGTTGAAAACACAGCAAAAAGTTGTCAGCGTGCAATTTTATCTTTGCCGATAGTTAAGAGTGATTCCAAATGGTTAGAACCTGCAACGGTTCTGCAACCAACAACGAGCTGTCGCTGCAATTAATTTAGCTTTTCCCTTTGATAATTCTACGTGCAAATAACAATTTTAGATATTTCAGTAGCGTATTTTTTTTACGGCCCCTTTTAATCGAGAAGCATGATTTTGCGTTCGATTCACTTTAAATGTTGTCCACTGTCAATGTGTTGTTTCACTTTTCATTCGATTCCGTTGCCATTCGATAAAATCTGAGTTATTTATCTTTCCTACTGAACCTATATGTTATGGATTAACAAACTACGCTATGCAAAAAAGTGAACGCAATTCTTAAAAATATTATTTTTTACTTTTGAATCTGATAGATTGAAATAAAAATGCATTTAATTCATGATATACCTTATTAAATACATTATGTGAAATTTATTAATTATGAATTTCAATTTTGTCTTTGTGAAAAATTAGTTCTAAATTTCTTACGTTATGTTTTTAATGATATACATACATATATATATATATGTGTGTGTGTGTATATTATATACGTATTTTTTTAGTTTTTAAATATGCAAAAGATATATAACGTTCCCATGTTAGTCTAAATGTGCATATTCATGTAATATCCTTTAAAATGCTTCGATTTTCTACCTAGGCCATCTCTATTGATAGTCTATACCGATAAATTTTAAAAAAGACCTAGTTGAATGTTAAAATTAGCTCTTTTAAATTTTTAGGTTTTCTTTTTTAAAGTAATTCGTGATGCCAATTTTCCGGGATCGTACACAGAAGACAATAATTTTGCTTGCAATTAGAACTTTTCAACGTTTCCTGCAGGATTTGGAATACGCTAAGCGCAGACTTTATTGCTCGATAATATAAGTCATTGATGGATATTATATTGTACTACAGAATATTAATATAATATTTAAAAGGTGGGATATTCGAATCCCTCGAATTCTTAGATTCGAGATCTCAAAGCTCGAATTTTCGCACTTTTTTCCGTCATTTGAAACTTGAAAACGTTTAAACATTTTAATTCAAAACTTTGTCAAATGTAAATACCATCAGTTACAAATTTTTGCTATAAGAATAAGGAATATTTTTGAATAATAATATTTTTTTTGAACATACACTGATATGTGAACAGTTTTTTTTCCACAAATGAAAATTACTAAGTCTTATAGAGGAACCAGACTAACCAACGAGGAACTAGGTCTCTAATGTTGCAAATTTTATCTAAGTTGAAATGTCATGAGGCGTTATGATAAGAAATAAAGAAGTTTATAATTATTTACATACAGATACATGTATATTTTATGTATGCGTCAAAAAATTAATAAATAAAAAAGAAGAGAATAGGTTTTCATTACTTATTCTCAAATTTTGGCCCGCTCAGAAAATTATCGTAATTTATTATTTTTTAATTTTTTTATCGTGGTTTATTTAACATATTAGAATTATTTGAAATCATTGTCAGTCTGAAAATTTAATAATTAAGCTGTCAAAACGTTTGAATTACAAAGTCTAACCAAAACAATTTCTTCGGATACCAAGTCTTTCGATATCAGACACAAAGGTTAGTACAAATTTAAATTGTTATTATGCGTCATTATTAATACTGTTTAGGTATGTTTTTATAAATATTTAGTAAATAAAATTTTAAGTTTGATTAAAAATGTTTCATTTTGTTGAAATAATTTCCGACCCGTCAGCTCTTTCAAATCGTCCATTCGGCCCACATACAATTTGAGAACACTTGCTGAGGATATCTCGTTGGAAATTCGGATGCAGCTGGACAAAAGATGCATGATGCTAGAGTTTGCAGCTGGATAAAACTTACTAGAACTTGGACGGATGCACATACTATCCTATTTCTAGTTTTCTCTCGACTTCAGTGGTCAAGGTTTTGGGTGAAAAAGAGGAAGTTTACGAAGAGTGGAAGTTACTATTATTTCTTTACCGACGAAGGTTTTAGTACCACTAAGATGTTTTTCACTTCGATGCCTTTGCTGCCACTTCATTTTAAGAATTAGTGGTTCCACTGCTGAATTTCTGGAAGTCCTGAGTCCAAAAACCAGGGAAGGGACATAGTTCAAACGTCAGTTTCGAAGATTTATGGAAAAAGATAACTCATAAACCGTCAAAACGGATCACAAAATGTCGACTGAAAGATGAATAGGGGGAATGGGAAACACGTGTCTTTTATCGGTAGATTTATACGCTGTTTAGCTAGCTCATTTATGCTTTCGTGCTCGTCACCTGTTTATTGGTTTCCATAAGAGTAACGAAGACAGACAAAAAAACGAGTAAACCGCCATGTTCGTTTTGTGGCTATGAATCCTTCCGGAGTAGATACTCCGATTTGCGAACAGTGTAGGTAGTATTTCATAAGAAATAATGTAATATTAAGCAGACATCGCAAGATACTGAATCCTCTTAGTTGCGAAATGTTTGTTTATTCCTTTTAGGGCATCTGTGCTCCTCCCAACTGTCAAAAATGAGTATCTTTGTGAGAAATGATTATTAAAAGGATGGGTGAGAGCATTTTGAATGATTCGTAGGTCTTCAACTTTTTATGATTTAAACCAAGTTAAAGAACTTAATTCACTGCTTGTCAAGGCCGTGGGTACAGGGCAGTGAAATACAAAGTCAGCAAATTCTGAATACGTATATACTTTATTTTATGTAAAATATGTACATAAATTAAATAAAAAGGGTAAAAATTCATAATGTTTTGTCTTGCTGCTGTTTAAACATTTTGTTTAACTGAGATAATTATATAGATTTTTTATCACTGAATTTTTTGTCAAACAAAGGCAGACAAATTAATTAATTAATTAATTCAATATTTTTAATAAATAATAACTAAATGGGTGAATAAAATAATAAATCTTATAAAAATGACAGTGAAAACATAATAAATAACAAAAAAAAATAATAAAAACATAGGTATTTTCATTTTACTATAAATAAAACGAAACAACAAAATGTAAATTTTTTAAGTTTCCTAAACATCCTAATTTCATGACGTCTGGGGCAGCAATTTTGAAAATGTGGCAAAACTGGATTGTGATTATTTTAAGAACGCTGCTTTGTTTCGAAAGTTACATTGAAATAAAAACTACAAGGAAAAGGATGTTTTAACTCAGTTTCTCAGTTGAAGTGGGAGCTTTATAAAATTTGGAACGGAAAGAATTCGATGGTTTTAGTATATATATATTTTTTAATTTGTCAAATCATTCTTAAAACTTCTATTTAACTTCATCGGTTTCTTTAATCAGATGCTATATAATTTATTTTTCTTTGGGAGGGGGGAGAGCACACTATGGAAGCGAAATATTTAATAACTATGAAATCGGCATTTTGAAATCCTTATGAAATAGTAATCTTAGACCTGTTTTGTAGAAATAAAACATATTTCTGATTAAGTAATGAAATATTCTCCTAGTATTAGTTTATTGATGTTATACTTCGCATCATAATCTTTATATTAAAAGTAAAACTACGTCTACCAAAGTCCCCCCCCCTTTGTTTTGTTCTTCGATTAATGTCTTTGTACCTATAAAATATTTCCGCCTATATTAAACTATTTTATAAATATTGCTTCATTTTTTAAAAAACTTGTCAAGGTATTCTCGTTAGAAATTGTAGGAAATGAAGCCTCTTGTATCACTGTGCACTGATACCTCATAGAACAGTGATGGCAAACTCAAACTGCATGTGAGCCAGATTCACAATATGAAAACCTTGACGGGCCAGAATTTTTTTTTGGCCAAATAAAAATATTTTAAATGTCGCTCACCAAATATTTATCAAAACGTACATAAATAATGAATAATAATATCGTAAAGAAAAAAATTCAAATTTATATTTTTATTTTCTGTCTGAAATCTAAAGTTTGGTACGTGTAAAACATTTTTTTTTTTTTGGTTAAGACTTTGTAATTCAAATATATCGACAGATAAATTTTCAGTTCTTAGACTGCCATTTCCTTCAAACAATGTTACGATGTTTAACTAATCATCAAAAATTTTTTTATGAAGTGTAACTAAACTTGAGAACAAATAACAGTAACCTAGTTTCTTTCTCTTATTTAATATTTTTTTATTCGACATATAATAAGAAATGCATATGTTTGCATGTAAATAATTATAAATTCTTTATTTCTTACTATAGCTTGATACTTGAAGGCGTTTCGATCCTGATAAACTTCGTAGCCTTGGAGAGAAATTACTAGAAATTTTCCTTATCACGGATTATAGCTATCGGATTCGTTTCTTATTGATTTGCAACTGTGAAAAACAGCTGTTGGCATATAAATATGTATTCCCCTCTTCCCAAGAAAGCGATTACTCTTAGTGCAAAAACTCGTAACAGAGCTTATTTATTTTTTGAGAAAGACGAATAAAAGTTGATAAAATATGTATCTTCTTTCGTTTTTAATTGAAATAAAAATAATATAAATTCAGACTTCAAATAAGTCTTGAAATCTTCGCATCACTATATTTGCAACAAATACATAACTGAAATGTCTTCGCGGGCCGTATAGAACGCGGGCCACCTTTTAAAACCACTGCCTTATATTGGTTTCGTTTGAAGTAAAAATTGTTAAACATAAATAAATGTTGGCATAAATTATTTGCTTTAAAATTATTCATGACTTAATATCTCTGGTAGAAAATTTTATTTTCCATTGTATTATATAAACGATTTAATGTAATGTTTTCATGTTAAAATTATTGTTTATGTATTTAATTTTTTCCATTTTGTAGAACTTATTTAAACCTAATAAAAAAACAGTTGATTATACAGAAAGTATTATGAAAAAGGGCATCTACCGCTTAATGTGATAAATTAGTGCTTGAGCAATTAACCATTAATTTGTGCTACAAAACCGATAAATTAGTGATCTCAAACTGGCGGCCCCCGAAGCAATTTTATGTGACCCGCAAAGGCATTTCATTTATATATTTGTTGTAAATACGGCGTTGCAAAGCTTTCAAGACTTTAGTTATTGAAGCTCGAGCTTATATATTATTGTCATTTCCGCTGAAAACCAACATGAATAACGCTTCAGAAGATCTATAAATGGAAGCATGATATAAATCTTATTCAGAGATTCGAAAATACGAGTTTCATTAATTTTATTTAGCCTTCTCAAAAAATAAATAAACTCAGTTACGAATTTTTGCACACAAAGAATAATCGTTTTGTTTGGAATACACTTATAAAGTGAACAGTTTTTCTTCTCAATTAAAAATTGATGAGAAAAGAAACGGATGACCGATGATTCTTTACAATCCGTGATGGAGATAATTTCCAGTAATTTATCTTTTTTACGAAAAACGTTATCGTAAAAAATAATGAACTTTATCATTATTTACATAAAAACATATGTAATTTTATTTTTGCGCCGAAGAAAAGAAGAAATAAAGAGAAAGAAATTAGGTTGCTTTTATTCACTCTGAATTTTTGTTCCACCTTGGAAAAGTTTTTCTGTAAACTTAGAAAGTTTGCGTAATTTGTTTACTTTTAGTTTAAATTAGTAAGTAAGTTATTTAATGATTAATTCAACATTTTAGAATTATCTGAAAGAAATGTCTCTTTAAGAATTTAATATTTAGCCGTCGATATACGTGAATTATTAAGTTTATTTATTTGATTTAAATATTATTGAATTATAAATGCGTGTAAATTACAAGAGATTAGTTTTAAGAAGTTTATTGTTATAAATATTTTTAAAAGTATTATTATTTTGAAACAACAAAAGTTATATATTATGTTTTTTCCTCGTTTAAAATATGATTAACTGTTTTTATTCTAACTATTAATTACTATTTATTTTCACTTAAATTTTTTAAGGAAGACATTTGTTTGTACTTAAGTAAAATATTATTACATTTTAAAGATTTACATGAAAAAGAAGTTTGTTCGACCTCAGAATTGTTTGACGAGCCATTTAAATTTCTCTTCCTTAGAAAGTTTATTTTAAATTGTGCCACGGATAAATCAGTCGTTTCTTTCGCCGTTTTTTATTTGACAGTGTAGTTCTTATCTATATTTCTATTTCGCCACTTATTGTGATCACGTTTGTCCACGGTTATTTTGATAACATTAACTGAATGATTACATTAAGCCAGCCGTCTTCAAACGTTGATGACTCACGGAACTATTAGAACTATAAGGTTTTTTTCGAGGAACCCCAGCCCACCTTTAGAAAAATGTACCTTAAAATAATATTTAAAGTAGATCAATATGTTGTAGGTACTTCATGTAAAAGACAATTAAAGAAAAGTATTATACTTTTTATTAAATTTGAACATAAAATTAATGTAATTTACTCATTAATAGCATTAACACATGCTTTAACTTGCAACAGCACCTCTCGGCAAGCAGCCGGGAGGTGCTGTTGCTTTTGGGGGTAATCGTGCTCAGCAGACTTCTTTGACGAAGCTCCTTAGTGGACACCTGAAATGTTTTAAATTTGATCGGGGAATCCCATCTGTAGGAAATGTAATACTGGACATCTTGTAACCTGTTTGGGACTTGTAAAAGAGGACGTATTAAAAAGACGTACCTGCGTTTTGGAAATATTGACGCCTCTTATGGATCTGGTCTAGCGTAATGGCTAACCTGTTACGATCAGTAGCATGTGCTCCAGGTGTCACCTACTCTTGCCTTATATTTAGTGACAGGTTCCAATAGGGCTGAGGCTGCAAAACATTGCACATCATTCTCTTTGACATAAAATGATTACATGTCAAGATTTAAAATTAATTAGTAACTAAATGTATATCTATATTTTTTAATTAATAATCACTAGTGAGTGCTTTATAATTTTCTTTTCGAGTTTTTATTTTGACTCGCTAAACCCCGGGGTTCCGCGAAACAAAGTTTAAAGACCACTGAGTTAAACGATGAGAAAAAATACCCTTCAGAATACCTGCGGAACTTTAACTAGTATTATGTAAATATAACTACAAACATAGAGATAATTATTTTCACAACATTTTATTAAGTACAGATATTTGTTTATGAACTGTTCATAATGTCTTTAAATTTATGAACTGTTAATAGTATTTCCCTGAGAATTATTTGACCGATCCTGTATGCCTAACTTACTACTCGCATCTCTCATTCAGTGGAAGAGAACACGCAAATGTAAAATTTAATATTAGGCCCCCCCCAAAAAAAAACCCGTTCCTCCCAGAAACGAGGGGGAAATCCTTAGAAATGTTTTCCCTGCTGAAGGAAAAGGATCCTCAAAATCGGTATTCATTCAAAACCTATGGCAAACTAATGTTGCTTTTTAGCTAATTTGAAATAAGGTATTTCTCCCGCTTTCTTGGCATGTCTTCATGGCGTAGTGGTCAGCGCACTAGGCGCATATTCGAGAGGTCCGTGGTTTGTATCCCGGCGAGGGCGTTGCTCATTTCTTCACGTCTCTCCTGCTTTAAAAAAAACGAGCGTTTTGCTGAGAGTCGGTAATTTTAAAAATATATTTTGACCCTATTTGGCACCTTTAACTTCAGATAAAAAGTATTCTATAATACATAGGCGCAGGTTTAATAGTATCGCTTTTGTCTATGACTATTTTGACAGCATTAATAACATTAACATTTAGCAATGAGAAAAAGGCCCTTCAATATATCAATTGAATTTAACTAATTTAATTTATTTTAATCTAGAAAAACGTAAATATTCACTTTCACAATATTTTAATTAGGACAAAAGTCATTAATAGTTGATTATCTGCAAATGTTACGCTAAAATTTACATGAACTGTTTATAGTCATAATATTTTGGAAATCATTCGATCGACGTTGTATCCTTAGTCTTAATAATTGTAGGACATCCCTAATCATCATCTTCTACAGAAAGTTTATCGCAATAATATGCTGGGATTTGTTTCGAAAAGCGGCTGACAGTTATCTTCTGTTATTAATGCTGCAATCTAAGTTTTTTTTCACTAATATCTACCCAAGCGTCAAATTTCTCACAATGCATATTATTAAGTCGACTTTTAATTCATTTCTTGAAAACATATCTTTGTCATTCAGCCTATTTTCTATACTCAATTTCAAGACTTCTCAGCGGGATGGGTATTGACCCCTTGTGGAGATCGAGGAAATTTTAAAGGGGTCAGTGATGATTTAAGGTGTCGATTAGGGGTCGACAAACGAACGTGCACGGGCAAATTGATCGGAGCAATGAAATGCCACTAGGGACAAAAAAATTATTAATATTATAAAACTTGTAATTGTTTATTCATGTAGAGCAGCATTATTTAATAAGGAAGAAATAATATAAAATAAGTATAAGGGGAAAATACAGAAAAATTATGGAATATATTTTAAAAATCAATAATACTTTTTAATACATAAAGTTGCGCGATAAATGCAATATATAAAAAAGTCAGGAACACAAGAAAACATAACGGAAAAAAATTCGAAGAGCGCAAAACGTTCTCAGAAGATATATTTGTTATACAAAAGTCGCCTGCAAAACTGAAAGAAGATTAAAATGATTGCTTCCGAGACTGAAAATTTGAATGTGCGCGCTGAATTGGATATATCTGATTTTGATATCAGAATGCAAGAAGGTTTGGTTATGTTTATTTGATTCTGGCGAAACACGAAGGACTGCCTGCACAGGAGTCCATCCTCCAAGAGGAGGGATGTTTTGGTGGAGGAGTTTCTAAGTCTAATCCAAGAAGAGTTCATTGCATTGGAGAAAGGATGTTTAAGCACAAGTCTATGTGATAAGTTTTGGAATTTAAAAGTTATCCGAAAGAAATATCGCAAAATAAAAGTTGTTAACAAACAACAGTATTGACTTTTTCCTTTTTTTTTTTTTTTTT
>KK115561.1:83439-105156 GCA_000611955.2 Stegodyphus mimosarum
TTTTTTTTTTTTTTTTTATTTATTATTACGACCCATTTACTACGGAAAATAAGAAACAGATTGAATATTTTTGAACGATGTAATTTAAGAGGTGAATTAAGAAATTTTGTGCCAAATATTTTTAAAATTGCATGAATACCTCGAACTTTGTGCAGTTGGATTCTGTGATTTTGTTTCTGAAAACTTGTATAATTGTAAAACTAAAAAATAATAATAATAATACAAAAATATTAAACTATAGACCTAATAAGCTATTTTTTCGGTACTGATATTCATATTCTTATTCTAATTGTTATTTTTTTATTTATGTGCAGTCATTTGTAGTCTTATTGTATTGTATGCTGTATATTATGGAGAAAAATGTAAGGGGGTCGATGAAGAAAACCATTCTTTCAAAAGGGAAGAAAAAAGTTGGGAATCCCTGCTCTATTTCAGTCTTATTTGGCGATTTTACTTTAGTTTTAAAAATTTCATTCTGTTACACTTTGATAAAATTAACCGGTTTGTTGATTCCATTAAGCGAATTTTTTTACACACTTTCGTATACAAACGGGTGGGACTTCGGGAATTCGATAACGATATCCGTAACATTAACCGTGATCATATTAAACGGTGTCTTCTGTTGCATAAATCGCTATCTCGATAAATTACTTAAAAAGTAGAACCTAATTTTGGTAATTACGTTCCGCTTGTTGAGTCTTGTGAAATAATAATTAATTGCGGGAGATTCATTGCCTTTAGCAGCAACTGATGGATGGATTCGTTTTGTTTTTCAGACATTTCGTGACCTCTCTGCAGTTAATGAGGTCTTCTGAGGACGACTACGGTTTCAGTTTCCATTGCCCATAGCCCAGTGGTCTTCAAACTTAGTCGACTCACGGAACCCTTAGAACTCTTAAGGCTTTTTGGGGAAACCCCATCCCGCAGTTATAAAATTATATCTGAAAATAACATATATCAGTATGATATAGATACTAATATAAATATGGTAAAGTTAAAGGAAGTAGTAGATGAACAAATGACCTATAGGTCAAATATTTTGCGCATTGAGCTGCAAAATTATGATCAAAGCCAAATAAAGGAAGTAAATTCTAATAGCAATCGCCTAAAAGTAAATGATAGACTTGTTCCTAGCAAAAAGAGAAAAATTCTAAAGGCAATCGCCTAAAAGTAAAATTTGATACTCATAACTAAGCTAAAACATTTTAACAAATTAATTACTCAATAGAAAAACCAAATGCTGGTATTTAAGAAAAACAACTTTAAAAAATTGCTACACGTAAAAAACATTAAAGCACAAACATAATTAAAATTAAAAAACCAACAAAAATACAAAAATGGCAGTAAATGAAAATTTAGCCTACGTCGAGCTTTAGTGGACTCGTCAGGGGAAAAGCACTATTACACGTATGATATAGGTGATATAGGTAAAGTTAATTTAGAGAAAAGTATCGTACTTTTTTATTAAAAAAATGTAATATAAAATGAATGTAATTTACTCATTAATAGCATTAACTCGTGCTCCATGTGTCACCTCTCCTTGTATTACGTTAAGCGACTTCGATATGCGTACATTTTTTTTACACAAACTATCGAAATCTAGCTCTGCAGTCGCATTTCATATTCTGCATTTAATTTGTTTTTGTAGTCACATACTTCGAGAAAGATTTTGTACTTAATTGCGTTGCTGTGAATGGCATTAAAATGTTTATAGCTGTGTGAGAAACTTATGTTTTTTTTTTTTTTTTTTTGTCATGAATCTCTAACCCAAAAATTTAGGAGTTGCTCTTGTTTAATAAATTTAGATTTTAACGCCAAATTTGTTGACATATCGATAAGTTGTTTTCTTTTCTTCGTTGACAAACCTTCTGATTTATGGTAGCTTAAAAATATATATTGTATAATGTAAATATTTCATGTTTTTAATTGGATATATCATAAATTTTTTAAAAAATCAAATGCACATTGAATGCATTTTAGCCCCAAAGGGCTGGTTTCGAAACGCGATTTTGCGTTGATTCGTGTTACATGATGTCCATTGTTAGTGTGTTGTTTCACTTTTCGCATCTGTCGCCATTCGACAAAATGTAAAATATTTATATTTCCGGTTGAATCTGTGTGTTATGGATTAATAAATTAAGCTATTTAATGGGATTGATTCAAATAAACGTGCATTTAATTCATGATATATCTCATTAAAAAGTTTAATATTTTATGGAATGACGTCATATATATATATATTTTCAATTTTTAAATAGACAAAAGACACAAAACATTTCCATATTCTTCTAAATCAGGGGTTCCCATTGGCGTCAATATTCACATTCTGGCAGTTGACGAAATTTTAAAGAGGAACCATGATGATCAAGGGGTCGATTGGTGGTGGATAGCCGAATATGTACCGGCAGTTGATCGGCATAATCAAGTTCCCATTGAAAAGAAAAATTGAATTAAAATTAATTGAATTTATTCCCATTGAATTAAAAGAAATTCTTAATAGAGCTAATAATTAATTGTTTATGATATAAAGCTGTATCGCATAAAAAGGAAGAAATTACATAAAATAAATATATGGGAAAAATAAACTTAGATTATTTAACATATTTTAAAAATCAATAATATATTTTTTACATGTATACAAATATTTTATGAAATAAATGCAGCATAAAAAGTGAAACGAAGAAACAGGACAAAAAAAAATTAAAAAAAAAAAATAAGGAGAACAGAAAACAAGGAATAGGTCGAATATTTTCGAGCGAAGCGATTTTGAGGGGCCGGGTTTGAATCCTGGAGAAGACATGGCTGTATTGCCCGTCCCTTCATAAAAGCAACCATCTGTTAGGTTCTTCGGCAATAAAGTGGCCACTACTTCCATCCTTATAAGCTTATAATTAAGTAATTCCATGCCAAATATTAAAAAAAAAAATTTCATCAATACTTCAAGCGCAGCCAGTTTTGCCAAATCGTGCGATTTTTCGCAAATTTGCGACTTTTGACAAACTTGTGCTACTAAAAATTAAATATTTGCGATTTTGCGAAATTTTTGCGACAAACATCATTTTCTTATGCTACTTTTTGTGACTTCAAAGATTTCCTTAATATGTCGTAAAATGCTTTTATGTTAAAATAATGTATCAATTTAAAATAATTTATATAAAAGAAAACAGTTTATTTAGGCTTAAATAGAAGTTGGCATCTGGCAATCTCATTTGCATGTGGGCTTTCCTTTACAAGGCTGCAAGGCCTGACGCCAGTATAACGAGAAAGGGATAAGGGAAGTGAAAAAAGTGAAAAGAAAGAAAAAAAAAATGCTTCGGGACCTCTCACCACCCTCCCTCGTCCCCCGTAGGTTTTGTTTTTCAATCCCCTCCAGTTCTATGGGGATAATGAATCGAACCAAAGAACTTGCAGGTTGCGTGCTATCTATTGAGTACTCAAACGGAGAAAGAAATGAAAATCATACTCCTGATTATAATATTGCTAAAAACTAAGCAATGGAAATGACTTCAAAATCAAAGCAACGGCATTTTTCTAAATAACAAAATAAATAAATTTAACAGCGAAAGAACAAGGCTTTAAGTAATCAGAATCTGGAACAGATCCACCACACAGAACGGAAACTAAAAAGGATTCCTTAGTTAAAAGGTTGACAATTAAAAAAAATAATAATAAATAAAAAAAATAAATAAATAAACGTGAGATATCTCTTAAGAATGGATATCAGCAAATTAATATAAAAATAGAAACTAAATTAAATGAGAATTAATTAAAAAAGAAATTGATATTTAAACAATTGAAAAAGAGCAATATAGTTTTAAAATTTTCTTTAAAGCTAAGACACGGAATTAAAAAGATTAACGATCGAATACAGTCTGTAACTTACAGAACAATAGACGGTAAATCTGTGATGACGTCAGAGGTCATGTGAGCATGCGCAATTGTGACGTCACAAAATCACTTGATATCTGACGTCATTTATGATTTTTGCGACTTTTTTAGTCTTCCTTTGCTATTTCAGTTGAAAATTTTCTGGCAACACTGAGCGCAGCCGTCCCATTCATTAAAATCGAACTTTTGTGCCGTTAGAATCTGTTATTTTTGTTCCTTAAAACTCGTTTATTTTCGTAAAACTAATAATAAAACATAAATATGTTATACCATTTTTTTTTAACTTATATTCATTAAGTTACTTTCGCGTAATCACTAGTGCTCTAAGGCAGGTGAAGTAAAGCGATAGCTCAGAGCGTCAGACTTAGAGAAAGGCTGTAACAACGTCGTCAAGACGTTAACCTCGAAAAACAAAAATTTTGTGAAACGTTCTGTCATGATTTCACTAGTTCTGGTTTGTAGTAACGTTTGCAGAAAAAAAATTTTGGCCCAGGGCCACTTACGAGCGGCCCTATCTACAGTGTTACACAAATTTAAAATCGAGCATAAAGTGGTAATTCACTGTCCATACACATATTTCGAAGTCAATAACCTTCCTCTCCGTATAACAGTGTTTTGTCCCGGATGCAGGGGCGGGGCATGATGACTCATAGTAATAAAATAAACCAAGAGGGGAAAAATCAAGTTCGGCTTGAACGGGAACGAAAAATTCGGGCTGAAATTTTTTAGTCCTTAACAGCTAATTTAAATAGAATTACTTATGTTGTCAGTAAATCAAAGTCGAATATTTAAAATATTTCCTACATGTGTTTGAACATGTTATTTAATATATATTATTTATTTATTTTTGGAATTATAAGTGTCCCCCCCGTTGTTGGTATTGAAATTGAATAGCGTTTTACAATTGGTGATGTCTTAGAATTGATGAAATCAAATGCAGTACATATTATTAGCCCAAAAGGGGCTAATAATATGTAATTATTCTCGAAAAAGAATTTTGCGTTGTTTCACTATATTGTTATTGTTTTGCAAATAATCTCGCTCGTCTGATATGAGACCAGGCCCACGATATTGATCTTGGCGAAGAGGCAATCATGTGCCTGTCGTTGGGAAGAGCCTGAGGCACCGTACAGGTGACAGTATGACGTCACTCAGTTCTGCCCCAAATTTTCAAGAAAAGCATCCCAAGGGACACGTGCCCGAGTGTCTCCCACCCGTCTTCCGCTACCACAAACCTCGAGAAGACTTTCGAATCGCCGCATATTTTGAGTGTCCCTATGCCGCACAGACACTACACATTTGAAAACAACCATGACCTCTCCGGGATTCGAACCCAGGCCCTTGCGTACGGCAGTCAAGGTCACTAACCAGTTTGGACAGCTTGGTTCAATATAAACGGCGTATTACTTTTCAAATGGTTGCCACTAAATATTATTTCCCTGTGCTGTTTTTAAAGAAATTAAATAATGAAGAATTTACATGTATGCATACATGTATGTATGTTCCTCGTATCGTGAAAAAACGACGCTATCTAGAGGCATTAAAATTTACATGTGCACCTGGAAGCCCGAATTTTGAATTTCTTTTATTATGTATTTCATAATTTGTAAAACTAATGAATTTTTGATTAACAAATTCAACGAGCTGCGCTGTTCGAAATTAAGCATTTTTATCTCCAACCCAGCAAGACTGTTGCCATTCGAAAAAAATGTAAGATAGTTAGTTATATTTCAGTTTTAATTAACAAACTCGGTTGTATGAAAGCAATGTATTGCCGCTGCCGAAAATAAAATACTTTTATGTCCCCGCTCGCCAGCGTGTTGACGTTCACTAAAGCTTAAATACTTACAAATACTATAATTTGGAAGGTTACTGAGTAATAAACTAAACGATTTGAAAGCAATAAACAGAGCTTTAGGAATACTTTTTCCTTTTAATGTGATTAAATAAAGATATATTAAAATCATGAATTGTCTAATAGAAATATTCAATATTTTTGTGAAATTGTATTAGCTGAACTCATTGAAATCATTATACATTTTTTTCTTTTTTACGATAAAGATTTTAAGCAGCTTGTTTTTAAAGAAATAATATAACGAATTTAGAAATATCTGTGCCTATCTCTAACATTCAATGGGGAATTCTAAAGTTACGCTGTTTTTAAATATTTTGCAAATTTGCTGTTGAACTGAATTTTACGTGGCGAAGAAAGTGATATTTAATAAATAAAGTTAACACATTAAAAGTTAATAATGAACAGACAAAAAAATTTTTGTAAGCTATCTTACTGAGGAGACTGAATATTAATATGATGAATTGAAAAAGGATTGAAAAAATATAAAAATGTATGCCGACACTTACCACTGCATTGGAAATGGTAAACATATGCTGCTATACTGCTTGTATAAACTTGGGTGATTTTGCGGTTTAGTTCTATATAGCGTAACTGCATAGAAAACGATGCTTAATAATAAATTTAAAAAGACTAAAAAGGGGGGTTAGCAGGAGTAATAAAAGACTAGTAAACTGCGAGCTCAGCGAAAGCGTAAAAACCTTATAACAAACAAACAAACCCTTTTGGGCGACCGTTAAGATTTGAAACCTTTCAGATTAAAAAAAATGTATTTTATATTATTTTTCCGCAAGAAAAAAGTTATCGGCATTTAATTATTATTATTTATAGGTATTTTATTATTATAATAATTAATTTATTGACATTTATTGGCAAAAATTTAATTTCGATTATTTGTTTAGTAGCATAAGTGTCATAGCTTAAATTATGGAACTAAGTCAGGGACTTTGTTTTTCTCATTTCATGAACAATAAAAGAGCAGAAAAGGGAAAAAAAGTGAGGCCATGTTTTTTTCTTCTTTTCTCTTTAGAGAAGAAAAGGTAAATTCAGAGACTGTTTTCAGTGACCCCTTTAATAAATAATACGTGGAGGAAAGAAGCACGAGCCGAGCAGAGGACTGGGAATCTTTATTTTTGTTTACGTACATGACGATTGTCATTTTTTAGCTGTTCCATCATTTTGTTTCCATATCGATTCTTGTGTCCTAGAATACGTATCGATTCACATATACTCTCAGCATATCGATTCTTATATATACCCAATATATCGATTCTGATCGGTGCCATTGTTTCGGCGTGGCCGGACAGACCTCAGCAGTTTTGTTCTGCGTCGTAGTTGTCCATGTGATGCGCATGCGCTGTTACGGATGTGTAGGTGTATATCAACTGGATGGATAATGGAAAAAAACAACTAAAAAAAACCCCCCAGCAAATAGTAAAATAAACGTCGCACCCTTCACCCTCATCCTCTCTGGGTTTTTGGTGAGACACTACCCCCCCCTCCGTTCCCCGCGCTAAGACTACCCCTCCTCTCCGCGGTCCCAATTCCGCTCTTATTTTCATTTCGCCCAGAGAGACGTCTTTCGCGCGAACGCAGATAAGTCTTAGAGATTCGACTTTTTTCCCCTTGTTTTTTTCCCTCATTCTTTTCCTTTCCCTGCCACTTTTTTCTGGGGCAAAAAAAAAAAAAAAGACTTCTTTTCCTAGATCCTTTTCTTCTCCTCTCCTTCCAGGATCCTTCTTCTTCTTCTTCTTCAGCCGTTGCAGCAGTGCTGCCCTGTTCTGTTGCTGCCCCCCCTGCGGGTCCAAGAGAACGGACGTCTCAAACCTTTACTCTCCGCCCCCCCATTGCCGTCGTTGTGTGGTGTCCCCCGCGTGGCATCCGGACCTGACGGATGCTGCGAAGGAAGAGGATGCAGGGATGCGGGAGAGGATAGAGAGTTAGAGGATGTTGGACGGAGATAGAGCGAAGGAACGAGGAAAATGAAAGAGAAGAAAGAAAAAAAAAGTATCAGAGAGAGAAGAGAGGCAGGCGCGAGCAGACCTCATCCTCCCGCGTGCGTTCGCGTATTTTCAACTTAGAACGAGCGGGGGGGAGGGATCGTCATGTATTTTACGTTCGATCCGAACCACAGGTACGCTGATGGATAGATCCCAAGCAAGTTCGTTGGTGATACAGTTACCACGTAATCTTGAAATATCTCGGGATGTTTTTGCTTCCCATCAACCATCACCAACCCTTTCCTCCCATCCACATTCAGCAGAGAAAAGAAGGGAAATTCTGAAATCCTAGGCTTTTGGTTACAACATTCTTAAAGAAGTTTTATGTCTTCAGTATCATTTTCTTAGTGCAGACTCTGTTATCGTAAAATCAAAAAGCATTAGGGCACCTGCAGATTTCTTAAATAAAATGGAAATAGCCTATCAAGTTCCATTTTACTCTGTGATATTCACCTAATGAAAGGGCATCATTGAGCCTTTGGAAAAGTTATGCACTTCTTTAGCATAGGTATATCAGTATTCAGTGTGATTTTTTAAACTTTGGAACGTATTGAGCAGAGGTTGTTCAAAATTTTATAAGTTTCTTGCGTTAAATATATTAACGGAGCATTTATCGTCTCCATGTCCGTCCATGTCCTTATCGTCCGTCCGCACAGACCGTTTATGCTTTCTTGGGGAGTAGAATCTGGTCTAGTCAATACGGCAGTTGGCATCACTAATCTTATACCCTTACTTCGTATAAAACTTTAGCGATCATCTCGGTCGGCGATCCGTCACTAACCACTATACTGGCTGGGAGGCTCGACGCAGTCTCACAATCGCACAAGTAAAACCTCCTCCACATGAAGTCGAGTTTTTGTGCAAAAAGGTAGTAGACAATTTTTTTTTCAACTTGCGTTATTTTACAGTTAAATTCACAACTGTCAATACATAACATAAAATTATATTCTGCAGCAGATTTTTATTATTATCTTTTTGACTTTAAATCTTACAGTTAATTAACTACAGTAGACGCCGCTTAACGTTAGCGTGGTTAATGTTACTATTCGAATACCGTTATCGAACTGCCGAAGTCTCGTCCTTTTGTACTCGGAAACATGGAAAATACGTCGCTTATTGTAATCAAGCAATTCGGTTAATGTTATCGAAATATTACAAAATGAATTTTTCAGACCGAAGCAAATTCTCCAAATAAGGTCGAAATAAATTTTCAAAACTGTTAAGTCATTCTTTAATATATTGTAAATATTGTTTTGTCCTCTACGTTCAGCGTATCCAAAATTACTGTTGCAACTGTCCCAAAAATTGCAGTAAATTTTTTGCTGTATTATGAGTTATCAAAACTGTTATTAAATGGTTTGTCAGTATTTTTGAAGTTTGACAGGAAACTGATTGAAAGTTTAGGAAAGTTTTACTCCACAAACTGTAACACTGCGCCAAAAAAAGGACAGTTCTATATCTCCCGTTCTACTGGGCCGATTGACGAAATTTAAATTGCGTTTTCCATGTCTCGAAAGCGCGACTTAGGATATATATTAGATTTATATATAGATTTGTTCTAATATAGGTATTTTGACATAAAATCGGACTTTTTCTGAAATAACATACCATTTTTTTCCATAGTTCAATTCTACGACTCAGATTATGCCTAGATATTAAATTTTATAAAATTTTGTGCGAAATTTACGGCGAAATTCAAAGCTTTAACCTGGCGCATTTTTTTCACTATGAGCCAAGAATAATTCACTTGGCGATATATGGCAATCTGTTTTTCTCTTCCTTCCATAGGGCAGGAGCGGAAAAAAAGTCACATCATTCCTACCTTTTTACATTGTGGATGAGTGGAAAAAAATCACATCGTTCACATCAAATTATTTTTTTTTCAAATAATTTTAACAAAGCGCGTAAACCACATTTTCGTTATAATCGCTTTCAACAAATATGCCCAATTTCAAAACGCGCCAATATATAAATTCATGTATATCTTCGGAAATTTTGAATAAAAATTTCTAATTTTTCGCAGGTATGCTTAGAAATACGTCTACTTTGAGATGATTCTAAAAATTTTAGAAGTTATAATTCAAAATGTTTTTCGAAAATTTCATAAAAAATTATTTAAAAATACAAATTTAAAAAATAAATCGTAAAAAATGGGTGAATTTTATTTGGAATGAAAAATCGTAAAAATGGGTGAATTTTATTTGGAATGAAAATAAACCTCGAACTGAAATCAAATAAATTTCATAAAAAAAAGAGATATTCATAAACACATACCAAACTGAATTAACATTGCGAAGCTCACATTTTGAGAGCTAATTTTGTAAAAATTACTTGTACGATTTTTACAAAACGTGAGAGTTTGGCATAATTTGAGTCGTAGAATCAAAACATGGAAAAAAATTGGCATGACATTTCAGAAAAAGTCCGATTTTGTGTCAAAATACCAATGTTAGAACTACGCTATTTATAAATCTAATATATATCATATGACGCTCTTTCGAGAAATGAAAAATGCAATTTGAATTTCGGTCAATCGGCCTGGTAGAACGGGAGATAGAGGAACTGCCAGAGCCTTTTTTTTTCGCAGTGTATAATATAACGCAATGTAATTGGCATAGTTTTATTCTTTTCTGTTAGAAAAATGTATTAGATCTATATATAGAATATTTATGGCAACAACAGTTAGTGTAACAGAGGCGATATTTTAGTAGCCAAATTGAAATTTTAGCCGAGGTCGGGCAATTTGTACTTCTTGGGCATTTGGCACTTTTGAAATTTTACCAAGTAAGCGGAATAAAATGACCAGCTGGCCAGGTCAAAGGAACTACGTTTACTTGATTGTTTTTATCTTCTTTGCATACTGCTTTACATCCACCAATATATTCTGTTCTTTTATGACTGCTATAGAGTTGGCGAAAAATTGCTTACGTACCTGTTGATTTTCTAAACCTCGGAAGTTTTGCTTCCCTTTTATGCGGAAGAAAGGTTTATCGTTTGACAAATATCGGAATATATGCAAAGGGTATTGATTTTTTTTTTTTTTTTTTTTTTTTTTTTTTTGTTCCTTCTTGAATCTCAGAGACAAACCTTAGCGGTCTACATTTTATTTGTATTTTTGAATTTCAACGAAAAATTAGATTTATTATACTTTATTCAAATACTATCATCATAGTATTTGAATACTATGATGTTTAAACAGTTGATTAAACAGTTCTTGATGCCAAATATAAAAATAAATTTGGTACTTGCTTAGTGTTAAGTTTGAATATATTTAAAATTTGAATTCGCAACAAAAGGGCATTTTTAAACGGCGTTTTGTTTTGCAAATTTTACAGATAAGCGTTTTGATTTTATAACGAGTTTTCTGTCTCATGATAAGATAGAAACCTTAACCGTTTATAAACTGTATGTATATAAATAGTACCATCCCGGATGAAAAGTGTTTCTGAGTATACGTAAAAGTTTTAAAATTGTTTTCAGTGTTCGTTGAATTATGTTAACACTTTCAACTACAATTTTTTGTATAAAAGTTGCGACTTGTGTATTCTTAGTTTATTATTTAATAGTAAACAAATGGTGGCCTCTTTAGGCCTAGCGCCACTTAAACTTTTAAATTGTTGATAATTCTACAACTATTGCATGCAGATCAACTAAAGGCATAAAAACTTAACCGGAACATGGGAACAATGTAATTCGATGACTTTTAAATGAAAAAATGCACAATTTATACTTGTTTTTTACTTACGCGAGATACAAACGTAAGTGCGTACGTACACAGACATCACGAAAAAAAATCTCTTCCGAGTCCATTTTAAATCATTTTACCCAGTCAGTTTTGAGAAAAGGTTCATTTAAGCTGTCCCTAGGTACAGATGTCACACGAAAACATCGCTGTTCGGAGTAGGCTCTGGCAACCATTGCTCCATGTGATAATGGACACAACAACAACAAATGGATTTGAGAATGGTATTTTCGTTGAAATTTGATACCTGAAATTTTTCCCAGTTACAACACTTCCTTTTCGTCGTACAAGGAAGTAAAAAAAAAAAAATGGCAGTTTGAGTGTCACAAACGATTTTCACGTTTTCGGATATAAAATTGTTTCCATTTAGCCGATCCTTCAATTCCGCTGAGGGAAAAAAAGGCTCAGTTGTGTATAGGAGTAATCAATCCTATCTGTACGAGGTTGATGATAGAATTCTGTGTCTTTTAATTCCTCTTTAAGCATTTATCAAAATCTATTAAATTTTTGAGTGGTCGGGCGTGGCCATAATTAATCGTTATAATCTAACATAGCTGGTAACTTGACAGTTGCCGTTATTAATGAAATCGGTGTCTACAAAACTTGGCAGAAGTACTAAAAATCGACGTTGAGCGAAAAATGCTTTTGCTTGGGCTTCTTAAATTCTTTGGTGACCAGTGTTTTACTCGAAAGATTAAGCAAACCTCAGATTAGATTTTTAGTGTAGAATTTAAATTTTAACTTCCGTATATTTACAAGTATGAGTTAAGAAGAATGATATTTACAGGTATGAGTTAAGAAGAATGTTTAGCAAATATTTTGCTGCTGAATTTAGAAGGTTAGTTCAGACTTACAAATCATTCGGTCGCAAAAATAATAATATAGGCTAAATAATTTGAAAAAAAAAATTAATTAATTAATTAATAATTTGATAATAATAATAATATAGGCTAATAAATAATAATAACATAGGCTTTGATAATAGTGATATAGGCTAAATAATTTGATTTTTATTGTACTGAATCTTAATACAATAGTACCTCAGTATACGTCTGCTTTGAAGAACTCTCGTAACTCAGTATACGTCTGCTTTGAAGAACTGCTTGCTTGGTATACGTTCTGTTTGGAGGCAAAAACGCGAGTTCGGTGAATCACGACTGCTTGTACCACAGTTCACCTTTTTCGCTGCGATTGTCCGTGAACGTCAGTACGTCTGTTGCTATTATTCTGTCAACAGCCTGCGCTAGAACTCCGAAATTTCAAGTGATTTTGTTTCTTTTCTCGTTAAGGTTTTTGCAAGTTCATTAACAATGAGTTTTAGGCTGGTTAATGAGAAGAGCCAAGCAACGAAGGAAATAATTAGGATCGCCATGAAAGAGGAAAAAAAGATTGTTAAAAAGGCATGAAGATGTCATACGTATCCGGGACTTGGGTATTGCATACTGTATGCCGAGTACGACGGTGTCTACGATTTACAAATGCAGTCAAATATTGTGAAAAACGAAGACGCTATTAAATCGGCTAACGTTGCAAAGTGGATGAAATCGCTTACCAAACAAAGATCAAAGACGTTTATGCATGTTGAAAAACCCCCTTGGATCTGGATAGCAGAAAACATATATATACAGTATCATGTACAGTATATGTTTCACTCACTGCATTTGTATTGTATTAAACAGTGTTATAATAACAGCAGTAACATTTTCTTTTTCCTAAGAACGTATTAAATATTTTCGCTGTTTCTTTTTGGAAAAGTTAGTTTGGTGTACGTTCAAGGATCTGGAACGGATTAATGACGTATACCGAGGTATTGTAGTAACTATTTTCATTACCATTCAGACAGCATTTAAATCCAGAGGTAGGTGATGATTCTGCTTCGTTATTAATACACACAAATTTATTCACATATAATACAATGGTTACAAGCATTATTGTTTCATTATTATCAGGCTTAACACCTTCAATCTCCCATGAAAGTAAAATTAAATTATAAAGAATAACAACAGAGACAAGACGCTCGGTGCGCCACCTAACGGCATGAGCTATCAATTTATAACAGGTACCGCTGTAATGTAAATATACGAATGAGCTGCAACCCTCCTGGTTGATATTAGTCCCTCTCGTGGTTAACGCGGCCGATTAATGAGGCCATGAGGCTGAAATACCATTCTATATATATAAAAAAATTATCACCATCGGTACGTAATTTTTTAGCGATTTTTGGAATTTCTTTTTTGCTACGGAGAAGTCTGGGTGGTTGTCTTCGACTTTCCGTACACCATTATCATTGTCGTAGATAATATCATCTTCAGTTCCGTCCATAGCACTGCTGATGCAACATTTTTTTTAACTAATGGACTATCATTTATGGCTTAATACAATGATGGTATTAAAACGATGAGAAAGAGTATCCTTCAAAACAGCAAAGGAATTAATTTAATATAAATATACCTATGTTATGCGACTTAAAACCTCTCTTGGCAACATTTCTCTGCGACTTGGCAATTTTTATAATTTATTTTGACCTTATTTGGCGATTTTATTTTAGTTAAAAATTTATTCTTTAATAATTTGAACATTTTAACAAATGCTTTATAATTATAAGCGATTATATTCTCCATGTTTTCGATACAAACTAGCGGGACTTCGGCAAATCGATAAGAATATCCGAATTGATAACATTAACTGCGGTCGCAGAAAACGTCGTCTAATGTAATTATTTCTGTTATCAAAAATTTTGAATAAATTTCACTAAAAAAATATTTTCTGCTTCGTTTATTATAAATATTTTATTGTGAAAAGGAACATGAAAATAAGTAACATATGTTAAATGTTACACTACTGCTGATTAAACACATAAATATGCATGTGAGATTTCCTTTCTTACACATACATTCATCTGCTCCCCCCCTTTTCCATTTGTTTGACGAGTAGCTAACGATCCTATTCAATGATATTAACGCAGTCTTTTACAAATGTTCTTTTATCTAACATTTTCGTTAATTTCATCTTTTCTAGCGTCGATATCGATTTATTTCAATACGTATTACAGGAGACGTAGCTGAATGTTAGCATTTGTCCACAGTTATTTTAACTATTAACCCAATGATAATAGCATTATGCGATGAGAAAATTATCCTTCAGAATCTCAATGGAATTTAACCAATTTAATATAGCTAGAAACATATAAATAGTCACTGTAAAGTAGATGTATTTCTTATGTTCGGTTAAGGTTTTTATACCTGTAGTTAATTTGCATGCAATAGTTGTAGAAATATCAACAATTTAAAAAATGGCGTTAGGCCTAACAAGGCCACCATTTGTTTACATTTCAAGCTCTTAGTAGAACAGTTAATTAAGTAAACTGCTGCGCCAGTTTCAGTGTCTTTTTACCCAGAGGGAACGGAAGTTAAATTTCAGTTTTGTGCTTCGAGTGCCCGTGGACCGAATTGCTTGTTTCTGCTTAAAAACTTTAATGTTATAGTATTTTTTTTAACTGTTTTTAACTGTATTTAGTGTTTTATGATTTTTTGTATTTTACAATTCTTAATCAATATGTTTTGAGGTTTTATGTATGTTTGGCTTGTCGCGGAATGAGAACTGAATTGATTGAATGAGAAATATATCTGTAATATGTAATAATATTAAGAAGTAATAAATATAGTAAGTTTAAAATGTTTTGGACGAAAGGAATAAGTTTAAAAGGAAGTGCAGAAAAAATTGTATATAATTTAGTAGGCCATACAAGCAAGTCACATGGTGGCCACATTAGATATTTTTCACATGTTTAACAGAAATAAAAGCCAATTTTTTGTTGTTGTATGAGAAATGAGAATGAAACTAAATTGCCATTATTTAATTGCAAGTTTTGTCCCACATGGAAAATTTGCTCTTAAAACTTAAAAAGTTTTCATACTTTTGCTCCGCCAGTGGCTGAGTACTTAAGACCTCTAACTGCAGGTAGTTCAACCTAACCTGGGTTCGATTCCAGACTAACGGGCTGGCTGCATTGTCAGTTTTCGTTATTTACTCCATATGTAATGTGAATACGAGCCAGTTTACTTCAGCAAATCCTACACGAAGGCACCCTTAAGCAGATAACCCTGGTGGCTGTCCGGTATTAAGATAACTTACCGTAATTTTATTCTTAGTTTAAATTAAATTTAGTTATTTTGATTAATTGAACAGTTGAGAACTATTTTAAATAAATGTCAGTCTGAAAATATACTATCAACCTACTTGAATAATAAAGTGTAACCAACAATAATGTCTTTGTGATATTGTTATTGCTTATGCATATTGTTATAAATATTTAGTAAAACATTTTAAATATATTTTATTTTGTGGAAAAAAAAATTGGTCTGCCAGCTGTTCTAAGATCGTCTCCGTATGCAATTTGAGTTTTCAGCCACTGTCCTATACGACGTTCGACCTTTCTTTTCAGCTTCCAGTAATCTGTCTGGAATAATTTTTGATGTGTTAATATCGATGTTAAATCTCCTCGAGTGCATGGAAAGAACGTTTTTGACTGCTGAATCATCTCTCTCAGATTCTTTTTAATTATTCTTATTTTCGAAACATTTTCTGTCAATGTAAACATTGAATTGATCACCGAGTGCGCCCACGCCACACACTTTTTTTTTCTCTTTATCTCTTTTTTTGCAGTTTGTTTCATTTTGCCTTTCTGAATAATATTAACCGAGATGCTAATGTCACTGCTAAGGCTGGAAATAATAATTAAAAGTAAGCAAACTTATGTTTTAAAGCTCATTCATCTCATATGTTAAAACTAACACCAGAGCGTAATAAGGCTTATTACATCATATTCATTATATTACTGGAATCTCAAAATGCACACTTTTAAATACATAAAAATAACATCTTACCTGTTTTCCAAAAAAGAAGTCTTAGAACTTAAGATTTAATTTTAAATTTCTTTAAATTTTGATATTTTCCAGTGTTAGAAATACCGAGTTAGTATTTTTGCGTATTAATAGGTCGTATAAACTTTGTGAATAAACATGCCCGAAGTGGGAAAGAAAAAGAATGTACCGAAAATTTGGAAACTTTTTTACAACTACAAGCGGTAACAATTTTTACAGGTGAAGATATTCGAAGCCAGTACAAATATCTTCATCAGTTTTACACCCAAAGTATAAATAATGTAGCAGATATTAAAAAAAGTAATTCTTAACAGTGCGTAAGCGTAAATATTGATCAAATGACTACGTCCACGCCATATACATTTTTTCCGTGTCGCCTTTTGTATAAAAATTTTATTACAATATTTATCGTATTGTTTTAATTTTAATAATGAGTATTATACAGATATAATTTTATTTACATAAAAGTTTCCCTTACATGGCATATGTTGCTGTAACGTGATTACATATTTTACAATTTTTTTTAGTTTTCTTGGAATAACAAAAGGGAAATTATCATTTTATGCCCCAGAGTTCTTTTCTCAGATCGTCGATTTCTTTTGGGTAGTGGTGTTTCTGAAGTTTGAGCTGTAAAAAAAATAAAAGCTTATTGTATAAATTTTTTTTAATTACATTTTATTTTTTATTGTTTAGTCTCAGTTACATGTTATCAATGGAGAAATTTTTAGTAATTATTAAAATACATACAATAAATTATAAGAAAATTATGAAAAAAGAAAAATACACTAGCAAAAATTATAAGAAAATTATGATATAAAGAAAAACAACAGAATGTCATTTAGAGAATGAAGAAATCGCTTTAAAAAAAACAGTGTTACAAGCATTTTACTTGAAGCTAAAAAAGAAAAACAAATATCGCCTATTCGTCATTAAATGCCCCCAGCAACTTAAAAGCAACGTTTCCGCGAGAAAAGATTTTTTCTTCCGTTTGGTGTCAGACTGCAATATATTTTAAGAAACAATGTAAAAAATCGCTCAATTAATTTTTTTTATCATTCTTGTTTTAAAAAAGAGCGAAAAGCTTGTTTTATAATCTTTGAAAATTTCGAAACTTTATATCCACCGCATTTTTAGATGTTAAAAATTTTAAATCATGAAAGTCAAATAGTCGAAAAAAATCGAGCAGATTGAAAAATTCGCCAACAATTCAGAAATTAAGTTTTTCTTTTGATACAAGTTTCATTTAAGAAATTTCTTTCCGCTCTATTCGATGATACAAACAGTAAAATTATGATATGTTTAGTTTGTTTATCAAACGAAGATCTGTGTGAAAAATCTTTTAAATTAAAAAAAAGTAAATAAATAAATAAAATAAACCGAAAAAATCGCTTCACCACAGTGCATTGCCATCGACAAACATTGTGTGTAAAAAACTTTAACTCGGTACCTTTACAGGAAGTAAGATGACAAAATTTCATTCACAGTCGAATAACATGAGTAACTAAATAAAAGCTTATAATTAAAAATAACTTTAAATGGGATGAAACGCATTTTTTAATCAATTAAAATTAGTTAATAAAGAACGAAACCTAAATATAAATCTTGTGTCTGCACAGAAGAAATAAATTTATCTTACACTAGCTAGAAATTTAATAATAAAAACCTAGCTCATGGAATTAACCGATAATAATAAAACCGTCAAAAAACTATTTTTGAACATTATTTTTCAACATTCTAATCTGCGTAATATTTTCTTTCGAATTAAACAATGTTCCATCTCACAGCTTTTAAATAGACAAAGCGGAATTTGTAATTCACAGCTTTTGTGCTTTTCGCCTGCAAGGAAAGGGGTCGTATCAATATTTAAAAGCATTTTATTCTTCTCGTCACGAACGATCGAATAACAGTTGTTCAGAAAAATATTTTCTTCATATATATATACTACTGTTGTCGTGGAGAAAATAATATCTGACGAATAATTTAGAAAAAAAATTAGATATATTGCTGAAACTTGAATAAATCTGATGATTTTTATGTATTAAATATGCATAAAGATTGGAATAAATTGAAATGTATACATGATGTTTTACAAATTAAATATGAATGAAGGATAGAAAAAGCTTTAAAACTAGTGATTTTTTAACATTTATTAGAACACATAAAAGATCTGATTTGCTATTCTTGTCTTTCAGTTATTTTTTTTTGTATGAGAATTTGCTTCCTGCCGATTGGTGGAAAGTTTCGGAGTGAAAATTATTTCCCGTTAGATAAGTTAATACTGCAGCTCTTATGGTTTAAAAAATAAAACTTTAAAAATGATTTAGAATCGAAAAGTTTAAAAGACATATTAGAGTATTCCCTAATTTTTGGAATCTGTTGTTTAAAGAAGAAAGTTTTCTTATGGTATGAAAAATATATATTGACCTTGCGATAGGAATATTCCTCTAGCGTCTGATCGAGGATAAATGAGCATTATATATTTATATAAACCTTGATCTTAAACCTCATCTGTATATATTTTATTAAATTTCGTAGACATTAGTATATCACCAGAATACATCGTATAAAGATTGCTCTAATTTGTATTGCTGCATTTCGTATTTTTTGACATTTTTCTTCAATTCTTTTTCCTTTAATGCATATTTCCCTTATTCAGAGCCATCTTTTTCGCTTTTGTTGTTGTTGTTTACTCACTGACCAAGATTAATCTTTTACATTTTAAAATTTTGTTTGTATCTAAAAATACTTAAAGGTGATCTGAGTAAATATATCAGAAGCACACAAATTTGATTTAATTAAGAAGTATCTCATGAGTTAAGGTGAAAGAAATTATTTTAGTCTATCAGCTACGAGATTATCTATTTCTTGCTGACCACTTCCTGATGATTTCACCTAGAAATAAATATTAAACTGCAGTTAATTTCTTATATATTGATTTGGCCTTGTCAATAGAATTTTTATTTAAATATTTATAGCAAACTGCACTATAATCAAAGGCTGTTGACATCTCTTTCGCAGTATATTACGCTTTACAGTTTATAATTTTGTCTACTTAATATTTTTCAATTTCAAAATTTTTAACTACCTATAGTTGTAATTTACTTATATCACACACACACACACACATATATAATTCATATATATATGTGTGTGTGTGTGTGTGTGTGTGTGTGTGTGTGTGTGATGAAGCAAACTAGCTGTAATGCTGTAGGATAAGTTAATGCCGTAGAATGCTGATTAATAGAAACTAGCAGCGAGGCAGATTAAATTTACATTTTTATTTCAGTAAACATGTTGCGGCCACAAACAACCTGGCACACTACTTGTGCCTATTTCAAAATGTTAGTATTTTTCAGGATGAAATTTAAATTCAGGATGAGTTAGTTTCGGTTCTGATTACATTTGATTGATAATCAATACTGCTGTAAAATTATTATTGGCTGTTTGAGTTGCATTTACATCATCAGTGTTATGAAAGAGTCATATGACATAGATTAATTTTGAAGTGATGCAGTGTAGAAAAGATTGCTGTTTTTAGAGAGGAAATGCTTTATTTAAAATTAAGCATTAAAGGGGCTATTGCTAATTTAAATTATAATTTATATTCATATATTTTTATCTTACATAATTATATATATATATATATATATATTATTATTATTAGAAAAAGTTTTCCATATATTATCTTCTAGGAAAAGAAACTCAATTAAAAGCATGAATTATCATAACAAAAAAAATTAGTAAGTACTTTAATTAGTATTTTAAACTAATATTATTTAGACCTCTATTTCAGTCAAAACCATAAAAAATCTGTAAAGAAAAATCCTGAATCAGAAAAATACCAAAAACAAAAGTAAAAATTTTAAGTACTAAAAAAGTAGTTAATGTCATTGACTGTAGATGTCATTGATCGCAGACTTATCAAGGGGAACAAAACAAACTGTTACCAATAAACAACTAAATTAAGTGGGAGTGTTTCGTCTTTTTTCCATGTGAGGACCAATTATTATCCCCCTAGATTTAAATCATAAGTCACGAACAGTACTCAATTAATAAAAGATATTAGTCCATTGAAGCCAAAAGAACTGCCATAAACGAAATGAAATTAGTAAGATAATCTTTTCAATTTAAGTTACTCTTTAAGAACATAACTAAACGAGATCCTTACTTTAGAAAAAATATTCCCCGACACTCTCATTTTAAACACAAATTCAAAAGTAAAAATAAAAGTTAATTTTAATTTCCTTGCTGGTATTGATCTTAAACTATCTAAATAACTACTTTTTATTAATCTTTAATTTAAAAGTTTATATAATTTTTTATCTTCTTTTGATTTTGAATTTAACTTTTTAATATTAAATAATGTTTAACAAAAGTTTAACGAATTATTTTAAAGTTTATATAATTTTTTATCTTCTTTTGATTTTGAATTAAACTTTTTAATATTAAATAATGTTTAAAAGTTTAACAAATTATTTTAAAGTTTATATAATTTTTTATCTTCTTTTGATTTTGAATTTAACTTTTTAATATTAAATAATGTTTAACAAATTATTTTAAAGTTTTAAATTAAAGATTAATAAAAAGTAGTTATTTAGATAGTTTAAGATCAATACCAGCAAGGAAATTAAAATTAACTTTTATTTTTACTTTTGAATTTCTGTTTAAAATGAGAGTGTCGGGGAATATTTTTCCTAAAATAAGGATCTCGTTTAGTTTTGTTCTTAACGAGTGACTTAAATTGAAATGATTGTCTTATTAATTTTATTTTGTTTATGACAGTTCTTTTCGCTTAAATGGACTAATACCTTTCTATTATCTGAGTATTCCTCGTGACTTATGATCTAGCTTTAGCAGAATAATAATTGGTCCTTACTTGGAAAAAAGACGAAACACTGTCACTTAATTTAGTTATTGTTAAATTGATAGTAGATTGTTTTGTTCTCCTTGACAAGTCAATTAATCTGCAGTCAATGACATTAACTACTTTTTTAGTACTTAAAATTTTTCCTTTTGTTTTTGGTATTTTTCCGATTCAGAATTTTTCTTTACAAATTTTTAATGGTTTTTACTGCAATAGAAGTCTATATAATACTAGTTTAAATACTAATTAAAATACTTACTAATTTTTTCTCTTATAATAATTCTTTTTTAATCGAATTTCTGCTCCTTGGAGATAATATATAAAAACCTTTTTATATTAATAAATTATTGGTTTATTATTTAGCAACTTTAGCGCAAGTTTTAGGCTTATTAATTTACTCATAATTACTTTTATACGTATATATATATATATATAATTCACTAGCTTTTACGCAAATCTTGGGCTTATTAATTTACTTTTAATTACTT
>KK115561.1:105207-125669 GCA_000611955.2 Stegodyphus mimosarum
TATATAAACCGTATCACAAAAGTGTTTTTAGCCCAAAGGAACGTTAGCTCAGAAGGGCTGTTAATTTCGTTGATTTTGCGTCGATTCGCTATAAACGGCGAATCACTTTTGAAATTGTTGCCACCAAATATTATCGCCCTGTATTATATTTAAAGAAATTAAATAATGAAGAATCTTCATAAATGTATGTATGTTTCTCGCGTTGTGATAAAACAACGGTACCAAAAATGGGCATCTGGAAGCCCAAATTTGGAATTTGTTTTATTATCTATTTCATATTTTGTAAAGCATTTATGAGTTTTTATTAAGAAACTTAATGGTTTGAAAGCGAGCCAATAACAACACTGTACGGGCGGGGGAGGAATTTATCTCCAACACCCGAGATGGTGTATCGGAAATTCTAAAGATATATTCTTTTAAACATTTTGTGATACTGCTGTTGGATTGAATTTTAGGGTTTAAGTGCGAAGAACATGATATTTAGTAAAAGAAGGTAACACACAAAACGTTAAAAAAAAACGCCCTTTTGGCCATATTATATAAATCTGAAAGCTTTCAGTCCCCCCCCCCGTATCACAAAAATTATTTCGATTGACATTTGCGGCCACAATTCACTTGGCATACTAATCGTGCTTAATCAAGAGAGTTTACATTTTTGATATTGTTACAATAGGAGGTGAAGAAACAGCGAGAACTGAGGTAGAAGCAAAGTGCGCAGTTATTTGGTATGGTAGCTTATTGGGAGAAGGTGTCGGTTTAAGTTCCGAATTAACTACGTCATCAACATTGTGAAAGTCATAATGTGGCTTGATCTAGAAATGGTGTAGTCCAGAAACAGTTGTTACAACTTTTAGAATTGAGAGGGTCTATTGTTAAACTAAATTATTATTTTGATTTTTATATATATTTGAAAACTTCGGAAATATCTTTATTATTTGAGGATAGCTTTGATACACTAAATGACTTAACGGAGAAGAAAATGCTTGCAGACTTTGACATAGATTAAGACGACACAATTTTATTCCTTGACACTGGATGAAGCGGAGAGCAAAAAGATACGTGAAAGCAGATCGAAAGGAGAAAGCAAAGTGTGTGCGCATTTCAGCAAAGGGGATAGTTATAAAATTGGCTGCTTTGTTTAAATTTTGAAAGATGATTGGACAAGAGCGTACCGCATTTCAGGATTCATAAAAGATTCCGGGAAGGGGATGCAGCCAGATTAAAATGAGGAATTAAAAGGACTAATGACAAATTAAAGTTAATAGTTTTCTTTAATACTTTATATCGCATACACACACACTATATTATGAGTAGAAAGTGTAGTACTTGAACAAGAGAGACCTATGCGGTCAAGAATTTTGCGCATTGAGCTGCAAAATTTAAAAATATTTGTAAAGGAGAGGAACTTTTAAACAGCTATTGCTTAAGAGTACATTTGATACTGCAGTTCGAGTGTAAAAAATTACACCATGCTAAAATAATTATACAAAACTAAAAAAGTAAAAGAAACCGAAAAATAAAATGCGAAAAACTGTAAAAACTACAAAGGAAGAGAAAAAAATCTATCAAATTAAAAATTAAAAATATTTAAAAAATTCATGTAGAAAACCAAAAACATTTCTAATATATAGAAAAAATACAAGGAATGGCAGTAAATGTGGTACATTAGCCCAATTCGATGTTTAACACGGACTTATCAAGGAAAAAGGCCTCATAAAATTCGAATTCAGTTAACACCATTAGCGCGTTTCGTCAAACGAAAACAAAGAGACTGAAAGCGGAAAACTTTAAGCGAATAATCAAATTAAATTAAATTAAATTAACATAGTAAGTCTCAATGGTTCCGTTTCTTTTCCCGATGCGCCTGCCAAAAATTTGCAATTGTAAAACTTATAAAAGGTGATAGAAAAATTATACAAGAAAGCCTTTATTTACAAATTAAAATAAATAGCTAAAAAGCCATTAGTCAAAAAATACAAATTTTAAGGGAGAGCCCTATGAGCTAGAAGAATTAAAACTTTTTAAAAAATATATAAATAAAGTAAATTAAAACAACGCAACAAAATGGGTCTTGCGAAGACGAAGGCAAAGCAAAGGGGAAGAAAAAGACTAACATACCTGCTTCCATGCATTGGCCTGATCAAAGTAAAGTGAGCAAAAAAAAGCTGAAATGGTTGCCAGAATTAGATGCATATGAGTGCAATTTCAAAAGTAATGTAGCCAAAATTCACCAGTTAGGTGAGACGACGTAGAAGCGGTAAGTAAACGTCATGAAGCAATAGCAATGGCGCGTAACGGCTAGTAGGGAACGTTTAAAACAAACCTGGTTTTTTTATTTTTTTTTTTTTTTGAAAGAGGAAGACGGATGCTATACTTACAAAATGGCGTCATGTTCAAATTAAGTCGTGAAAAAATGTGAAGGCAAAAACAAAGTGGCTAAAAACTAAAAAATTGCTAATCTGGCCAAAAGCAGTTGAAATTGCAAAAAATAACAATTTGTTAGTAAAAAGTCGCAATTCTTCTTTCTAGAGGGCTGGCAAGATGTAAGGAACGAAATAGGCACTTAAAATTAATAAAAGGACAGAAATGGCCAGAAAACAATGATATTAAACATTAAATTTAATAATTTAACTGAAGTTCTGTGCCAAGCTGTTTAAAACTTCCTCTTCCTTACATGTATTTAAAGAAACTGATGCAAAACTCTTCGTATTCGGCAGGATATCCCATGAGGTTTACAGAAGTAAGTTTAGATAAAATATAATAGCAGTACAATCATACATAAAAGATAATAATAGAGTAATACATAAAACTAATAATAATAATACTAAAAGCTTTAACAACAAATAAAGACATTTGAGGAACAAAAATATATTGATATATTTAATAACTATTTATCTAATTTTTTATGCAACACAAATTTGGAATTCTTTTAGCATTTAAAATTTCAATAAGTTTTGTAATTCTAAAACAAAACGACGCACCAAGAAGGAATTATCCGAACGGGACGAAAATCGGTAGAAGTGATGTACATGTACAGAAAAACAAATGATTATAGTTTGAGAAAAATTGGATCATTTATTGAAGTGATAAGAGTTTCACAAAGTGAAAAAGTCAGTAACGCGTTTGTCCACCTCCGGCCCTTATGCAAGCAGTTATTCGGCTTGGCATCGATTGATAGAGGTTGCGGATGTCCTCCTGAGGGATATCCTGCCAAATTCTGTCCAACTGGCCCGTTAGATAATCAACATTCCGAGCTCGTTGGAGGCCCCTGCCCATAATGCTCCAAATGTGCTCAATAGGAGAGAGATCCGGCGACTTTGCTGGCCAAGGTAATGTTCGGCAAGTACTAAGGCAAGCAGTAGAAACATGTGCAGTATGGGGGCGGGCATTATCTTGCTGAAATGTAAGCCCAGGGTGGCGTGACATGAAGGGCAACACAACAAGCCTTAGAACTTCGTCAGCGTACCGCTGTGCTGTAAGGTTGCAACGGATGACAACCAAAGGGGTCTTAATATGAAATGAAATGGCACCCCAGACGATCACTCCTGGTTGTCGGCCTGTCTGCCGAAAGACAGGTTGGTACCACACTGCTGTCGGGGGCGTCTCCAGACTCGCCTTCGCTGGTCATCGGGGCTCAGTTCAAAGCGGGACTCATCACTGAAGACTATTTTACTCCAGTCAGTGACATTTCAGTGCGAATGAGCCCGACACCACTGCGAACGGGCTTGACGTTGTACAGAGGTCAAAGACAGTCGGCGCAACGGGCGCCGTGACAGTTTCTGTGAGCCGTCTATGAATGATCCTTGCGGTCACTGAAGCACTAGTTTCACGTACAATCGATGATAATGATGCATCTGTGGCTGTGAGTGCCGCTCTGACGATTGCTCGGTCTTCACGTTCTGACGTTTCTCTAGGTCTACCGCTTCCTTCTTGACGCTGTGTGCGGCCATGGTTCACCCATTCCTGCCAATACCGTTTAATAGTGCCATCGCTCCTGCTCAAATGTCGAGCTAATCGCCGACAGCTGTCGTGCTATTCGGCTTCTTTGAGCCCAACTACACGACCTCTCTCAAATTCTGAGATCTGCGCATATCCTTCACGCACCTGCATGCGAGGCATAGTTATTGTCTACCAAAGTACAAGGAGTGAAATTCGTGAAGAATTTATGACCTGGAATCGTAATTTCTCCTCTTAAATATCCTGCCAGTTGGGCAGATCAGATGCGCTGTAGCGAATCATTGGCAGTGTAAAATTTTGCATTTTCCGTCCAAACCTGTATGTATATCAATTTGTGTCCAATTTCCTTTATATCTTCTTGGTGCGTCGTTTTTTTTTTTTTTTTTGTCTAAGAGTGTATAATGCTGCTGTTTGATAGTTATAGATGCACTATAAGAACATATATTTTTTAATCATTTGTTGGTGAAGTTTACAAATAAATCATTTAAAAATATTTCAGTAAATGCTTAGAATTTTTGCTGGGCTTGTATATGCATACGTGACTTTGTATGAAATACACAAATTCTACTTTATAGCATCGGAGATGTTTCATTTATAAATGAACGTGCAACATGAACATTTTCTTCATTTCATGAACGTGAACATTTTCTGCATGAACTAAATAAATTTAAATTTAAAATTAGGGAAAAAGGCAATTTTAATTCGGCCTACAATTTTAATAAAACTGTATCGATTTCAAGCACGATTAAACCTAACAAAGAAGGAAATTGGTAAAATTTTTAAAGTGCCGAATATATAAGGAGTAAAAATATTGCAACCTCGAGTAAAACGGTGATTTGGCAATTAAAATATCTCCTGTGTTACACTCACTTATGCCAATCTAAATATTTTGTATCTAGATCTAAATACTTTGAATGTTCTCTAAATGATTTTTTGCAAAATGATGCCTGATATCTTTCTTACATTGAGCTATGGGAAAACATTTTGTGGAGCAGAATCAGTTATTTGGGTAAACAAAAGTGAATAAACATAGTCTGATAGGTTTAGCTTATTTGACTCTGTCAGAGTATTCTAGGACTATCTGCCTAAGGGAAGGGATGCCTTCATGGAGGAGGTGAGGAAAAGTGGCTCGTATGCACATGGCGAAAACGCTCACGCAGGCAGCCAGTTCCCTGGGATTTGAACTGTGGATCGAACTACCCGTGTTTAGGAAATTTACCGCTAGGCTGCTGATGAGAACCTTAAACTGAAGCTTCCGGCAAAAAAATTAATGAAACTGTCTCGAATAGTACAATAAACATGGATCAACTCTTTGATGAAGCTAAAGTTTGCAAAAGTTTCTTGGTCGGTTAATTGTGAAATCTGGAAAAATAAAAGTTGCGAAGAAAACTGGATATAACTTCTCAGTCATTTCAAAGAAAAATATTGCCCAGTCTTGCTCAAATAATAGAATAGATTTTCAGTTTCCCAGAACGTGGACACTACTGGAAAGAGTTTCCTTAGTAATGAATATCATATGGTCTAGAGAAGAGGTAGAGCAACTGAACTGTAAAAGCTTTAGAAACCTTCGAAATGAAAGGTGAACTAAACTGTGAATTTTTCTATGCCATTAAGAATAAATCGTAAAAAAATATTAAAGAAATTTACACTATTGAAAAATACTAATAACGTCTTAATAATAAGATATGTTCAGTTATTAAAAGTTTCTTTTAACTCTGTTGTTTTTTGTTAACAACTTCTTTATTCACATTTTTCAGGCATCCTAGTAGGTTATTCTCTAGTTGCGAGTATATTTTCAAAATCGTCCCCGTTTGAGCAAAAAAAATGTTATCATAAGCATACTTTTAAGTTATGTATCGTATATAAAGAAATGGGAGGGAGCATGTTTTCAATAGAAAGTGGAAGAATTTAATATTTCAGCGTTAAGCAGTGTTCGGATTTATTGGAAATAAAAATGAGACTTACAGTTTGAGGTTGGTCCAGGTCAATTCTCTTGTACCGATCGCCTCGAGATTTGATTACTCTGTAAAAAGGAAGCATATATTTAGCTAGGTAAGAAAGAGTACTGGATAATTTTCTATTAATTGTTAAGCAGCAATTGATAATAATAAAACATGAAGCCAATGTTCTAAAACATTATACTACCTGTGTCCCATAATGTGTTGTGACTTATCTCATTTGTCTGACAGTAACATCATAACAAGCCCACGAAATTCATCGTGGCAAGGAGTGCAAAACTGCGTGTGTCGTTGGCACCATACAGAGACTTGAGCTCCATACAGATGGTAGTATGACTTCGCTCATTTCCGCCTCCCCCCCAATTTGGATGGAGAGCACCCCTGGGGGTACAAGACTCCCACCTCTCTTCCCCTACCACCAATCTCTCCAGAGGATTTTCGGCTCGCCGCATATTTCGAGTGCCCCCATAGTGCACGAATACTATACATTTACAAACATCCACCCATCTCTGGTATTCGAATCGGGCTTTTCAGCACCGCAGTAGGCTCCCCTAACCACTATACCATGCTCTCCCCATCATAATAGTAGCCCTCTGCCCCATCATAATAGTAGCAACTGAATATTTAAATTCCTATTTATTGGCGAATGCAGCTGTAAGTTATGTTGTATCACAAAACTCCAAAGCTTTCAATAAAAATCAAAGTGTCATGACATCTGTCATTTGTTTTGACACATCTTTCAATTTTTAGGTTAACTTAATTATGACGAATAATGTTCTAGAAACGAAATGTTGCAGAAAGTTGGAACTGCGCAAGTTACAAAACAATTTAAGGGCAACAGAATCACCGTATCCAGAATCTGGAAATAATTGTCAGGGTGAATCTTATGCTAGTATAGATTCTTTGAAAAAAAACCCGATGTAAATACAAAGATTAAAGAGGAAAACTTAAGATATATTTCTCTTAGCAGAAGAGGCACTATAGAAGCAGTAAGCATAGTCACATATCTCCCGAAATACTGGATAAATATTGTATTCTGTCACTTCAACAAGTTATGTTAGAAGCAACGAAGAACGATGACTCCAATAATTTTAATCCCACGCATATAAGGAAAGCAAAGATTTGCAGCCGACTTACAAATGTAGTAGCGAAATTATTGAAAATTCTAGAAACTATCTGGACACTCAGAATAAAAATTAGGAGTAATATTTTTAATTTATTGTTTAATTTAGTCTAGTATTTTTGATAATAAATGTTGCGTTATATATTTATTTTCGTTTGCTAGTATTATTTGTTGTTGTGTTTAACGTTCTCATAATAGTATGAAGTGGAATTACTCTGTGATCTGAGAAGAGCTGTACGAGATTTTTGTTGGAAGTTCCAGAACTGTAAAGTATTTCTCTTGGTAAAAGAAAATTTTATCAAGCTATCATTGGTTCTGTGTACATTCAATCCATTACTAACCCGTACGCACGCAACCTTAATAAATCCCGCTTAATTGTTGTTAGATCAAAGTTTTTTTAAGCTATATTTGTTATGTAAATGAAGTGTGCATAATTTTGTCTGAAAGTTTTTAACTTGTGCATTAAATGAATCAAAAGAATTATTTTCATTAAAGGGGGAGGGGGGAAGGAACTCAGAATGCCGTTTCACGAGCCACATAATGTTAACAACCTGTTTAGTTTAAAAGTTTTCAAACGGTCGCCGACATACTTCTAGTACTTTCTGCTTCTCGAAATTACTGAGAAGCAATACGAGGAAGGCATTACGGTTACAGCTAACATAGTGGAGTATTACATTTTTTCATTTCAATACATATTACGGTAAAACAGGAACCGGACTAAAATGTCGCCAAATTTGGCGCAAAATAAGTTTTCAAAATCGTTGTCAGCTTGGCGAAATCTCGCCAAATTACCGAGATACCTATTTACTCGATGTTAAATGCACTTGCTCCTATATTCTTACTTTTCCGACATAGTTTCTCATCAGATTTTCATGTTACAAAAGAAATACAATAATTTTACTTATAATTCTACTCAAATTAACACAATTACAAAGTACAAAAATCGTAACAATATGTTTGTTTCTGATGCAATAAAAAGGGGAGGTGCACAAGTAAGTGTTTTAGCAGTTCCATGTACAAAGTTTCAATGTTCTACGGCTAATCGTTTTTGAAATATGCAAGGTACATACGTACGTACACACGTAACGAAAAAAATCTCTTTTGGACGGATTTTAAATCCATTTTACAATCCGTTTTTGAAAAAAGAGTTCTTTATTCTCTTCGTACATACAAACGTCTTGCCCCCCCCAAACAAAAAAGTTTTCAGATTTGATATTACGCCCAAAGGGGATTTTTTTAACGTTTTGTGTGTAACATTTGTTTACTAAATATCATGTATCATGTATCATCACTTAAACCATAAAATTCAATTAAGAGCAATATCACAAAATAATTTAAAAACAGCATTTCTTTAGAATTCCCGACACGCAGACTCACGAACTGGAGATAAATTTGCTTCCCCCCCCGTATAGTAGTGCCATTGCTCGCTCTGAAATCGTTGAGTGAATTTGTTAATCAAAAATTCGTTAAAGTTTTACGAAATAGGAAATCGGTAACAAAACAAATTCCAAATCTGGGCTACCATATGCCCATATTCGGGTGGAGGATTACGTTATTCAAAATTTGATGGCTCTAGGTTCCGTTGTTTTATCACAGTGCGAGAAACATAGATACATTTATGCAGATTCTTCATTATTATTTTCTCTAAATATAATACAGGGCGATAATATTTGTTGGCAACAATTTGAAAAAGTGATTTAGACTATTATAATGAACCAACGCAAAATGCCAAAACGAAATTAATAGCTCTTTTGGGCTAACGGTCTTTGGGCTAAAAAAAATCAGAATGGATTCGGGAGCGGTCAAAATATATATTTCCATTGAAATAAGATACCCACAGTTTTTCGAGAATATAATACTTCCTTTACGTTAGGTATTTTGTAAGCAGGATAGATGGAAAATTCAACAGTGCTGTCGCCGAGCATTGCTGATTTTTCCATTACTTTGTCTAAGAAAGCGACAAAATTAAGAACAAAGTATAAATACGAGGATAACATACAATGACCTCGACAGATTTGTTCATTGATCGAATGAGAACGTAAAAGTCGTTATGTATATGATTAATTTAAATTAATTTTTGTTCAGTCGTGGAAACCATTTGAAGTACGCATGCGCGTACGTCGTCAGGATGGATACCTGTCAAATGAGATAAATTATTCCTTCAGAGTGTTTCTGTGAATGATTATGTTACGGTCGTTATTGTTTTCCCAGCCGAGGGAGATCGAATGCGCATATTTCATAGGTGACAGGTTTTCAGAATCAGAGCCCGACGATGACAAAGCGAATAACGAGACGGAATAAATACGTCGTTAAAAATGATGTGTCCCGCATTGATGGAGCATTCAGTTCATCCTTGTGTGATCCTTGCAATTTCCTAGTGTCTGAATTTGGTGTAGAATTTTGAATGTCATGGTTGCAGTTAGTGTGTCTTCTTATGCTCTCTATCGTAGTTAAGCTATTTTAGTACACCTTGACAGATTTACAGTTAACTTTCATCAGTACTAGAAGTGATATTAAGTTTTGTAGCTCACATTTTATGCTTATCACTTTTGTATTCGAATCACTTTTTAAATTGTTGCCACCAAATTTTATCGCCATGTATTATTTTTTTAAAAATATTAAATAATGAAGCTGTATCTATGTTCTCCGCATTGAGACGAGGTACCTAGAGCACCGAATTTTTAATACACATAGTCAAAATCGGCAAATCGAAGCACGAATTTTGAATTTTGAAATTGTTTTTGATTTATTTTAAATGTTGTTCAAATTTAACGAATGTAGTACAATATAATTAAACGAATTCGTACAAATTTAACGAATTCCATATTTTGTACAAACTCAGAGATATGAAAGCGAGAAGTGACAACCCTGTTTGCGGGAAGGAATTTATCTCTTACGCGCCAAACTATTGCCATTCGGCTAAATGTAAGATATTTATCTTCCAGTTTTAGTCAATAAACGCAGCTGTTTAAAGTAATGTGTTGTCAGTGCCTCCAATAGAATGCTTACTATCCCCATTCGCCAGTGTGTTCCCAAAGCTTAAGGTATTTAACTTTCAAATTTAATCTTTCTGTTAATGAGTAGCAAACCAAGTCATTGAACTGCAATAAACGCAGTTCTTAAAATTGTTTTTTCTACTTTTGAATCGTAATTGAAAGAAAATGCATTTAGATAATGTTTATACGAAGTATTCAATATTTTTATGAAATGACTGGACTCATTAAAAACGTTATAGACTATTTTCTTTTTTTTTAATAGCTATTTTAGGCGGTTAGTTTCGAAGAAATACTATAGCGAATAAAAAAAAAATGTATAGCCCTTAGCTCTGTACTGGTGTATCTAAATATATACAGATAAATTTATGAACATTTTGTGATTTGGCTTTTGAATTTTATGTGGCGTAAGTACAAAGAAAGCGATGCTTAATAATAAAAGTAAAAAGAAAAACAAAATGTATTAACAGGAGTGAGTCCAAAAGCAGATTGGCAACGTGCGATGCTCAGCTAGACCATAAAAACATTAACAAATCCTCTGGTGCAACGTCAAATTCTGACTCCTTTCAAATTTTACTTCTTAATTTTTATTTTATTATTTTTTTAATCTGGGAGTTTTTCTTCAGGGGGCGGACACATCTTGTATGAAGAGTGCGATTTTAGGATTTCGCTGACTTTGTAGATTGCCTAATTTTTTGACTGTATTTTCAACTGGTATAAAACTTGATTAGTATTAAAATAAAAATTTATGTACTATATAATGAATGGAAAAGAAATACATTCTATGTGCCATATCCGTTTTAGTAGGTATGTGTGCTATTATCCGTTTTAGCACGTAATTTAATCTATCGCCTCTCTATATCAGCACTAAACATTTTTCCTTTTCAGACAACAGCAACAGCAGGTAAAAGAGCTGTTTTAGCAGTTAAAATTTGTCTGGTCGAAGACTTGAACCCCCAAACTACCACTGTTTAGCGGTTTTAACTGTTTGGCCGTTGGTGGGCTTATTACTGTGTTTGTTGTTTATTTCTGCTACTTATACTCTGCATGCAATAGAAAAACTAGATCTTAATATATTCATGAAAAGTTTCTTGCCTTATAATACATCCTCATGTGAAAATATATAAACAAGCAAATTCCTTGTTCAGTATTATATAATTGTTAATTTTAGGTATGAAGTAAGTTAGAAACAAATTCGAATTAAAATTGGGGTTTGGAGGTGCCCTTGTTCGGGTGGAAAACTACTTATTTTCAAAATTTGATAGCTTTTAGGTGTCGCCATTTTTTTCAGAATGCGAGGAACATACATACATACAGATTCTTCCTTAGTTAATAACGAGAGATGGAAGAGAATAGTTTATTGTTATTTATTCTCAAGTTTTGTTCCATTTGGGAAAGTTTTATCTCCAAGTCTGAAACGTTTTCATAATGTAATCATTTTTAGTTTAATTATTTAGTGGTTAGTTTAACATGTTAGAATTATTTTAAATAAACGCCAGTCAAAAAATTTAATATTTAGCTGTTAATACGTTTGAATTACAAATTTAAATTCACAGATATTTCCTACAGGTATTTTCTTACAAACAGAAAACAAATGGTACTGGAACTACGGGATCGTTGATGTTTCTTTAAATAATAAGTCCAGATAAGCAAGAAGAAGTTAACAACTATTAGGAAAATGGACGCAGTATGTATATAATAGTACACACAGGGCAATAATGACTGGAAATAACTCAAGGAACAAACTCTCAAAGAGCGGATATGAAGCAGTTCCTCCTTAGCATACGAAATAAGTCGTTAAGTTCCTTAAATCACTCTCAAGGTAAACTTTAACTCGTAGTTCAGCTAACCGCTAACTGCTAATTCGCAACTGATTCACAACTGAACTCCTTTTACTCTCCAAAACGTATTTCTACTCTACAGCATAGGCTCTAGAAACTTCCGGAAGAATCGGTTATAGACCTTCTAAAATATATTTTCATGAATCTTCGAGAAAGTCACCAAGTTGGCGAGAAATCGCCAAATGACACCAAGGTCCTTTGAGAATGAAATTGACTGAATCTCGCCTTCTAATTTAGCTATTTCTACAATTCTAAAGCCGTTGCACTCAGAGTTAAAAGGCCTATAGTTCTGTGCAACAAATAAACACTTCAGATTTGTGACCTAAAATTACATTAAATAACAAAATAACCCATAATTATTCTAAAAACAATAAATAAATAAAACAATACAAAATACTATAACAACACAAACAAAAGTACAATAAAAAAGAATTAAAATATTTACTAATATTTACAAAAATGCTATAAATTTGATTTTTTTCTTTGCATTATTATTATTATTTTGTATCTTGCGAGAAATATTTAGTAAGTGAAATTTATAATTAAGTTAAAATTTAGTTTTATTTTGTTAAAATAAAAAAATCTCGTTTCGTCGACTGTTTTAAGGTTCGACCGGCATGCTTCTTGAGTTTGAAACCTCTATGTTGTGCTATTAAAGTAAAAACTAAAATATCTCATCCATTCATAAATTCTCCATTTCAGTGTCAGCAACGATATGTAGTTGCGCTAACTCATCTATCAGCCATTCAATAATTTTTGGAAATAGGTTTATTTGTATTTTTAAATGTATACTCATAAAATGTTTTATCTTCTTTATGGTCTTCAGTATATGTTTAGCATTTGCAATGTATTAGAAAATTAGAAAATAACTGAATACTTTGCAAATAATAGTGAACGTAATAATACCAACAAGTATAAAAAATTCTATTAAACAAGTAATAGTAAAAAAAAAATTTGAAGTCAATTCCTGCTTAGGTCAACAAAGAAAAATTCTATTTTATTTACTTTTTATTAACATTATTAGCATTTTTTCGTTTCTAATTTATGAAGCTGATGGTGGTCTATAATTTCTCATTCTATCCATCTTTTGCAATGCTTCATTACTGCAAGGAACTTTTCCAGTGAGTTTCGAGTCCAGTTCTTCATTAATCTTTGATTTCGTTTATGATTTTTATATTACTGTTGCTACTTACTTTTGTTAACTATTACTATCCCATTTATCACAGTCATGTACTATTATTTATAAGTTGTTATAAAATTAATTTTTATAGCACGTGGGAATTCCTAATAAACGGTCATTATTTGTAAGGTCTTATAATATATTTACAAATGGCAAAAAAATTAAAAACATATGTTTAAACACAGAATTGATTTTAATATGTGAAAAACTGTATTATCATCAAGTGTCATCGACTGCAAGTTTAAAAAAATGTATTTGAACTTGAGTGGATGAATGAAAAGTATTTTTTTAACGATTGAAAATTTGAACAAGATATAGGGAGAATGTGAGCTAGTAGTAGGAATTTAATAAAAAAAAAAAGGTTTTTGTACAATAAGCTTTAATTTAAAATAGATATGATAATTAATGCACTAAAAGGAGAAAAATAATTTGTAGAGTTTAATGAGAAATAATAGATTAAATAATTCCATTTACAGAATTTATCTACAGTTTGATATTATGAATAATAAGACAGTGGAACCCTTAAATAACGAAATCTATAAATTTAATTGCATTGTCAAACGTATAAGACTATATCTTTTTAAAATTTATCATGGGCGTCCCACGCATTTATTGTTCGAGATTATAACTGTGTTTTTTTCTTTTAGTGCATTAATTAACATATCCATTTTAAATAAAAGCTTATTGCATAAAAATCGTAGTTTTAATTTTATCTTCTATTTTTTATAGTCATTATTTAAAACGCAAGCAATAAATTGTAAGAAAATTATGAAATAAAGAAAACTACCTGAACATCATTCAGAGGATGAAGAAATCGCTTTGAATATTCACTTTCAGAAATTGGATGTAGTAAGAACAGTGTTACGTAACAAGCATTTTACTTCAAGCTAAAATGAAACATGTCGCCATTACGTCATTAAGTGCGCCAAGATGGCAAATTAGTTGTTAAGTGCGCTAAGATGGCAAACTCAAAACGTTTTTATCTTCGATTTGCTTCAGACATTAACAATTTTTTTAATATAGAAAATCGCGCAATTAATATTTTTGTTATCATTCCTTTTTTCAAAGAGGGCGAAAAGTTTTATTTATAATCTCTGAAAATTTCACGACTTTATACCCGATATATTTTTATATGTTGAAATTTTAAAATCGTAAACCTCAGAAGTTCAGAAATAAAGTTGCAATTTTCATACAAGTATCATTGAAAAGTTTATTTCCGCTCAATTTGATGGTGCAAACAGTAAAATTCTGCTGTGCTTAGTTCGTTGATTAAACAAAGATATGTACAAAAAGTCGTTTAAGCATTTAAATTTTTAAAAAATGTCGCTTTACCGCATTGCATTCTCATCGACTAACAGTTTGAGTACAAAATTTGAACTCGGTAGCTTATTAGGAAGTAAGCTAAAAATCGATGACAGAATTCCATTCGCACTGAAACGTCCTGAGTGAATTAAATAAAAGCTTATAATGAAGGCATGTAAAGAATTTTCTCTTTCTTTAACCCGTGTCTTCGAGGTGTAATTGGAAGCGCATCGAACTAGCAATTAGGAGGTCCAGAGTTTAAATCCCAGCTAGGGTTTTGTTCATTTTTCATGTTTCCTTCTTCAAATTAAACCTAATATTTCTATACGATTATAAAAGTATTATTTGTCCTCTGCGATTCACGTTATTGAGCGCACGATAAATTTTAAATTTAATAATTTTTCTATTTTATTAACAACTTTCATTATTTATTATTTATTTATTATTATGAACAAATGAATAATTTTGAGAAAAGATATTTTTAAAATCAAGATTTAGATGGAGTTAATATGTTAACAGTTAAAGACATCCTGAATGGCAACAAACTTGTTTACATTTTAATTTGACGAAATTGAAGAAGTTGCGCAAACATTCAGTAAAGAATCGAATTTACATTCGGTTTGATATGTACATTGGATCTTCGACCGTTACTGGAAAACTTTTTTCTGGAATGTCTTATTATTAGCGAGCTATCTAAAATACAGCATAAGCCACGGGAATCTGATTACTTATGAGATTGAAATGAATATCATGAAATGTATTTCGAATATTCTTATTTTCCAAACAATATCCCATTTGTCATCGTAGTACGATTTTTCTCTTATTTTTTACACAGACGATTTTTTTCGGTATCGGCATACAGTAAGACCGTGAGGCCATGACAAGACGCGGTTTAGGATTGACATCATACAAGAATTTTGCTCATGTCTCTTCAGTCTCGATTCGAAGTTTTTGAGCTTTCGAATTTTCAAGTTTGTGAAGTATTTTTTGTCTTATATCTGGTAAATTATAGTACTGCAATAATCCCGTGCATATTTAATTAGAACGATCGCTTTTATGTGGTTTGTCGTTAAGCCTAACTTTGAGGCAGGCATCGTTTTTGCTTCATTTGATGAAATCTTTCTGCCCGGTGTATTGGAATTGAGTGCAGCGTTAGTCAACATTTTTCTGCGCTTTGACGATTTTATTGGGTTTTCACTTTATGCATTAGATTTAACTTTTTTCTACTCCAGGTGATGCGGAATTTATATTTTTTTATATTAATTTACACTGCGCAAAAAAGGGGGGCATTCTATATCTCTCGTTCTACTGGGCCGATTGGCAAAATTCAACTTGCGTTTTTCATATCTCGAAAGCGCGACATAAAATATATATTAGATTTATATATAGCATTGTTGTAACATAGGTATTTTGACACAAAATCAGACTTTGTCTGAAATAACATAGCAATTTTTTTTCCGTATTTCGTGTCTACGACTGAAATTACGCCAAAGCGCCAAGTTTTGTAAAAATAGCACGAGCAGTTTTTAAAAGTAGGTGTATTTCTAAGCATACACGCAAAAAATTAGACTTTTTTTATTCAAAATTTCGTAAGATATACGTGAGTTTACATATTGACGCGTTTTGAAAATTGGCATCTTCGTTATAAGTGATAAGTTGCTGTAAATTAAGAAGTTCGTCGAGTGAATTATTCTTGGCACAAACTGAAAAAAAATTCGCCAAGATAAATTTTTAAATTTCTTCGTAAATTTTGCACCAAAGTTTACAAAATTTAACATTTAGGCATAATTTGAGTCGTAGAATCGAAATATGGAAAAAATTGGCATGCCATTTGTGAAAAAGTCTGATTTAATACATATCCTAAGTCGCGCTTTCGAGACATGAAAAACGCAATTTGAATTTCGTCAATCGGCCCAGCAGAAGGAGAGATATTGAACTGCCCCCCTTTTTTTTAAGCTCAGTGTACATCTGTTTTAAGATTTTAATTTGTATAATCTTGTAAAATTTTAGTTGTTTTGTATATTGCACACACCTACATATCTGCGTTGTTGAATGGTGTTAATATTTGGTTGTGTAATTTTCTGTGCCGTGGTAAATTTTTTTGTGAACATCGCATATTAAGTAGAGGTAGATTTTATGTATGTTGAATCTCATACGAATTTGAAGTATTTCGTATTTTATTTATTATATTTTGTAAGTACTTCCCTATAATTTATTTGGAATTAATATGTCAACATAGGACAAGTGTGATTAATGTATTAGTATTTCAAGAGTTTTATTTCTGTTATTGTTAGGAAAAACGAAACAAGAACGTAGGCCTTTTGAACTAAAGCAGTTTATTCTAAAGTTACAAAGTTCCAGGTATTGTAATACTGTTATGAACTTACCTCACAGTTGTAAGCACTGCTGGTTCTCAGAAAAGTTTTTTTAAACAGAAATCGTTTAGATAGTATTTAAGAATTACAAATGTTTATTTTGCATTCATGAAATCTTTCTCTACAATCAACGTTACATTGCAGCTATCAAGTAGACCTTTACAGTATCATCAGTGTTTTTTTTGGGGGGGGGCGAGCAAAAGAATAAAATACTTTTAAAATGTTGGAATTAAAACTTTCTTTAAAATAAATATAGAGTTTAAATTTATTTTCCTGTATGTCATTTTGACTTTTTTTAGTTATTTATTTGTATATAAAGAGGAGCGAACAATTCAGGGACCATCCGAGGCACCAAACTCAGGGATATCCTGGAGACAAAAGCCACTGTCCACCAGATTTCGTACTATTGTGGGGGAAAATATTCTCCGAATTACAATTCTACATTCAGCAAATGAGATAATTTATAAAAATGAAGAACACTTACGTTACATCCGGTTTGGTACAAAGTATATACGCGCCGAAACCAAAGAAACCCGCCATGTCGACGACGAACAGCGTTGTGATAGGAATGAGCTGTATGAAAAAGAAATGAACGAATGCTTACTAAAAGTGGTAAGTAATTATCCATTTTACATCATAGACTCGTTATGTTCTTCTATATGCTAAGACATTACCCTGCTAAAAATGCCCCATAGAAACCAGTAAAACTTTTTATGGGTACCCATAAAATTCTATGGGTTTCTGTTGGTCTCTGTGGGTTTTTCTTACTAGTTTCAAAATGCCCCATAGAAACCAGTAAAACTTTCTGTTGGTCTCTACTGACTTTTACTGGTTTCTATTGATCTCTGTGGGTTTTTCTTACTGGTATCATCTGACACCATACAACCAACATCAATGCCAGAACTTTCTACTGGTTTGTATTGGTTTATAATGACTTTATTGGTTTTCTTACTGGTATCAATATAATAGAAATAGATGCCAAATAAATCTTCTGTTGGTTTACATGGGTTTATTATAATTTTCTAACTGACGTCAGTAGACTTTTTTCTAAACAGTGAAATTAATACTGGTGTCAGTAAACCAAAATTCATTGGTATTCTTGTTGTCTACTGATTATTTTAAATTATTTATTTATTTACTTTTATTTCGTTTATTTGGACACTGTTGAAAATAAGGTTATTTCTATTTTGTAACTAACAGAAAGCTTTGAAATAATAATAATAAAAATAAAAAAAACATACAGTGAACCCTCACGTCTCCAACTCTTCTCTAAGACGATCAGTATTTCTAAGAATGAAAATATGATCTCTTTAAGACCATCAGAATGACCTGGAAACGCAGGTGGTCGTTTAGAGAGGGTTTTTACTACATATGCTCATTTATTTGATTTCTTAAAAGTTTTTGTCGGAAACATTAACAGTAATAATTTACACCACACACAGCGAGGTCTCTCTAAGGCGACCAACCACACATAAAAATGCATCTTTGCAAGTGGTCGCCTTAGAGAGGTGATGCTAACTAACAATATATGCTTATGTTCTCAGAAATATGCTTATCTTTAAGAGATGGTCGTTTTAAAGAGGTTGCCTCTACGAAATGAATCTCTCTAAGGCGACCTGCTACACTTCCGGAATTTTCTTTGCGGGTGATCGTTTTGCAGAGGGAATGTTTCAATACCAAAATATACTTAAGTTTTCAGAAATACTGGTCTCGTTCAGAGGCGGTCATCTTAGGGAGGTGATTTCGCCACGAGTTGGTTCTCTGAATACACACACATACATACACACTTATATATGCATATATCAACATTTCTGATATTACAAATAAACACCGGCATCAACCATCATCTCTTTAAGGCGACCGCGTTCAAACTATTTTTCTCCGTGTTAACGCTGATGTGAGAAAAAATTTCCCTCCCTCCCCTGCTCTCACAAAAACAATATGGCGCCGTTCGTGGTAGTGTCGTTATGGGATGTGTGTGATGTCGTCTTGGTGGATAGTAGGCTGTAGTAATGCAATAAATAATTTACAATTTTTACTATGGGTACTGTTTAGATGTTTATAATGAAAAATAAAATACCAACATTGTCTGTGACTATGAAATAATATGAAAGGAAATAACAGTAAATCCATGCACGTGTAATAGTATCTAATGCATTCAGCGAACATTTTTTTGACAGATATTAAGTTCTGAAATGGATTTTCTGTGCGTGAAATTGATTTTCTATCTTTACTTTTATCCTAAAAAGCAATGTGCTTAAAGACTGAAAAGTGAAAATTGAGACTTGATAATTTGACTCAGTGTGTTTACATCAGATGCATTCTACAAATTTCTACAAAATTTTGCATTCTACAAAAACTGTATTTTTGAGAATTTGTTTTTTGATTATAATTTATTAGAAATACTTTTTAAAGCTTGTTCATGTAGATCTTTATCATTTGAATATTATGTGCTAATAAATTTGAGCATACCTTACTTTAGAGATCTTGCATGATTCAATTTTCAATTTTTCGACTAATTTGATGCGGGTGAGCAGAAGGAATATTTTTTTATGTCTTAAAAAATGTACTCATTATATTTCGCAAACAAAAAAGGTAATTTTTTTTAAAATGAAGTAAACATTGAAATATTTAATGTGTGTATTACTTATTGAATGAGGTAGGCAAGACTTACAAGCCAAGGAATTTTTTTTGCATTACTAAAATTGTGTGAAAATTTAGGTGATTATAGTAGCTTACATTTTTTTTTTCTTTTTGGTCTATATTTCTGTATAAATATGAGACTAGAACCACATTGTTACATTAAATATTTTGTGCTATTTTCTTAAAACACATATAATCAAACATTTTTATGCATATTTTAATTTTCATCATTATTAATTTCATGAAGAAAATTTAAATTTTTTTTTCATAAAGTACTTTTGAAAGTTGAGAAGAGTTGTGAATAATTAATAGAGTTTATGTAATATTAAATGTGCTAGTCTTGGGAATATACAATATGAATTATTTATTGGAAAAATATTACATTAAATGAAACTTCATATAGTGGTTATTTTCGTAGATGACCACCTCCGACAGTGACACATTTGTCAGGAACATAATTAAATAACAGTACTTAAAATTACTGATAGTTTTGTAAGTCTACAAGATTGTGGAGTTAATCGTTTTAGGGAAGTTTCACTGTATAATCAGTTGATTTAGGTATCGTAATTTTTATGTGGATATGAATTTTGCATAAGTTATTGAAATGTTTTACAAGACAGTTAAAACCAAAGCTTTTAAAATCATGAGTCTTGTATGGGCATTGTTTTAACATAACTTTCAAATATAGTTAGAATAATATTTAAGCATTATTTTCTCTCATTAGTTATACTGCAGAAATGCTCGTTACAATTTTCCGCATTAAATTTATCTGTTTGTATAGATATTAACATAAAAACTGATTGTAAACAAATGAAATTATATCTGCTATATCTGCTTCATTGCGATGGCAGTAATTTTAACTGTGTGTATAAGGCTGTGTAGAAGATCTATTTAAATTGCTAAATACTGCACTATATGAATTTCGTTTGGCAGTCTAATACAGGAAATGCTCAGCACGAAGTTGTATTTTTATAGTATGTAATCTACGGTCAATAGCAATAGCTATTTTTCAGTACTTTAAATTTTACTATTTAGAAATTTTACTGTTCAAAATAATATTTCTATACAGATTTTAAAGTTTTTTTTTTTT
>KK115561.1:125772-136991 GCA_000611955.2 Stegodyphus mimosarum
GATATACGAACCTTTTGTAATAATAAATTATTTTATATCTATATAAACAGCATGAAAATTACTTACTAAGCGTTTTTACGTTGAGAACTACATGCTGTATAAATACTTATTATGTTATAGATTTTATTTGTATAAAGTCTGTGGAAGATTATACAACACTAAAAGTGAGATACAGAATAAGATATTATACGCTATGACATATTACTGTATAACATTTTTTGTTACTGTAACCTTAAGTATGAGAGCTATATTGTGTTAAATCATTACGATCTCGAGCGCATACCTTTAAATAACAATGCCTGAAATTTCATTTCGATTGGTTCAGCGAGCCGCTATCATATATCGGGGAAGTTTTTTTACGAGCACATTCTAGATACTTATTCGTTTTTACGTGTTAAATATTATTCACTTACCTCATAATGCTTTATCAAAGTCCTGAGACTGAAGATGGGTGAAGCCATTGAGGAATAAAAACCTGAAGAAATGAAAATCAAAATAAACTTAAAATTTTTTTTAAACATTTAAATTCGTTATACTGTATATGGTAAAGGGGTCGTGCAAGGGAATTCCTGGTTTAAATAAACAATTATTATGGTCCAGTAATGATTTTAAAGTTTAACCTTTTTACTGTAATTCTTATGGGGAAAATTGTTTCGGTTTACGAAAATTTCAGATGATAAATGGCCTTCAGGAAAGAATAAAATTCATGAACCGAGGTTGCACTGTATATCCTAAAGCGTCTGTTCTGCCTGACAAAAATAATTTTGTAGTGCGGGATTTTTTCCCCTTGAATTTCTAAGGGCATCAGATTGAATAAGTCGGTGACCTTTAAATTTTACTGACTCGAGAAACCTATAAAATTATATTATTACGAACTTTTTTTTATGCTTAAATAATTTTAGTGAAATTATGTTTAAAATTGTAGTATCTTTTATATAATGTAACATGAAAGTCTTCGAGTGAAGTTTTGCCGAAAAAATAAGATTACAGGGGCAAGAATATTTAACGTTGAGGATGGTCCGGCCTCTGTATAACTATAATTGGTACTGTAAATGAATAACTGTCATTGATATCTGTATGTAACTGTAATATATTCAGGTCTTACTAACCGCATATGCCTTCCAGTGATTACGAAGTCCTAGAAATTTCTCGGCAGCTGGGGAAAACTATATAAGACCGAAGAGAGCAACAGTAATTATATTTTTAATCACCAGTTTTCTATTTCAAATTGTATTTTTAATTGTTTTCTTTAGATTCTTTCTTGTTGATAATCTATCTCGAGGTATTATAAATGCCAGTAGTTCGGTGATCTTTTTGAATAAAGTCGCCAAAATCGCCAACTGTAAACTTTAAATTTAGTGGAATAAAAAGGGTAATGAGTTATTAAATTAATAAATTGAATTATTTTCATTTATATTTTCGTATTTTATTTCCGCATTTTAAAATGCGTTTCAGTGGTGTCATCTATGAAGTAATGAACTAAATAAAGCGGTAGATCGCATACTACAGGAATATCATTATTTTTTCTTGCAGTACCTTAAAAAAGCCGATAATAATACTTAAATAGTGGAGAACTTAATTTCTTTTTAGCTATTTAGTGTTCTCAACTTTAGGGAGTAACTGATTTTGGTATATGAAATATAAATTATAGAAACCTCTTTTGTAGAATAATTAAAAAAATGCGTTACAAATTAAAATAAAAACTACTTTTTATTTTACTGGGGGGGAAGCATTTTTAGGTAAAATCCTAGTTTACGATACGGCCTTGGCGCCATTTTTAAAATTTTCTCCACTTCCCACTCGTTATGTCGCTAAAAGTCGCCAAATCCCGTGTTCACCATATAATAGGATTAAGCCCATTTTTATGTTTTAGAAGAGCGATGAAAAAATTTAATCGCCCTGAACCATAATTGTTTTGATTTCAGAATAATTGGAAATAAAATGTAAATTTCTGTTTCTCTGTTTACAACCAGTTTTTAAAATTCAGATACGTATTTATTAAAACAAATAAGTATAATTTTCTTTGATGAATAAGCAATCAATAAAACTGAAAAATTATGTATAAATATTGGTTAAAAGATGTGAAGAATATACAGCGAAATTCCTGCATAACATTAATTTAATATGCACAATGATCAGTTTGCACGACTGAATGAAATGATAGTTTTTCGCTGTAAGCAAACAATTAATCAGTTAAAGCACAATTTTTTCAATTAACAGTTAAAACACAATTTTTCGCTTTTAAGCAAACAATTAATCAGTTAAAACATAATTCCCCCCCTTTCTTTTTTAAATTGCGCGAAGTTTTCTCGTCGCCATTTCATACGGACAGATTTGTTTAAGGTCCTCCAATATTGTTAAAATAAATTTAAAAAGATCCCTATGGCAATGAAGAATTCATATGACAGCCATTAAATGTTAAAGTATTTTAAAACGTCCGGTAGCATTTCAAACATTATTAGCCTATTGATTTTCCATGAAAAATATTATTGATTACATTTCAGTTTGAAATTATTCAACTTTGAAAAGCTTTAAGATTTTGAAACATTCAACTTTGAAAAATGTAATATCACTCACTCCTGCGCTTACAAAATTATTCAGTAAATTTTACAAATCCTCGTTTGAATATTAATACGTAAAGAAAGTATGATTAAAAAGCAGCTTACCTTTTAACGGAAAAGGGAAAATGTTAAAATTGTTTTCAAAAAAAGAAGGAAGTTTAAAAAATATCAGCGGTGAATTATTGTTGCCAGAATGCAAAATGTTCATCATTCCTATAGTTAATTTCTGTATTATGATACGTAATCTATTTATATGTCCATTTTGAAGCGTCTGGAACGTCTTTAAGTAATTCATGGTATTTGTTTTAAAAGAGTAATTTTAATTCTCAGTACTAGGCAACATTAATTGTTTTCTTAATTGTAAAAGAACGCGTTAATGTATCTGGCATCAGTAGAAAATGTTAAGTTTTGGAGAATGTTGTGATTCTGCTTACGAAAAATGTTCTTTAGTAGAATTTTTTTTAATTATTTAATTTTTAATATTTCTTTTTTAATTAAAGTTATTTAGAAACTATAATTCAGAAATCGTCAACAATAATTGCCTGTAAAATAACGTCATAAATAAATAGAGGTAAGTTTTTGTTTTTCAACTCAATTCTGCCGATGAAATTTTTATTGAAATGGTTCTAGGCTTCGAGCTTCTTTATTACTTCCCTGTACAAAGTAAAAGAAATACAGTAATTGCAAAAAATTTATTTTTTCAGATTTTAACGGAAACATCCGTTTTGACCATTTCGAATCGATTTTAATTATTATTATTATTATTATTATTATTTTGCGTAACGTCTGAACGGACGGACAGAATAAAGAAATCTTTATTCCGAAAGGGATTGCAAAATGGATTTTTTCGTGACGTCTGTACTTAAATGCGTACATATGTATCTCGCATAACTCAACACCTTTTAGCATATACGGGGCTGCTATAGCATCGAACTGTTAACCTCTGTTTTTTATTTCAATCGACAGTACCGAAAGTATATATAATCTCACCTCCCATTCCCGATTTAAAATTCCTAACGCGGCCATTATTTTCACAGTCGTTGGTCGTAGATATATACTTCCAAGTACAGAAGTGTTTTAAATGACGAAAATATTCATGTTTTGACAATTCCAAACTTAAAAAATTAATTAATTTTAGATAAATAACGAAATCTAACTTTTAATGCGGTCACTCGGCTTATATATTTACATTTGGGAAAGTTTTATACTTATTATGAAAATGTAAAAATACAGGAAATTTAACGTAAGACAGATACAGCCCAGGCTATTTAATTTCAAAATTTGCAATTTTTGACGTCATTTTCATCTTGCCTTGAGGGATCGGTTAATTCAGTTAGATAAATTCGAGGAAATAAGTTTAAATGAAGTGCTTTAAAAACATGTATAATTTAACAGGCTTACAAGGAAATCATGCGAAGTTCACATCAGATTTTTTTTAAATGTGTTTCAGTTTAGTTTTTGTAACTGTGGATAATTTTGTTTTCAAAATATTGTTACGCGCAAGTGTGCTTTTTTGAGATCTGATGTTCTTCAAACAGGTTAGAGATGGAAAGAAATTTAAATCTTTGACATTCTCTTATTCATGATTAACTTTATAAAAGGCGACTGATGGAATTTATCCAACATTAAATGAAACGAATACATACCGTGGCTCATTTCTTTTCGGACACATGCATTTTTGAAATTTATTTGCATAGATTTTGTACTAAATAACATAATATAGATTTAAAATATTCTAATATATTTACCTTTCTTTTTTTAAGCCATGCTATAAATATCATCAAAATATTCCTTCTAATAAAAAAAATATTCAAAATGTGTAAATCAGTAATTTACTTAATAATTCGGACACTCCAACTGTTTGTTGAAATGTTTTGGTACAATGTTTCTTGCCATAGTGCTTTGTTTTAAGTAAAGTATATTTGTTTTAAGTAAGTATCTATCAATACATCAATAGAATTAGAACTTTTTAATCTTATTTTTGATTTTTTTATTCCTTTCATTTAATCTTATTTCCTCGAATTTCATTAGAGATATATTTTTTATTCAGTTAATTCAGTGTTCACTTCGTGGCAGGACGGAACTACATAAAAACTCAAAACATCTTCATTAAAAATTGAAAAATATAAAATCGTAGAACACCAAGTACAATTAAAACAGTTAATTTTTTTAACAATTAAAATAAGAGTTTCTGCACAAAAACAAGCAATTCGGCCAGCGTGCTAGAAAGGCTGATTTTTCGGTGCAGGAAATTGAAAGTTTACGTTTAGTCCCACTCGGCAAAAAGACACTGAAGGAATAAAAACTGACTTAATTCACTATTCTGCTAAGTTTCAAATGTAAACAAAATTCATTATTTTGCTAAGTTTCAAATGTAAACAATTATGGCTCCTCTATTAGGCTTAGCATTAAACAGCTTTTAAATTGTTAATAATTGTACAACTATTGCATACAGATTAACTAGAGACAAAAACCTTAAGCGTAACATAATTCAATCACTTTTAAAGCAAAAAATACACAATGTACCAACCACACCCAGCCAAGTAACAGAGTTAAACCTCTGTTTTTTATTTCAATCGACAGTACCGGAAGTATATATAATCTCACCTCCCATTCCCGATTTAGTTACGTGTTATTGCAATCGTCTTAAGTCCTAACGCGGCCTACGTCCTGGTATATATGTATATATATTTATATACTTTTGGTGCGGACGATTGCAACCAAAAATGGAGGTGCACAACTGCGTGTTATAGGAGTCCTATATACAAAATTTCAACGTTCTGAGGCTACTCTTTTTTTGACTTATGCGAGATATACGTATTTGACTTATACGTACGTACAGACGTCCCGAAAAAAAAACTCTTTTGAATCCATTTTATAAGTTTTGGGAAAAAGAGTCCTTTATTCTGTCCTTACTTACAGATGTTCCACAAAAACATCGTTAAATTGCATTCGATAGCGGTCACAATGGATATTTTCGTTGAAACATGATACCCGAAAATTTTCGCGATTACAATACTTTCTTCACTTCGCACAAGGAAGACAAAATACATCACAGGAATTATCGTCTGCATTTAAAAATTATTATTTGCTTGGAAATATAGTTTATGTGGAAAATAATATGAATCAAAATAAAAATATAAATATTCGTAATGGAAACCTGAAAGCATGTGCAAGAAATTTAGAATGCGAAATACGTTCAAGTTCAATCAGGATAACGATAGTAAACATATATTCCTAAATATTCGCTTTTGGTAAATGCCCTGAAGTTATCCGAATTATTGAATATTATCTGGACTTAAATCCTAGGGAACATATATTGATTGAGTTGAGCAACTCTTACGGAGGAATAGTGCAAAATAGAATATTCTTACGGGGGGGAGAAGGAAAGAAAAATGTTAAAGTACATGAAAAGTGTCATTGTAGTTAAAAGATATCTAAAAAAAAATTTGGATGCCGTTATTTTCCTTTTTTTTTATTGAATATAACCTGTTTATTCAAAGTATTCCAATATCGACGGGTGTTCATTTTCAGAGCATCTTGATAAATTATTTTGTTTTCCCACAAAATAACTTTGAATAATTTTTTCCAAAACAGGCAGGTTGTAAAATAGGTAACCAATGGTATACGTGGGAAATTAAAATAAAATTATTTCGTTAGTATTTAGTGACTGATATTTGCAAATAAAATTGGAAAACATAGGTGTTCGAAAACAAGTGTGAGCACTGTAAATAGTCCTTTTTCATTTTATTTCGCTAATACTGTTCATTAATCTGCAAATTATTATTAAAGTCATTTTAGAGAATATCACACTTGGAGTTTTTTCATTCAGTTTCTTATTATTACTTTCGCTTAAGTAAAGCAGCTAAAAAAAGTTCTTTTATTTTGCTGTAATTTTGAATAATTTTAAATATGATATTTATATCTAGTTGATAATAAATCCTGTGTATTTGTCCCGTTGATGCCGAATAATTTAAAATACAATTCCGTAAATTATATAAAGAATTCCGTATAATAAATGTTTTCATGGAAATGCTAAAATTTAAATTTATTTTTATTAAGCACTTATCCTTAAAATGGCCGGAAATAATTCTAAGTCCTTGCTCTAACGAAACTTTAGATTTTGTTATTACTGACATTTTACATTTAAATCTTATGCAGGATACCCACCTCGACTAATCAAAAATCAGACTTATTGTCAGTCGCACCAATTGTATGGTTCGGGATTTTACTGTGTATTGTATTTTAATAGAACAACTAAAGAATGTTACTTCAGAAGTTTTGTACAAGAATGAGATAATGCTGTTTGCTTATATGCCAGCTGTATCCAGAAAAGTCTGATATATGCCCAGTATATGACCTTGCGCCAATTTCATGTTTTTAAGTTAAGTATCAATTCCAGTGGATCGATTGTAAACATAATTTAATTGGTTGTTTCATTAAACAAAAAAGTCCATCATACGAAACTTCGGGATATATATTAGATATAATAGGCCATATGTTAAAATTGGTGTTTCTAAATTTATATCAAGATAATCCAATGTTTGCCCCTTTATTCTTTTATTAAATCTATTTTTATTGGGAAGTCGAATAATATATAATTTATTAGTTTTTAGGTACTTACGTGTTATTGCAATCGTCTTAAGAGAAATCGCCAAATTTCAGAATTTGCTATACTCAGGCAACCATACGCATAACTGTTCATCAGACAACAGTACCCATAACAAATCTTCAATAAAAGTAACGTTGTCATTTTCGTATGCAGTCTTTTTGTTGTATTCCAAGTTCCAACGGTTTTTATAGACAAATTGTGATATTTTGTACCTTGATTTTAAATTATGCACTTGTGGAATTTTTCAGCAATGGGAACAGCAGTAAAAGTTTAGGTGAGAATACAGAATTTTACAGCAAAATCTCTAAAGGAGCAACAAGGAGATGCGTTCAATAGATATCTGGTGTTGACGAGGTTTGCGCGATGCCGAGATTCTGCAATTCCCCGATTTTTTTAAGCCAAAACAAATCGCAAACAAGCAAGTAACAAACAAATACTTGGAGAGAAGAATAGTGTAAAAAAAAATTACAGAAGGATTTAGAAACGAATGTAACAGTTTTATTTTTTAACGTGTCTCTTAATCCTTATTTAACAATTAAAACTTGTACTTTAAATTGCCAAAGCATATTTTCTTTTCATATCTTGACAATGTTTGCCAGCTTACGATAACTATTGATAGTATGGGGAACTTAAAAAGAAATAAAGACACGAATACCACCAACTTGCACCCGATGAGTAACTTTTACCTTTTCATCTCTAAAAAATTGCCTCAAGGTGGTTACTTTAATATGTAAGTACCTGTTTTTAATTAAAGAAAATGAAATGTTTATAATATAGTTAAAGTAAATTCTTTGAAACGAATACAATAATTTAATTTTCTTCTGTGCTATTTCTCTAGTAGAAAATACACTCTTAGACACACACACAAAAAAAAAAAAAAAAAAAAAACCCACCAAGAAGGTGTTATCCGAATGGGAAATCGACGAATTGATATGCATGGACGGAAAATGCAAAATTTTACATTTTGGTTGCCATTGAATGAACGGTTGTCGCTACAGCGCATCTAATCTGCGCAATTGGCAGGATATTTAACAGGAGAAATTACGATTCCCGGTTATAAATTCTTTACGAATTTTTTTCCGTGTACTCTGGTAGACAGTAAATATGCTTCGCATACAGGTGCGCGAACGATATGCGCAGATGTCAGAATTTGAGAGAGGTCGTGTAGTTGGCTCAAAGAAACCGGTTGATCGTATTGGCGAATAGCTCGACATTTGGGCAGGAGCGATGCCAGTATTAGACGATGTTGGCAGAAATGGGTGAACCATGCGTCAGCGTCACACACAGCGTCAAGAACACAGCGTCAAGAAGGAAGCGGTAGACCTAGAGAAACGTCAGAACGTGAAGACGAGCAATCGTCAGAGCGGCACTCACAGCCACAGATGCATCATTATCATCGATTGTACATGAAACTAGTGCTTCAGTGACCGCAAGGATTATTCATAGACGGATGGCTCACAGAAAGGGAGCTGAGGTCACGGCGCCCGTTGCGCCGACTGTCTTTGACCTCTGTACAACGTCAAGCCCGTTTGCAGTGGTGTCGGGCTCATTCGCACTGAAATGTCACTGACTGGAGTAAAATAGTCTTCAGTGATGAGTCCCGCTTTGAACTGAGCCCCGATGACCAGCGAAGGCGAGTCTGGAGACGCCCCCGACAGCAGTGTGGTACCAACCTGTCTTTCGGCAGACAGGCCGACAACCAGGAGTGATCGTCTGGGGTGCCATTTCATTTCATATTAAGACCCCTTTGGTTGTCATCCGTTGCAACCTTACAGCACAGCGGTACGCTGACGAAGTTCTAAGGCTTGTTGTGTTGCCCTTCATGTCACGCCACCCTGGGCTTACATTTCAGCAAGATAATGCCCGCCCCCATACTGCACATGTTTCTACTGCTTGCCTTAGTACTTGCCGAACATTACCTTGGCCAGCAAGGTCGCTGGATCTCTCTCCTATTGAGCATGTTTGGAGCATTATGGGCAGGGCCCTCCAACCAGCTCGGGATGTTGACGATCGAACGCGCCAGTAGGACAGAATTTAGCAGGATATCCCTCAGGAGGACATCCGCAACCTCTATCAATCGATGCCAAGCCGAATAACTTCTTGCATAAGGGCGAGAGATGGGCAAACGCGTTACTGACTTTTTCACTTTGTGAAGCTCTGTCACTTCAATAAATCATCCAATTTTTCTCAAACTGTAATCATTTGTTTTTCTGTACATGTACATCACTTCTACCGATTTTTGTCCCATTCGGACAACTCCTTCTTGGTGCGGTTTTTTTTTTAAAAAAATTTTTTTTTTTTTTTTTTTGTCTAAGAGTGTAAATTCATTTTGGCATGCAGGCATATCCCCACGTTATTGAGGTATCGGGTAAACAATGCTCGTGCGAGTGCAACAATATGTTATGGTTTATAAATGCAACAATACGTTATATTGATTGCTGCTGAACTGTTATGGGCTTACAGTTACAGGGGAAACATTTTTTTAAATTTCCAGTGGCAACACCCACTTGTTCTTACGTAAATTGATCAGCGCACTGAAAAACAATAAATCCTGTTGAATCGATACGCATGTGTATTATTATGAACATCCTGTGTATAGGTTGATGGAAGGTAATAAAACATGCTAGTGATGATATTCGCGTTACTTGTTGCCACCGCGAGTACTCACTTTAATTAAATTAGAGCATACGAGAGTTCCCAGTTTTAGAAAGAGATTCTTCCTGCGAGATTTTCTGAAGGACCTGACTACTATTTACTTATTACTGTGCTACAAAAAATTCGAAACTAATTGCTGTCAAGCATATTTTTATCTCGAAAAGGATGCCAAATATTCCTCTAATCCTTGCAGTTTACTTACCTTCTTGAATCAAGGACATGCAAATACTTTTTTTTCTTCGAATAATTCCGTAAATATTAATTACCAAATGAGCTGTTGCGCACGTACGTTACTCTTGCTGAGCGTTCAGATTTTTTTCCTTAAGATCTTCAGCATATTGCCGATCGTTGAGATATACTTCAAATCCAGATATATTTTTAGTTGTACTCTTTGATTGAGCTCCGTTGTGAATACTGGTGGTTGGGGATTCGGTTTGAATATTCGTGGTGAAAAAGTCAGGCTTTTCATACATCCAAAGAACGACGTTGCTTATCTATAATTAATCCGAAAATTGATTAAAATATAAGTAAGACACACATGTGAGTTTTGAATTCGGAAATTTTCATTTCCTTATGCATTGTTATTATTGGTGTCAATTATTATATTTTAAACTGTTGAAAGTATTTTTCACTGTAAAATTAATTGACGACGGTTATCACGCAACTTGTCGGTAAAATTTAGCGGGAATGTTTATCGTATTTCCTTTTCCTTGCGTATTTCCGCCCCTTTCGTAATCTGCGGGAGTCAAAGTCTATTTTTATTTTTTCGTAACGACTTCAAAAGTTTCCCAAACATAAGTATAGGAACAGGTAAGTAAGATTTCTTTACTTGTCTGAAATTAATTTCTTTTAAAATTTCACATTGCCAAAACATGAATATTTTCGTCATTTAAAACACTTATGTAACTGCAAGTATGTGACTATGATCAAAGACTGCGAAAATAAAGGCCGCATAAGGATTTTTAAGCCATGTAAGGGTATGGGTAAAGTATCTATCAATCTATTTACACTGGTGAAATAAATTAAGATAATTTGTGTATTTGATCGAATTGCATCGAAAGAACTGAACTGAAAGAAAAACCATTGCTTCTAGATAAAAATGCAAATCTTGTACGGCAAATACGTGAGCGTACACGTGTGTGTAGGCGGAGCCAATAGAAAAAGAGGCATTATAAACACGTGGAGGGTAAGACGAATTAGGTTCGCTAGTACACCTCGGCGAATCTCTTGGTGTTATCTTGCAGCAATCGGTTAAATTCGCATCGGAACAGTAACCACCAAGGTTTAGATGATGGAATGAGGTGGCGAATTATTAGGAGGCTAGAGGCAGGTCAAACGCAAGTCCATATATGCAGAGAGTTTAATTTAACACCCAGCGTCGGGTGTAACTT
>KK115561.1:137075-149697 GCA_000611955.2 Stegodyphus mimosarum
ACTGGATCCAAGGCCTGGGCAAGTTCGTCCAAGAGCCACGACGGCCGGAGAAGATCGTTCTTTGTGCATTTTAGCGAGGCGTAACAGAGAGGCTACAGCTTCTCAGCTGTCTCGGGACCTGTATGCAACCACAGGAGCCCGTGTAACAAGGGTGACTTTCCAAACGACTGAATGAGAGAGGGTTGTTTGCCAGAAGACCGGCTGTTTGCGCCCCGCTCACGTTACGGACAGGAGAGTCCGATTAGCATGGCAGCATAGTGATTGGTGTACGGAGCAATGGGCAACCGTTAAGTTCACCGGCGAGTCCCGTTTTAGCCAAAACACCGATTCTAGCCGTACTTTCATATGAAGAGAGCCAAGGACCCGTTACCTACCCTCCAATGTCCGCGAAATCAACAATTATGGCTGTGAAATGGTCTGGGCAGGCATCATGTTCGATGGCCGCACACCTCTCCACGTCTTTGACAGAATTTCTGTGATTGGGGCGAGGTATAGGGATGAGGTCTTGGAGCCCTATGTTCGCCTTTTCCGGGGTGCAGTGGGCCCCGAATTCATCTTACAGGACGATAACGCGAGGCCACACAAAGCTCTTCTGGTCGACGAATTTATCGAGAGTGAGGATATTCGTCGGATGGATTGACCAGCCAGGTGTCCAGACCTCAACCCTATAGAGCATCTCTGGGACGCTCTGGGGAGAGCAATTGCAACGCGCAACCCCCCTCTGAGAACCATCCAGGAACTGAAAACAGCGTTGCGGAATGAGTGGGACCAATTGCCACAGGCACTGATAAACTGCCGTATTTCCAGTATGACATCGCTCTGCGAGGGCTGTAAGAGGGGACCATACACCCTATTAATCCATTTTTTTGTGTCTTCTGCAACCGCTGTTTCAGATCTTCAGACTCCCATAATGTTACACACGAACATGTGTGTCTATTATAACTGTTGAATGTTTATTTTGTTTGTATTATATCAACCTGTATTCACACCAAATTTTATTGAAATCTGTCCAATAGTTCAGGAGATCGCAGATCAAATATGAAAATTTTCTTAATTTATTTTACCAATGTATATAAACTTTTGATACAGTAGATTGCAATAAAAAAGGCAGGTGCACAACTAGATGTTATAACGGTCTCATGTACAAAATTTCAATGTTCTACGGTTAATCGCTTTTGAGCTATGCGACGTACATAGGTGCAGATGGCACGAAAAAATCCATTTGAATGTATTTTACGACCCATTTTGCAATAAAGCTTCCTTTACTCTGTCTGTACGTATAGCCGTCTTGCAAAACAATAACCAAAATGGATTCGGGAATGATCAAAATGGATATTTGCATTGAAATATGATACCCGAAATTTTTTACGATTACAGTAATGTCTCTACTTCGTAGAAGAAAGTAAAAATATTCGCTGAATTTTCTCCTTCTTGGGTGTACTCAAATATCTTAAAATGGATTCATTCCACGTTGTAATTTTTTTTCGTCTCATTAATAAAGACAACCTTTCGCGAAATACCTGTAAAGGTCACGCTGAACCTTTATACCTTCTAACTCTCGGTCTGTATGCCAACCTAATACAACAACCAACATATTATACAAAAAGTGTGACTTTGGTACGATAAAAATGGACCGAGGTATTTAATTTCAAAATTTGGGATATTTGACGCCATTTTAAATTTGCATCGAGGGAATTTTATTTTGAATTTGTCACTAGCTTTATAAGTCGTAAATCTTGGTTTATTATTTTGTTTATTGTTGTAACAGTTGTATTTAAAGACTTTGCAAATGATAGTTGTATTTAAAGACTTTGCAATTGATTTCTGCGTCGGAGGATTTTCTTTTGTTACAAAAGAGGTAACTTTAAGAAACATTACAATTGCTCGTCACTTGCACATTCGTTTAAAGTCTTCTTTCCACGTAGAAATAATGATTGGCGGTTTTTCCTTTTGCGATCAATAAGGATACTTATTTTGAAGTTAAAAATTTTCCACCGTGTATTTCACAACGTTTTGGAATTACGGAATAGAAATATTTCTCTTCGGAAGCTCAAGAATATATTTTTCAATTTACAGAGTACATACTCAATTTTGAGAGAAGAATCAATTTAAAAGTAGCAGGCGATATTTCTCATTTCAAATAATAAACTGTTGCCAGAAATTTTAATTCCAAAACTTTTTTTTAACACCTTATGTATAATTTGGAACATCTGCCGAGCGTTTAATATTTCAAAAATTAAGCACTGTAGCTATTTCTTTGAACATTGTGTGTGTGCGCGCACACACGCACACACACATATATATAATATTGTTGCAATGTATTATAAATGTGTAAGCCAATAACATAAATAATGATTAGGGACTTACCTCCCAAGTGCTACCGCTTGCTGTGTCTTTTGAAGTAGCTGATTTGAAAAGGTAGCGAACGACTGCTTTTCTGCTTAAGTGACGTCATCTCCTGCTAAGCCAGAGAAAATAAGTTAAAATATCATTTTTTTTATTATTATTTTTATTATTGCAAGGCTAACATGTCTTCCAGGAAAGAACAAACCTTTATTTCCTCGTTGTGGAAAATTTCTCGCTTATCTCACATCCTTTTTACACTTTTCTTTATCGCAGGCACTTTCGCTTTCAGATTTGCTTTCAGGAATGAAAGACAATTTTTTCGCCACTCGTTAGGGAATAGATGGAATTCGAGGGAAGGAAAGGACGGGGGATTCGGTTATTTGGGTAGAGATCAGTTTCTGCAGAAAATGGAAAAGGCGTGCATTAAGAATGCACATAAAATGTTTGTGTATGTGTTCATTGAAACATCCGATATTTGTGGTTAAATGGTAAGTTAAGATAATTTGCAGTTAGGATAATGAGTTTTTGATTTTGTCTTTATATTAAACTAGCTGCCTAAATTAGTTAGAAAAAAATCTGATGTCCGCACTGCATGACTTCTTTGTACAGCCTATTAAATTAACTTTATTTCAACTTATTTCCTCGAATTTCTGTAACTTAATTAATCGATCCCTCAAAACAAGTTGGAAATGACATAAAAAATTACAAATTTTAAAATTAAGTTTCCTGGTCCATTTTTGTTTGCGTTTTTTTCTTGCATGACATCTGTACCGAGTAAACGACTGTTTATTACAAAACGGATTGTAAAATGGATTCAAAACAGATTTTTTTTTGCGTGACGTTTGTACGTACATACGTACGTATGTATCTCCTATAAATCAAAATATTTAGCCTTAGAACGTTAAAATTTTGCATGTGGAATTGCGATAACATCTAGTTGTGCACCTCCCTTTTAATTGCAGTTGGGAAAGTATGTATGTATGTAATGAAGTAAACTTAGATGTAGTGACGTAGAAACATTGAAGAGTAGATTTGGAAATATTTCATTTCGTAGATGTTGATTCGTAATGAACAACAACTTGGCAGCCAAGGCAGATTGAATATTCATTTTTATTTCTGTAAATATATTGTGACTACAAACAAATTGATACACTACTCGTGCCTAGTGAACAACATTTACATTTTGGATATTTTTGCTGTAAAAAGAGAAGCAGCAGTCTATCAAGGATAAGGTGAAGAAAGCAAGCGTCTCTCATTCAGGATGAAATCTTAATTCGGAATGAGTTAGCTTCGGTTTTCAATGCATTTGATTGAATATTTAATAATGCAGTAAAATTATTATTGGCTGTTTTAGTTCCATTTACGTCAAGAGTTTGTGTGAGAATCATATAACGTGGATTAGTCCGGGAATGACGCAGTGCGAAAAAAGGCATTAGTATTTTTAAACTTGAAAGGGGAAATACCCAAATTAAAGTTAAGCGTTAAGGAGCTATTGCTAATATAAATTATAATTTACATTGACGTATTTTTTATATTTGGTACGTATTCTTCCCCTTCAAGGAGAAAAAGGTTTTGCGACAGGGAAGCCTTTTTAAAGAAAAATCGTTAAAGCAGTAGCAAATGAAGAGAAATGTAAATCATAAAATTTTGACCAAAATAATTAATTAAATAATAGTAAAGGATAATTTTTGTATATTTTTTAACACAAGAGTGTACTATAGAGAATTTTTATGGCCGTAAAAGTAAATCGAAACTTTAGGTTTTTTTCGTCCTCTTACGTGCGTACTGGTTCGTAATGGGTTCAATCCGCACAGAACCGATGATAGCTTCATAAAATTTATTTTCCCAAAAGAAACATTTTACAATTCTGTAACTTTTCCCAAAAGTAGTTGTACAGGTGCTCTCAGTATCAAAGAGTACAATTATTAGTTACATTTCAGACTACTGAGAACGTTAAACAGAGCTCAGTGCAAAGCACGTCTAACAGGCAGCGTTCGCGCAGAAATCTCTTGGTACTTTGAACTAAACAGAACTGATGCTCTCTCCGGTCTTATAAAAGTTTCCCTTCGCCGTCTTGAAATGTTCAGTACCTTCCATTTTTCGAAATTTCTAGAAGGTAGATACAGTTGCAGTTATATAGTAGAGTCGGATACACTTACACAGAGAAATCAGAACAATTACATTTACAGAGGATTCGGACCCAAATGTCGCCAAATGATCACCAAGTTCGGTAACGACAAAATTTTGTTACGAAAACCCCTGCCAACTTGGCCTTACTCCACTTTAGGGAAATGCCCATTTACCTCAGTGTTGAATGAGCTTGTGTTTGTAACTTAACTTTGCCGTCGGACTTTCCCTTTCTTAATACCTTTCGTATTACATTATACAAGAGATACTCAAATTTTACATATAATTTCAATGAAAATATTTACATATATAAAAAATTCGTAATACTGCCCCCTTCCCAAGTACTGCACGTGCCGGTCAGTACAGTCCCTCAAATGGAAGCCATACTTACAACTAATCAAGTCAATACAAAAACAATAATTTCTGCAAACAACAAATCAAGTACTAAATCGATCTAGAATGCAGACAAAGTTGACGACCGAAGAGCATATGGGATGGGGAATAGCCGGTAATCTCGTGGATAGCACGGCGACAGACCAGTGAGAATAGTGGTAACTTCTGGTACCAGTTCTGTTGGTTTTGGTAAACCATCAACGAGAGGCTGCTAAGTATGGTTCCAATAAACCAGTTTACCATGCCGTCTGATTGCGGATGTAAAGGTGTCATTTGGGTTTTGTCTGTGTTGAGTAATTCACAGAGTTATTTAATTGCAACCGAGAAAAAATTCCTTCCTTGATCGGAATGCAATTAAAGAGACATTCCAAAGCTGAAAAATCCAGTGCTGTATCATTAAGTCTGCTACCGTGACAGCAATGCGGGGATAGGATACGTTTCAGGCGATTTTGTGAAGTAATCGGTGACATAGAGGATGTGTTTGTTGCCCTTAAGCAGATGGTGGGAGACGTCACGGGATATCGAAGGCGATTTAACAGGCACTCTTACTTTCTAATTCTTCTACGATCCTTTCCGTCACGCACATGCATTGCATGATTGGAACTGTTTCGCACGTCAACCCTTGCATTACTCCAATAGAAGCGCTCTCGAACTCTGTGCAAAGTCTTCATTATTCCGAAGTGGCCTCCTATAGTACTGTTATGTAAATCTTGAAGAACGTCTGGGATCCGGGATCGTGGAAATATTAGCTGCGATCGGAATGCTTTTTCAGCATACGATTTCAACTTCCGGTACAAGATGCTTCGAATATGGAGTGAATCTCAGGCAACATGGAATGAGTTACTGTTTTGCCGTAGGAATCAGGATCGAAATGTCCTGCCAGGTAGGTTTCTTGTTTGACGACTCCGTTTAGTCATATATGGTGTAATGGCGCCGTTTTGCAACTTCATTTTCTTAACTTCTTTGTCACTCCACGAATCAGACGATGCTGAATTTGTTGGTTGTCGTGCGACCGGATTAAACAGTTCGTATTTATCTTCGACCTTGAAACAATATCGGTAGTTTTCTGAACATGCCATCTAGACAGGGAGTTGGCATTTCCGTGTGACTATCCTTTCTTAAGACGTATAGTGATGTTATATGCATAGAGTCTGTGTATCCATCTGGGTATTTGGCTGTTCTTAAGTTTAATAGCCAGGTCTACGATGCATGATCGGGGCGGAGCAGGAATTTTCTGTCGTGGAAATGATGATAAAAATATTCTGCGACTTTAATTAGGGCAAGGAATCTTTACTGGTGACACAGTAATTCCTCTCCGGTTTAGATGTACTCTTTCTCCAGTATGCTATAACACGTTTTTGACCATTTATTTCTCGGAAGAAAACTGCTTCAACACACTTATTGCTCGCATTCGTGTCGAGAATAAATGGTTTGTGGACCTGAGTATACGCCAAGATTGCCAAAGATGTTAAAGCCTTCTTCAATTTCTTAAAAGCATTCTCACATTCTTTTTTCCACAAGAACTTTTGTTTGCTTTCTGTCAGTTTGTGCAGGGAGTGTTGCGATGAAGAAAACATCCTTCACAGATCTCCAATACTATGTAAAAAGGCACGGGAAACTTCTCAGCTGATGGCTAATTTCGGGGCGTCTCTAGTCTTTACTTGCCGACACGCTTTCTGCACCCGTATACACACCTTCGACAGAGATGATATGTGCGAGTGAAGTCTCTTCCTACTCGAATAATTTACATTTGGCGGAATGGCTTCTTTTAGTTTCTGAAGTAGTCTTCTAAGTTTGTCTAAATGCTCTTAAAGTTCTCCCGACGGTGATGATGTCATCCAGGTATAATAGACAGGCTTCATATGAAAGACCTCTCAGTATGGTCTCCATGGAAAGTTCGAATGCTCACGGCGCATAGAATAGCCCGGACGGCGTCACCTTGAACTGCCAAACCTTTGTCCAGTCGTGAATTCCGTCTTTTCTCGGTCATCAGAGTATATTTCGACCTGCCTATATTCACTCTATAAATCCAACGTGGAAAACCGCTTACCTGCAGAAAGAGCATCGAGAATGTCGTCAGTTCTAGAAAGAAGGTAGCTGTCTTTCTTCGTGATGGCCTTCGGCGGTAGTCGACGCAAAATCTATTTCAACCAATCTTCATTCTGACGATGACGGTAGGAATAACTTGTTGGATGATCGATAACATCACATTCTTCCATGTCCTTTAGAAGTTTTCTTGCGTTTCCTGTTTAGCAATCGTCAGACGTCTTGGATGCTTCTTGATTGGTGGATGATCCGCGTGTATCAATTCTGTTCTATTCCAGACTTGTTCGACCTACGTTAGAAGATAAGCGGTAGAGAACATCTTGAAATTTCTTGAATGACTCCTCTCTTTATCGCTTAGTTGGGTTTTCTGCTACAATTCCGATGTTAGGCTTTCCGAAGACGCAGACATTGGTGTGCAGCTGTTTCGTTTGACGCAGGCTACTGGAGTACATAACTTCGCCATTCCTAATGACTGTCGTCTTATCAATGACGTTGGCAACTCTTACCGAGTAGAGATAATCATCAATAGGTCGACGAGTGCCGAGGTACTAGTACTCCTTTCGGGCTGTTACAGTTGTTGGGATGTTCTATTATACCCTACCGGAAATTTGCTTTCAGGTATGGATCCAGTTAGTCAAAATTCTATTCATGTTTGTCTATTGATGCATGCTGTCTTGACATGGTTTTTGGTGAACGGATTGACTCCTTCATCTTTAATTCCCAACAATATTATGTCCTCCCCAGCGGTAGAACGCAATTGCCCTTCGGGGTGTTACAGTTGTTGGGATGTTCTATTATGCCGTACCGAAAATTTGCTTTCAGCTGTGGATCCAGTTAGTCAAAATTCTATTCATGCATACCGCCTTGACATGTTATTTGGTGGGCGAATTTACTCCTTCATCTTTAATTCCCAATAGGATTATGCCCTCAGAGGTAGAATGTAATTCATAATTTTAAAGTCCAAGGAAAAATTGTATTTTCTTGAAAGTCTGATAGGAGTATGCAAGGGTCTGTAATATTTGGCACATACGCCGTGTTATGATAGGCGGAGCATTCAAAATAATGTTAACGTTTAACTTTCCATCGATGTCAATTTTGTCCCCGGACACAGTCTGGAGGGTAACGTCCAGATGAATTTTACTTCCAGTTGTTGAGCCGAGCCAAATCTTTTCGAATGATGGTAACTTCTTCATGATTCAACTTTCAATGATGTCTTCTGTATCGATGGTCATATTGCAAGAAACTCTATTTATATGTCCCATGATTAAGGGTTCGTTACTGCCGCCACTTTGTAGAAATCTAAAGCCTAGGACTTCTTAATATCTCGCAACCTCTGCTCAGCGAGATGGCCACTGATAAACTTTCTACGTCCTTCCCGTGGAGTGGATTTATCTTTCGCCCGCATTTTTTAGGTCTTTGACATCCGGTATTCACAGGTTTTTCTGTACCACATGATCCCGTATGCCATCGGTGAAGTACTACAATGTGAGGATTTCCGTTGCTTCCGTCGGGCAGTCCGAAAAGGCGAGATGAGATAGCCTTTCAACATCCGTGGCGAGCTCCTGGAGTATTTGCGAGGTCTGCTGTTGGCGAGATTTCATCTGAAGCCTGCTATAGTCTTCTGAACACTTCTCGACCAACGCTCTGGGCAGAGCTTTGAAGTCTAGCCGCTTGTTTTCGGGCAGCGTTTGAAGAATATTCTCTTCGTCTTTTCCCAAAGAGCAACGAGATGGCTACCCTTAGTTTCGGAATTGAATCCATTTGTGTCCGCCAATCTAAAGAGAACTGAGACTTGCACACCTGGCAGGAGGTCTTTCCATCATACATAGATATCTTTAGAGAGGGTCGGGAGACAGAGATACGAATTTAAAGGCTTCAGAAATGCGTCCAGCTGGTGTCTATGTATTTTTTCAAACTGTCAACTCTTTTAGCAACACCAGGCGAAACTGTATCGTCAGTTTGTTGTTCGACAATAGAACTCTTTTTTTTTTTTTTTTTTTTTTTTTGTTGGACAGCAGAAATTCTTTTTTCGATTTGCTATTCGATAGCAGAAGCCTTTCTTGAATTTCTCCATATTTATCTTAAATCATGTCTATTCTGCTTTCCAGAGTCTCGAATTTGTTTTCTATTATGACAGTAATTTCTCTTTTCATTTCCTCTTGACCAACTTCAGTCTTTCCTGGGCCCGCTTTCATCACTTTTTTAACGGAGTTGATGCATGTTTCATCTTTTTTTTTTTAACAACTTTCATATCTTTTTAAAATTGATTCTTGGTTGCTTTCATTTCTTCTTTAAATGCAGCAAAGGCTGTCAGTTGTGGTGTAAGTTGCTCCTCCATTGTTGTTGTCACCGGTATTCAATTTCACTTCTGACACCGAAAATTCTTACGCGGGTACTGGTTCTTAATGGATTGAACAAAACCGTTGATGGCTTAATAAAATGTACTATACCAAAAGATACACTTTGTAGATCTGCAACTATTCGCAAGAGTACTGACACAGCACTTCTGAGTATCACAGAACACGATTAGTAATTACACTTCAAAACGCAGCACAATGCAAAGCACATTTAAAAGGCGAAGCTCGCACGGAGATATCTCAGTACTCCAAACACAAAATTAAATTGAGAACTGTCAAAGCAACTAAATTGAGAACTGACGCTTTCTCCGGTCTTATGTAGTTTTTTCCTCGGCCGCTGAGAAATTTCCAGTACCTTCGATTTCTCGAAATTTCTGGAAGGCAGATACAGTTGCAGTACAGTAGGGCTAGATAAAGGTTCAATTGCATATAGGAATTGTGATTTTCAGTTCTAGAGGGAGCGGACCAAAATATCCCCAAATGGTCGTTAAGTTTGCTAAATGTGGCTTCAAAAAGTAGTCGGGAAAACGATCGCCAGCTTGACGTTACCATGCCAATTTAGCGAGTTGGGTATTTAGCTCAATGTTAAATGGGATTTGCCCCTATAATCTTATTTTTATGGAGGAGCTTTGCTTTCTTGAGATCTTTCATGCTATATTATAAAAGAGGTACTAACATTTGACATATAAGTTCACTAAAATTATTTACATACATAAAAAATTCGTAACAATACATAACTAAAAGCCAGTTGTATAAGGAATAAAGGTTTTGATGTCAGTTGTATTTAAGGGTCCTGTAGAGAAATATGACGAAGAAATCAAGACAATATATTAAAAGAACACTGCGCAAAAAAAGGGGGGGCAGTTTTATATATCCCGTTCTACTGGGCCGATTAACTAAATTCAAATTGCCTTTTTTTATTAGTCTCGAAAGCGTGACTTAGAATATATATTCTATTTATATATAGCATTGTTCTAACATAGGTATTTTGACACAAAATGGGTCCTTTTCTGACATAACATACAATTTTTTTTCCATATTTCGATTCTACGACTCAAATTATGCCTAAATATTAAATTTTGTAAAATTTGGTGCGAAATTTACGGAGAAATTCAAAACTTAGCTTATTCTTTTCAGTTTGCGCCAAGAATAATTCTCTTGCCGAACTTCTTAATACATGGCAACTTGTTTGCCTATCACTTTCATTGTGGAGGACGAAAAAAAAGTCACATCGTTCCTACTTTCAAATAATTTTAGCAAAGTGCGTAAACCACATTAAATGTTATTATCGCTTTCAACAAAATGCCAAATTTCAAAACGAGCCAACATATAAATTCACGTATATCTTCGAAAATTTTCAATAAATAGCTCTAATTTTTTACTTAGAAATACATCTACTTTAAGTTGATGGTAAAATTTTTATAATTCAGAATTTTTTCCAAAAATTTGTAAAAATTATTTTGAAATACAAATTTAAAAAAAAATCATAAAAAATGGGTGAATTTTATTTAGAGTGAACCTAAATTTCGAACTGTGAAAGCAGGAAGTGTAATTAAAAAAAAAGAGAGATTAACAAATACATAACAAACTGAATTAATATTGAGGAGCTAAAATTTTGAGAGCTAATTTTTTAAAAACTACTCGTGCGATTTTTACAAAACGTAGCAGTTTGGCATAATTTGAGTCGTAGAATCGAATTATGGGAAAAAAATTGGAATGCCATTTCAGACAAAGTCCGATTTTGTTTCAAAATACCTAAATTAGAACAATGCTATATATAGTTCTAATACATGTCCTAAGTAGCGCTTTCGAGACGTGGAAAACGCAGTTTGAATTTCGTCAATCGGCCCAGTAGAACGAGAGATATCCGCGCTGCTGGTATAAAACTGTCTTTTGGGGGGGGGCACAGTGTGCATAAATCTAGGTATAAAGTACCAGGCACATTTTGGCATTAAAATTAAGAAAATAACTCTTTCTTATGGCAGTTTTGGGAAATTTCGACGTACTGTCAGAGGATTTTAATCCAGCTGTAATAAAATGTCTAAAAATGAAAAATCCTCCCAGTTGTTTTACATGCGTATTCTTCTGTTTTGTGTTAAGGGAAAAAAAAAACATGTTCGCAGACTTTAATAGATTATAGTAAAGGCTAGATGTATTCTACATTTTTGTAATCATTTAATGTTTGCTTAAATCTAGACTATAGCGAAGTGCGTCGCTTATAAAATAGAATTCTTTTTGCCCCAACCTCCCTTCTAATTACTATAATCATCAGAGAAAGGAGTTGAAACTTTTTTTAAAGGAAGCCTTAGAATTTATTTGCTGATGCATATTGAGGGAAAATGTGCGTGGGCTCTCTCAGCCGCTCTGCGTCATGTATGCTGTCTCGCTGCATAAACAGGTGCGTTCCAACTTTGCCTTGCATAGTCACGGTTCTGGTAGCGGCGCCGTTTTCGAACCGCGCCAAATGTGCGAATCCTGTAAACTCGCGTGAGTTCTTCGACCGAACCAACCGCCTCCGTCCTCACCACCCTATACTCTTCAGCAGTCCTTAAATTTGCGCAAGCCCTCCCCCTCACCTTCCTCGTTCACCATCCCTCCCTCTCCACATTTCCGCGCTGCTGGTATGATAAAAAAAATAAAGAATCGGAGGAAAGGGGGAAAGAGGAAAGTTCGTGCTTGTACACGCTAGCTAGACTCAGATGGAAGCCAAGCGTGGCTGCAGGGAAGAGAAAGGAAAAAACGGGATAAAAAAAGGAACAAAGTGCGGGACGGAGGGAGGGCGAGGTACACTGTGATGGCCGGTAGACTAGGATGGGGAAGGAGAAGGTGAAAGGGGCTTGAAAAAGCAGTCACTACCCTCCCTCCTCTTTTTTTTTTCGCCACCATCCCTTAATTCTTTCCCTTCGAAATCCAGTCCCCTTTTGCTTTCACGTACCCACCCCCATCGTCTTTTTGCCTCAACGAAAAGACTGGCTGCCCTCCAGCGTTTTCCACCCAACTTGCGGTGGGCGCCCCCCCTCCCACCGCTGGTGACGAGGGCCAGTAAAGGACCCACGCAGTACCGGCATCGACTGGCCAAGCGTAAATATACCGTCCTCTTCACGAGAGTATTACCGACGCGACGCGAAAAGCAGGAGAGAGAGAAAAAGCTGTTAGGTCAATATGGCTGCCCTGGCGCGAAGAGGAAAAGGGCTTATTTTCTGCTGGGGCTTCTACCCGCATGTAGATAGATGGACGCACGCACATATTATGTCGAGAAGCAAAAGAGTGAAAAAAAAGGATACATTCTGGGCCGCCATTTTGTAACGACGGCATCGTTAACGAAAGAGCCCGCAATTAAGTTCGTAATTGCA
>KK115561.1:150240-163022 GCA_000611955.2 Stegodyphus mimosarum
ACGACGAATTAAACTGTATAGCCCCAAGCTCATGTGATTGATTGCTTCCTTTTCCCCGAATAGCGAATATTTCTAAATGTCCATCATAGCGTCAGCCTTATAGAATTGTATATGAAAGCTCAGTCAAAGGTAATAGGACCAAGCAGCTCATTCATATTGTGTCCTACGATATGCTTATTGTAATCCTCAAGGATTTTCAGCCTAGTAGACTTTGGTTCGAAAATTTTTTCCTCACTTAAGGCTGCAAGTAACCAGGCGCGTAACAACTTCGGGCAGTTTTCCTCCTCCAAGTTATCCATGTGCATAACTACCCTCGAACGTCGGATTTCCCTAGTTTGGTTGCACATTCGGCTTGTTAATGTACTAATTTTTTCTTCGCATATAAAAAAAATGCGTATATTTGCGTGTAAATAATTAGAAAATTCTTTATTTCTTACTACAATTGTCAGTTAAAAAAACCTCTTGATGTTTCGATTTTGTTAAGATTTGTAACCTTAAAGAAAGCTAGAAACTGTCATCATCACGGAATTATAGACGCTTATCGGCAATATTTTTTTTCCTTATAGTTTTCAGCTAGGTAACTTCACATATAAATGCACTACCTAATAAAGCGATTACTTTTATTGCAAAATTTCGTTACTGAGGGTATTTACCTTTTGGCAAGGAAGAAAAAAAAGTTAATTTATATGTATATTTCAGATCTTTGACTATGATTTATATAACAGAGTAAATTAATTAACACCATTTGAAGATTTTGTGGGATGTTATTCAGTCTCCTTTTTAACGGTAATGAAAATAGTTTAAAGCTGGTCTTCAAATTATTAAAACCGTAAAATATTTGGCTTCAAATTCTAGTCATAATAATGCTAATTAAATTAAGAGGAATTTATTCGTGTAAAATCTGCAAGTTTGAGACCCCTAGCATATAAATTCAGGCCTCATTTGATCTAAACTTTTTTTTTGTATCGACCGCTTTTAAAAGAATAGTTTTCATCGACACCCATACATTTTTCTGTGTGACATTAAGCATACACTATAATACACGTAACTGCGCATAAATACCTTAAAGATAACAATTAAATTAAGAATATGAGTAAGTTTTGAAAAAAATGGTTTATTAGATTTATGTTTAATTATTTTTAATTTTACAAATATAAATAAATTTCCAGAAACAAAATCCTAGATTCTAATGCCATAAGAATTCGATTTCAATAAATGTGCTTTATGTATTGATGTAATTATTTTAATATTCGCCATAAAATTGCTTTATTAAATTTTTATTTTTGAATTGCCTCGTTCAAAAATATTCAGTTGTTTCTTGTTTTCCATTCTAATTTAGGTTTTTCGTGTTCTTTTAATCGCTTTTTTGTGCGTGTGTGTGCGTCTTTGCGTTTTACTTTTTTCTTTGTGTTTTACTGTGTGCGTCTTTGCGTTTCGTAGCACTTATTTACATAAATATTTTTCTATTAAAAAAAGATAATATTTACTTTTTTAAATATATTAAATAATTTTAGTGTATTTTTCCCTTATATGAAGAAACAATGTTTACACATTTATAGAAGGATTTCGGGGCTGTTTAATAACGGTTAAAATGTTAGGAATATATTTTTAAATATTCGATCTGATAGCCTTATTTGTGGATTTGCATGAGTTTGCATCGTGATTTCCATGATAGAAGAGCTTTTCGTAAAATTTCCAGGGGTATTGATTTCCAATCTTCTTCCACTACTTTCCTGAGTCCCTCAATCATGGTGAGTTTGCGCTTAAAAATTTCTGTTTTCGAGAGACCAAAGACACAGTAGTGCATACGTGAAACGTTAAGGAACTTCGCCGAAATTCTCTGAAAAGGTATATATGCAGTACCTGTATCAGTCTCCACTTTTTCAAAGAATGCATTGGTACTTTTTGAAGTATGACTTGTAGCTTTGCATTGACGGAGTTTCTCTCTGGAATTTCTTCTATAAATAATGGAATTCTGTGAAACTTTCTCTTAATTGTACCTTGAATTGATTTTAATAAAGTATATTTCCCACGCTTCTTATTTTTAATTTGCTACAGTAAGAGAATCCTACCACAGTCATAAACTTCTTACTGAAACTTTCTTTGCACTGACTGAACCAAGTTTGTATATTTCTCTTCTCTTCATTTGTTGATAACAAATAGACCATTTTTTGCAGTCATTTAGGTAAATCCATGCGTTATCAAGGGTCACAGTCAAGGGGTATTTCCATTTCTCTCCAGCTAAATAGTTTTCATACAGTGTTCTACAAATTGCTCTGCGTTGAGCCATATGCCTTGGCAAAAGCTGTATTGCTGCAGATATATTTTAAAGACTTTATAGCTGATATCTGCGTCGCCGAGTTTTCTCTTATTACAAACGATATAACTTTAAAAACATTAGAAACATTACATACCTTTTTTGGGTATTCATTTGAACTCTTCTTTCCGTGCAGAAATAATTATATCCACAATACAGTTCACAAAATTTTTGGATTGGAATCAGAATATTTCTGTTCCGAAAGTGCAAAAACATATCCTTCAATCCACAGTTTGTTTACATTGGATATTTTGAAAGAAGAACAAATTTAAAAGTAGCAGACGATATTTGGCATTCCAAATAATAAGATGTCACCAGAAAGTTTTATTTTTTTTATCGAAATCGTTCTAAAAGTGGGTAAACGACTCTAATATGATTTCTTCTTTACTACATGTTAGAGTTTTATGGCAGTAAACAATTAATTGTAAATTTAATTAATATTATTTTTTAAATCGTCATCAGTGGGACAATGGGATTTTGATGATCCCGATCAACTGCCGATGCATATATTAGGCTATTGACCCCTTAATCATCATCATTGATCCTATTTAAAATTTCTTTGACACCAAGGGCAATATCGACTCTGTTGGGAACCCCTGATCAAAAACATGGTGATGAAAAAACGTTCATTGTGTTTATTGTTTTATATTGTAAATGTGAACATTGAAAAGTGTGTAAAGGAAAAAAAGGTTTCTAACTTCTTTTTTCGACCGCCTTTCGCAACTTGTACATTTCGCCGCCCTATTTCTGTTAACTGTTTTTGCCTCAGATTAAATAGGTACCAATAGCAGTTGTTGCTTCCTCTTTCCAGACGATGTGAAACATCTGGTTTTGGAATGCTGCTGTTGCAGCTACCAATACCTACGTCTCTCTGACTTTTTTTTAAATCTTCCCACGTTGCTATCCGTTTCGAGTATTTTTCGCTGTGCTATTGCAGCGTTGTGTTTATGTCGAAGTAATATTTACTTTTCAGATACGTTGTTATGGGTATCAATCGTTTCTGAGAATTTAAATCGTAAAGTAAGTTCACCAGCCTGTTAATGTGATCACGTTTGTCCATGACTATTTTGACAACATTAAACGATGAGGGAAAAAATGTAATTCAAAACAAGGATCGAATATAAGTAATGTGATATAAATATAACCAGAAACATATAAATATGTACTTTCAACAGCATTTTAGTTAGGAAGAGTTAAAAATTTGTTTTTGAGTTCACAACGCCTCTAGTGCAGAGCTTATGAACTGTTAGTGACGTTTCTGGAAATTACTTGACCGATGTTGTAACCATGATTTAATACTTGGAGGGCATTCCTCGTTAAAAGAGGACATGCCAGTGTAAAATGTAAAATTAGCAAAAGTAGAAGCAACCTTAGTAGATAATTCCACTGTTTTCTTTTCCCCGAATAAGGAAAAGGGATGGAGAATTTCTGCAGGAATTCGTACCCCCGTTCTGAAGCAGAAGGACCTGTGTCTGACTACTACAAAATCTATGCCAAACTAACGTTGCTCTTTTTTTTTTTTTTGCTAAATTTTAAATGATGATTAAAATCGAAAGCAAGCTGTTTGGTGACTTAATCCGTTACGTGGCAACATTTCTCTTTCACTTGGCAATTTATATAATCGATTTGACCTTATTTGGTGACTTGACTTTTTGATCACATTAACCGAACTGTGTATTAAAATAAGCGGCATTATCAAGATCCCATTGATTACAAAAAATAAGACTAAAATTGATAATTAATTGTTTATTGATATAAAGCTGTACCAAGTAGTAAGGAAGAAATTTTAAAATAAATGTAAAGGGAAAATATACTAAAATTATGTAATACATTTTAAAAATCAATATTTTTTTAAATATATGAATTTTTTATGGAATAATAGCAATATTAAAAGTTGGAATGATTCTGTTGCAGGTGGTAGGTAAAGTTTTGCAGACCCTACTAGGCAAATATCGAGTTATATCACTATGTCTTAAACAACTCATAGGATGCAGAAAGTTTAAAATAACTTTTTATTTTCACTATAATTGAACATGAAGGCACAACTTGTGCTACAGACGAAACTTCCACCACTTGTAGTTCTTTAAAGTAACGTAACAGATAACTAAATTCAGACGTTGATAACATAGCCTAAGACTACGCATAATAAGCTGAGTGAGAATATTTTACCGGCGCTTAATTAAAACATCGGCTAATGAGAATGCTAAAGCCGGAACACAACTTTTATTCAGAGCTGGCGAATAACAGCAAGACATAATTGCAAGAAACTCTAATCTAAAGAATCAAACACCTTCTTAAATACACACTAATTTGTATTTTGGTGAAGAATACGGTTAGGTTAGGTTACTCAATTATGGCAAAGCACACGAGGGCTATCTGCCTAAAGGGGGGATGCCTTCGTGGAGGACTTTCTAAGGGAAACTGGCTCGTATACACGTTACACATGGGGAAAACCACGCAGCGTCTTTACCGCTCGGCCGCTGGTGGGCCCTGAATACGATTAGAAGTTCGTAATAACTGGTTAATTAACAAAAGCTACTTTATAAACTAAAGAACACAGGAAATCGCAATAAAAAAATAAGAAGAGCACAAACCTAGAATGTAAAGCAAGAAACAGGTGAACTATTTGTGAAACAAGATGATTTAAAAATGAAGCAGCTTTTGTTAAACACTTAAGCATTTGCGCCAATGAATTGAGCGCAGCTATCACATTCATTAAAATCGAACTTTTGTGCCTTTAGAATTTCTTATTTTATTTCTGAAATCTTGCTTATATTTGTAAAATTAAAAACAACAACAATTCGGAAAATCGAAAAATAAAATAAAATTAAAAAAAAAAAAAACTTTAATCTAATAAACCATTTTTTTCAAAACTTTTTTGCCTATTCTTAATGTAATTGTTGTACGAGTATTTTAGCTATTTATTTGCAATTGTTTGTATTATCATTATGCGTTATGCTGCATCCTATTGAGAAAAATGGGGAAATGTAAGGAGGGAGATGCAGAAAACCCTTCCTTTAAAAGGTGTCGATGCAAGAAAAAGGTTGCAGTCCCTGTTCTAGGCTCTTTGCTTGTGTATTATAATTAAGATTTCAATTTTAAAATTCTTTCTTCTTTTTTTAAATTCTGTTTGTGTTTTCTGTAAGTAGTGACATTCTCAAAAATCTATTTCGTCACCATAAAATTTAAACGCATTTTTAGAAACAACAAAAATTGCTATTATGCTTGTATGTTATATCGAGAATTTCATGTGGTTTCATTAAGTGGAACAAACATTACTGTAGCTGAAAATCACTAACATCGAATTATTTTAATTTCAAATAAGGGTTCTACCCTCGAGCTAACAAGATGAATATTGTGTTTATTTAACTTATTTGTAGATGGAAGTTATCGTATTAGCAGTACTTTTTCGAATATTTCTGAAAAAGTTTTAAAAACGAAAAATGAAATATTATTATTTCCTTTCAAAACTAATAAGCTAAAAATAGTAAAAAACTAAATTTTTTACTTGATCGTAAAAGGGATATACGTTGCTCTTTTCGCATCAAGACCAATTAGCAGAACCATTTCGTCACTGTTTAAAAGACAAACAATTCTTTCAACAGACAACAACTCTCTATACTATGTTCATACTAACTTTTTATACCTAAAAAAACTGCGTCGTCTGCAGTTTTCTTCTGTATTTCCTATATGTAAAATTTAAAAATAAGTAGAATAAGAAGAAAAATCCTTCAGTTCATGATAAAATAAAGAAAAAAAAGGGGGGAAGGATTCTAATTTTAACATATCGCCAGAGGATTTGTTAAGGTTTTTTATGCTTTCACAGAGCATTGCAAGATAGCCATCTGTTGTTGGACTCACTAATGCTAACACATTTTTTTGTCTTTTTAACTTTATTACTAATCATACCTTTATTCGCACTTAGGCCACAAAAAATTCAAGATAAAATCATAAAATATTTACAAACAGCATAATTTTAAAATTCCCAGTAGGGTGTTAAGGTCGCGACTTTTTTTTAATATTCGCTGTATTATTTCTTTGAAAACTCGAGCGGGCAGACGCCTAAATGAGTTATCATAAAAACCCGAGAAGTATATAATGCTTTGAATGAGTCTAGTATTGTCATTTCATAAAAATATTTGATATTTGTAATTATATATTTCGTGATTTAAATGTATTTTTTATTAAAATCATCCCTCTTAAAAAGAGAAAAAAAATTATTTTAAGAATGCGTTTATTAATTTTAATTCACTGGATTTGCTAATCAGTGAGAGAAGGATTAAATATGAAAGCAAATACTTTACTGAATGATAACACTTTATTGAATGATAACATGCTACTGCGTGAGGATAATACATATTCTGTTTGATGCATCAGTGAGAACACATAGCTGTCAAATAGCCGAACTTATGGATTAAAAATTGAAAGATTATCTGCAATTATCTTACATTTTGTCGTATGGCAACAGTCTGGCGCGTCGGAGATTTAAAAAAAATCAGAGCTTTTAGATTTTACATTACGCCAAAAGGGGCCTTTTTTTAACGTTTTATGGGTTACCTTTATTTATTAAATGTCATGTTCTTGGCACTTAAACCGTAAAATTCAGTTCAACAGCAATATCGCAAAATAATTTTAAAATGAGTATATCTTTAGAATTTCTGATACACAATCTCGCGCGCTGGAGATAATTTTTTTTTCCTCCCCGTACAGTGTTGCCGTCGTTCATTTTGAAATCGTTGAGTTTCTTAATCAAAAACTCATAAATGCTTTACAAAATATGAAATAGGTAATAAAACGAATTCCAAATTCGGGCTTCCAGATGCCCATATTCGGGTGGAAACGTACGTTATTCAAAATTGCATGACTCCTAGGTACCGTTGTTTTATCACATTTGGAAAGATATACATACATTTATGCAGATTCTTCATTATTTAATATCTTTAAATATAATACAGGGCTGCAATATTTTGTGGCAACAGTTTGAAAAGAGATTCAGACTTTTAATGTTTCCAACGCAAAATCGCAAAACGAAAACAATATTCCTTCAGAGACAAAGCCCCTTTGGACTAAAAAAAATTGAAAGGTTTCAGATTTTATGTTACGCCCAAAGGGGCGGTTTTTTTAACGTTTTATGTGTTACCTCTATTTATTAAATAACATGTTCTTCACACTTAAACCATAAAATTCAATTCAACAGCAATATCACAATATATTTAAAAGAGTATATCTTTCTAATTTCCGGTACACAGTCTCCACCGCTGAAGATGAAAAAAATTTTTTCCCGTTTAGTGTTGGCATTGCTTGCTTCGAAACCGTTGAGTCCGTTAATCAAAAATTCGTTAAAGTTTTACAAACTTTGAAATTGATAATAAAATAAATTCGAAATTCAAGTTTTCAATTGTCCATGCTCAGTTGGAGGACTATGCTATTCAAAATTTGATGATTCTGGGTATCGCTGTTTTTTTCACACTGCGAGAAACATACATACATTCATGTAGATTCTTAATTTTTTAGTTTCTTAAAATGTAATACAAGAGGATAATATTTGGTGGCAACAGTTTGAAAACTGATTCGACGGTAAATGCCGTTTCGAGACTAATATCCTTTCTGTGCTAACGCCCATTAGGTCTGTTAAAAAAATAGGGGGGGAGGACGGTTTAGTAGGAGTGAAGTGTAATACCAAATTGGTTGGTAGCCTGCGAGTTCAGCAAGAACATAAAAAAAACCTTAACGAACCCTTTTCGGCCACTGTTAAAATTTGAAATTTTTCAACATTTTTCTAAAATTTTCTTTCAAATTTAATCTGTTCGTTGTTGATTAAAAAACTAAGCCTTTTAAAAGCAATAAAAGTTATAAATTTCTTTATATGTCTTGTTATTTATATGTCTTGTTATTAATTACTAGCTGGACTGATTAAAATCAGTATATGCTTGTTTTTGACACTCATTTTTTTTCAGGTGCAATAAATGTAATGCAAATTGTTATAGGATTATCAAGAGATATTCTTTATGGAAATTTATATGAATCTGTTATATTTTTTTTTCAACATCAAAATATTATAACTTATGCCTGCTGTTGTAACATTATAACAACAGGTAAATACGTCTTTAATATATTTCATTAATATTCGTTGTGTAGAAGCAAATAGAGTTTAATAAATTCAATTTTGCATTCAATTCCCCCCCCTCCCACAGCCTATTTACTTTTATATCGTAAGCTTCTTTTTGCTCTTTCATGAGAATTTTCTTATTTCTAGTTTTATTCAATAAAATATTCTATCTTATGGGAGGGAATATTCTTTTTCTTAATCTTTCGTTTTAAGTAGTGTCTTACGATAAGAATTATGTAGTATGTACCTCAGGAAAGTGCAGTAGTTTGCTGTGTTTTGTATACGGAGCTATTTGCATCGTTAAGTGTTACTTAATTGTATAATCTGTAGAGTAATGGAATATTTTTATGGAATTCCTACAATAAATGGCATCTCTTAGCTCAGTTTTTATAGACATTACGAAGTCGTGAAGTAGAAATAGAAGAGTTGTAAATAGTGCAGGAAATTAAATTTTCCTTTCTTCTGACGATATTTTCTCCATCGAAGAAGCTGTTTTGTGCGAATCGCTTAATTGTGAAAGCTTGTGATTAAATTATTTGCTTTGTAATTTTTATTATTTATTTATTTTATTTTTTACAATTTTTTTTGTTGTTATTATTATTGCACTGTTGTGTGGGTAAAAGGATGTTTTAAAATAAATTCATGTTTTCTTCCGATACAATTTAATAAAGAAAAAAAATTTCGCTGTGTCTTTAAAAACATTCGAAAAATACTAAATCAATTTCGAATTTTCTGTCCTTTTAATTTTTTAATCATTCTTTCTGTTATTCTGTTATAATGCAGAAAATGTAAAATTGGATGTTTTGTTACAGCGCATTTCCTTGCATTTTCCTCCACCCCTTTTTTACTATATTTATCGTCCGAAGGTCGAGAGGAAGAAATTGTGTCAATAATCTAATTTTCGAAGGGTGCAGTTACGGTAAGAACATAACAAATGGAAAGTACTTGTGGATAAACTATAGGTAACTATCACAATATTATTCCTTTAAAAGTAACTTGCATTCCAATAAGAATGCATAGTAATATTAATTTTGTAATATCTAATAAGGTATCTTTATTTCTACTTCCTTGTCACGACAACCCGAACGTTTAGGGGAGCCGAATGAGATACCAAAGGGCCCGGTGTCGAATCCCGGAGAAGGCATGGCTGTAATTGTCCGTCTCTTCATAGGAGGGAAAGGTGGCCTACCTGTTAGGTGCCTCCATAATAAAGTGACCACCACTTCTGGCCTTAGTAGTTGGCAAGCCGAAGTCGACTAAGGGCCCGCCATTGGGTTAAAAAAATATAAACTTACTTGTCACTCGAATATTGCCCGTTATATTGTCGTCTGTGTGTGTCTTAGGCCTCGAATCATCCATAAATGATTAGAGAAGGTGAATGTGCAGCCAACTGTACGAAATCTTAGAAAAAATATCAGAAGGCTGGGTGTGTGTAACCTTTGCAGTTAATTTGCGAGAGTTTGTGCGAGAGTATGTCTTTGTTTGTCATTGAGATAGTTAAAAATAGCGAATGTTTTTAAAATCTTCAGAACCTGTCATTAAGAAGCTAGGGGAACATCAGGAAATACTGTACTGTTTCTGCTATTCATTAATAATGCAGAAAATGTAAATTAAGATTTTCGTTGTATTTATTACTATGCGGAAACGTGGTACTAGAAGATGTTTAAGAGTGTCAAAACTCGTGCCTTTTCACCCTCTTTTTCGCATCATGGTGTAGAGTCCTAAAAAATAATTTCCCTTGAAATAACATTTGATAAATTAAAATTGTACTGTGTGCCTACCAAATCGATTTCCCTCATTCTATATTAAATCTGTTCTGCTTTTTGAAATCAGTCTTATTCAAAGCTCTGAAGATTTAATCTGAAGAAATAGTTTATTAACTTTTGTTTATACTCCTGTCAAAAAATAAATAAGCTCATTTACGAATATTTTAAAAAATATTTACTAAACGAAATTTAAAGTCTATTTAAAATATTTTTTATTTTGTTAAAAAGTGTTGGCTCGTGAACTGTTTTGAGATCGTGCATTCAGCTCGCATCTGTAGTTTTGACTGTGAGATCGCTTTATTACAGACTATACCTGAAATCTCGAAGTTTATTTTATGCAAAACGTTCTCAGAAACAGCATCATTGTCGAAAAAATATGTATGAAATGAAATATTTTCATTTTTCATGAAACCTAGGATGACGAAATAGACCAAGACTTAATAGATGTTGTGCTACAATTAATTGGAAATTAAAATAAAATTCAGATCATTCCTCATTTTTAACATAATGGATATTTTACTCGACAGTTTTGCTAGGTGAGATATATAGCAGTGTTATCCGAAATAAGGCGGTCCATTTACTTCGGATAATCGGGATTCTAAAGTTGTTCTTAGTGCATTAAACCAGGATCCGTACAGTTTAGCTTCATAGCCCGTGACGTTATTTCAATGATCATAACCATAACCGCTAACAAATTAAAATTGGCAGTGTTTCAAAATTCACTGGTATCAATGCAATTAGTAAATTGAGTTTTATGACTGGTTTATTTTATGATTTTTTATGCAAGTATAAAAAATGCACGGTTGCTTGCGAGGAGAAAAACATTGTCCCGGCGTTTCGAAAAATAAAGCTAATTACCGCGGAACGGCAAATTAAAAAAGAAGTAAAAAAAAAATCTCATTTATTTTTTATTTTTGTCTTCCTTGCTTCTCTCGTGTCCGAATGATATTAGTAATGCCTATGCTCGATAGCTTTTCCTCCACTTTTTTTAAACATATTCCTACTTGATCATCTGGCGTGTAATCAATTTTATGTACGACGAATACGAATGCAGGCCGGATTACACTCGAGAGGGGAAAAAGGAAGAAAAAAAAAAGAATGTAATATTTCATACACGAAATTGAGGTTTTAGCTATGCATTGTGAACGATATCGGTTCAGTCATACTGGGGGAAGGGAGTTCAGGACATCTTTGCATTTCGGATAAATTTAAAGAAAAACAAATTATCCCGATGGTAATCTTCAGAGAGATAATAATCTCCATTTTAAGGAAAGTCTGTGCTTCTCGTATATGATAAAGACCCGTCGACCCAACGAAATCGATTGATGTGTATACATTTGCTTCTTCTGTGAAATCCAATGTATCATCATGCCTAGAAAACACATCCTCGAAGTTCAGTTTTGTCCTCGACGTTTCAGATCACCTCATTTAAGTTTTATTCTTCCCCTACCAGGATAAAGTTGACTTAATAAACTATCATATTTCTTCGTATTTTGCCCGTAACTTTTTAGCGCACGGTTCTCAAGATGTTTAAATGTTTGTTTAAACTTCCCCTTTCCTGAGTGCTTTCAAAGAACGAGCTCGCTTAATTTTGAAATGGATTTGTCCGCGTAGTGATTGTTTTCGTTTTATTAATATAGACAGACCCTTGTAAACTACCTGCGGAACTTTTTCCTTCTAACTGTTGAACTTAATACAGGAACCGACACATCACCGCGAAGTAATCATGAACTAACATTTAGTTATCGATTTCATCGAGTCCCATTCACCTTCTTTAATTATTTATGGACGATTTCAGGCCTAAGGAGTGTAGCTAAGAACGGACGAGATTCAAGTTACAGGAAATAGAAATAAAGATAGCTTATTAAACATTGTAATGGTAATATTATTATGTATTCTTATTTGAATATGAGTTTCTTTTAAAGAAATAACATTATGATACTTACCTGTAGTTTCTGTATGGCTACTTTTCATTTCTTACCGTAACTGCGTTCTTCGAAAATTAAATTTTTCGCATAATTTTGTCCTGGGGCGATAATATGAGTTAAAAGAAAGCCTGATGTAGACACCACATGACTTCGTGGTGTGGCCTATTCAGTTATACACATTTTTTGTTCTTCATTTAAATTTATTTCCTAGATATATTCTGACTTAATTAACAATTTCCTGAAGACAAGTTGCATATGACTTCAAAAATTGAAAATTTTGAAGTTAAATATCCCGATCAATTTGTGTCGTACAAGAGTCAGACTTCTTGTTGTTTTTATTTTTCTATAATAAGTATAAAGCTTTCCCGAATGGAAGAATAGGAACTGGGAAACGCATTCAAAGTTAGCATTCGTTATTTGTCCAAAATTGACTTTTTATTTATTTGACGTTTGCAAAACATGAATGTTTTTCCCACTTAAAAAACACATCTGTAATTGGAAACATGTCTACGACCAACGAATGTGAAAATGAAGGACGGGTAAGGGTGTATGTGTACTGTTTCTCTCTCTCTCTCTCTCTCTATATATATATATATATAGACAGTACACATACACCCTTACCCGTCCTTCATATACACACACACACATATATATATATATAT
>KK115561.1:163104-179322 GCA_000611955.2 Stegodyphus mimosarum
ATAGAATTGTTTATATTTCTATTGTTTTCGAAAATTCTTCTGGTTTGAAAACGATTAATTGATGTTTTTGTATTGGGAAATTTTGGGATTTTACTGATTTTGATTTTATTTTTTTCGTGTCTTTGTACATTAGGTTCTAAATTTAGTGCTTTATTGTTTGTATATATATACTTTTGGTACTGTCGATTGCAATAAAAGAGGGAGGTGCTCAACTGAATGTTATAGCAGTCCCATAAAATTTCAACTTTCTACGGCTAATCGTTTTTTGAGTTATGCTAGATACACGTACAGACGTCACGAAAAAAAATCTATTTTGCTATCCGTTTGGATTAAATTATCAGTCCTTTATTCTGTCCATGCATACAGACATCATGCAAAAAAAAAAGTAGTCAGAAGGGATTGGGGACTGTCAGAATGGTTATTTCCATTGAAATCTGAAACCCGAAATTTTTCGCGATTACGGTACTTCCTTTACTTGTACTGGGAAGTAAAAATGGGCGAAAAATACGGTTAAACATTGTAAAATTTTAAGGCATTTCTCCAATGTATGTCTTTGTAATGCAATGGTGTGTAAGGAATTGTCTTATGACATTCATGTGTGTTCTTTTGTGATGTAAATAGTTATTGCGTACAGCTAACAGTTGGAGGATTCTTGATTCGAATTCTGGGGAACTGCTGCATTTGCATGCTTTCTGTATTTGAGAAACGTACTAGTCTTTGAAGTGGCATCCGAACTAAAACTAGGTAAGTGATAAATGATCACAACCTCCATTGGGTCGACTGTGTTTTGTGTCCTTCCTTAGACGTTCTATCATTTCTTCACGTGGGGGATGAATAGCTCAAGTCAAGGCTGACTTTTCATGAAGCGAAACACAATAAACGGAAATGAACTGGAAGAGAAAAAAATTAGGCGATGCGAATCGTCTACTGCAGCTGTCCTTCCTATGGTTACGAGGCAAACCAGGCGGCCGGAAATTGCCCTGAAGTTTACTGTTTTAAAGAAAACTTCAGGGTAATTGCCAGCCGCACTTTTGTCCGAATCACTTTTCAAATTCTTGCCATCAAATGGTATCGCGATGGCTTATTAAAAAAAATAATGAAGAATCTGAATATGTGTATGTTCTTCGCATTGCGGAAAAACGACGAGCCTTAGAATTACTACCTCCTAAGAGACATTATGTTGCCATTGTCTCACATAGAATATTTATTATCTCTACGCAGCAGCGTGTTGCATTCAATAAAGCGTAAGAATAACTTTCAGATTTAACCTTTCTGCAGGCAGCAAACCAAGTGATTGAAAAGCAAAAAACGCATTTATTTAGATATTTTTTCTCTTTTTTATCGGATTGATTTAAATAAAAATCTGATGTGTACACCACATGACTTCCTTGTACGGAATACTAAATTATACTCATTTTTTCCTGCATTTCATTTAAACTTATTTCCTTGAATTTCGTTAGAGATATATTTCGCATTTAATTAATTCAGTTCTCACTTCGCGGCAGGGCAAAAATACATAAAAACTCAAAATATCTTCATTAAAATTGAAAGATATAGAAAAACATAAAACACCAAATACAGTTAAAACAATTAATTAAAATTGCAGTTTCTATGCAAAAACAAGCAATTCGGCCAGCAGGCATGGAGGCAGATTTTTGGTGCACAAAACTGAAAGTTTACTTTTGGTTCCACTCGGCAAAAAGATACTGAAGGTGTAGGAAGGTACAGAAAAGCTTAATTCACTATTCTGCTAAGTTTCAAATGTAAACGAATCTGACTGCTATGGTAAAAATGTTAGACTTAGCAGCGCTTCAACAACTTTTAAATTTTTGATAATATTGCAATTATTGCATGCAGATGAACTAAAGGCATAGCATAATCGGAAGATAAGAATAATATAATTCAATCACTTTTAAGGCAAAAAATGCGCAATTTACCAACATATAAGAATCAAAAAAGGTGAGCTCACAGAGCCGAGTAACAGAGTGGGTATATAAAGTTAAGCACGGAGAGGAAAGTGCTAATTTCCGGAAGCCAATCAGAATTGAAGAGGATGCAATTCGCTGCAGAGGTAGACGGAAGTATACAAGTATGTTAGGTAACAGCCAATCGCGCTTTCATGTCAAGAAATATGCAAGAAAGGCAGTCTTATAAGAAGCCAGCTTTATGAAAGGTTACAGAAGTTGATTGTAAATGCTGATAGAAGTAACAGAGTGTTTAAAACTTTCGAACAATTTTTTTTCAAGACATGCGTGTTTCTATGACTTCCAGAAGACGAATGGAAGATTCTGAGCTCTGGCGTGCTGCGGGGCGCATTGAAGCAGGACAGTCGATCAGTGTTCAGATGTTGCTCTTTTCTTCGGCTTTCATCATTCTGTAATTTCACGTTTATGGAAACAATTCCAAACCACATAGACAGTTGTCCGAAGGCCCGTAGCCGGTTGCCCAAGGATTACGATCCCCGCGGAAGATCGATATATTGCTATTGTAGCCAAGCGGAATAGCAGAGCGACCTCCACACGTGTGACATTTATGGTTACAGCGTCCATTGGTAAGGCGATATCTGCAGCTACTGTACGCCGAAGATTACAAATGAGTGGACTGTACGCCCGGGTACCTCGAGTTTGTGTTCTTCTATCCGTCCAATCAAGAGGGGCACGATTACAGTGGTGCCGGGAACATGTCAGTTGGAATGTGTATAACTAGGGCAATGTTATGTTTACTGATGAGTGAAGATTTGCTCTGGAGCCAGATGACAAGCGTATAAGGATATGGCGTGAACAACGAACACGCAATCAGCCCCAAAACATCACTGAACATCACGCATTCCGAGGCGGAAGCATTATGGTGTGGGCAGGGATTTTATTAGGATACCGCGCCTACCTGCACATTTTTAAACGGGGCTCTTTGACGGCTGTCCGGTATCGAGATGAAGTCCTAGAACCCATTGTGAGATTATTGAGCTGGAAACTGCTCTACAAGAAGAATGGCGATTGCTTACTTCTGTGGTGGTTGACCACTTAATTGAAAGCATGGTCACAAGGTGTAAACTTTGTATTACGATGAGGGGCGATCACATACCCTATTAATGTCCTTTTTTTCTTTTTATGCTGTTTATTTTCACTTTATACATAATTCTGTTTAAGTCTCCAGTATGTCATTATCTGATAACTTACAAAAATTAAATATTGTTTTCATTTTTGTATATAATTATTGATTTTGTTTTATGCATAAATATATATGCTACTTTCCTGTCGAATTTTATGTCGATCAAAGCAGTATTTGTTGATTTTTTTTGCATTATACATCTTCATGCTTAACTTTCGGACGTGAATGTACATGATAATTTCGAAGTACAGTCTCGATTGGCTGAGTCGAGAAGAAGGAGTTGATACCAAACAAAATTTATCCAATTATCATCTTTCCAGGCACACTAGAATAATTCCTTGTAGACAATATACTCTTTAATCAAAGCAATTACGATAATTTCTTATATGCGCGTTATATCATCTTAGAATAAGAACAAAGGAGGGCATAGCAAAATAGAGATGCTAGCAAGGCGGAAGCTAGGGAAAGGAATGTAGCAGAATAATGACTTAATTAGCTCACCAGAGGTTATAAGCACATACCAAGTTTGATGTGCAAATTCAGCCAATCTATGTTTCGTTAATATTAGTTTTAGATGCCCTTTTCAAGTAGCGTTACTTAACGATAGAAAGATCTCAAATTTATGAGAACAGATGAATTTAGGGGGAAAATACTCATTTTAGAATGTTAATTTTGAGGTCGCTAATTATTTTTTAAAGCAGCTATCGTATTTTGTTATATCGATATTTTAAGTGCGTAGGTGAAAGCAGGAAGAAGACGTTGACAAAACTGAATTGAAGAACCACCATCTTTATTTTCACACATTTCAAATCATCTTTTTATCAGACAAATTACTTTTCAATCATCGTTGATTACAATAATTTTTATATGCGCAGGTAAAAAGATGCGACGCGATTTCAGGCAGGAAAGCATAAGCGGCGCAGAGTTGTTTGCATAGCAGAAGTCAGGAAAAAAGGGACGTAGTTCCTCGCGAAGTAGAATTTATACTCCGTAGGTGCATATGTAAATTCAAAGCCCTGATTGGTTAATTTTACTTTAAGTTGCCTTTTTCAAGCAGCGTTATATAACGATAGAAAGATCTCGAATTTGGGAAAACAGATAGAGGAATCTTGGGGGAGATCACCAATTTTAGAATGTTAATTTTGAGGTCGCCAATTATTTTTTAAAGCAGCTATCGTATTTTGTTATTTCTTACACACACACATATATATATATATATGAATTTAACAAAATTTCTATTCGTAAAAAGCAATTTAAAGTAAAAAATTAATTATAGAAATAAGTTTAAAAGAAATTATAGATAATTTAAATTATAGATATATATTGCTGCGAACTAATCTACAATATCACTTAAATTCTGAGAACAAGTGAACATTCTGAGAATCAAGTGCAAGTATCAAATATAAAATTGTAATTAATTTTTAAAATCCTAAAAATAAAAAAATATGCATAAGTGAATAATTGTTGAGCTGGCAGAAGACAGGCTTATCAAGGGGATGTTGCCCTCAAACCTAACTCTTCAATTATTCAATTCGTGTTTCGTCATTTATGTAGGCAAGTGCAAAATTCAAAACCAAAAGTAAAACCAAATGATGTGACCTACCAAAAGAAATTCAAACAAGTGGAACTTTTAGAAAAGTAGAAATCAAAGCCAATACAAAGCAATACCCTTTATAATACCAATTTTTTTAAAAAAACAATTTAATTTAGTAACTCTTGCCCACGAAAAAATTCCCCGACACGATATATATATGTTATTACTTTTGGTGCTCCTGATTGCAACCAAAATGAGAGGTCCAAAACTACATGTTGTAGCAGTCCTATATACAAAATTTCTATGATCTGAGGCTACTCTTTTTGAGTTATGCTAGATACATACATATATATGTATGTACGTAAGTACAGACGCTACGAAAGAAATCTCTTCTGAATCCATTTTTATTCTGCTCTTATGTACAGAGATCATGCGAAAACATCGTTAAATTGCATTCGATAGTGGTTAAAATGGATATTTTCTTTGAAATATAATACCCAGAATTTTTTGTGATTACAATGCTTCCATTTCTTCGTCCATGGAAGTAAAAATGCATTTAAATCATGAGGTGTCTAATTAGAAATATAAAGTATTTTTAGGAAATTATACTAGCTGGACTCATAAAAATATTATACACTTCTGTCATTTTTATGATAACTCTTTTAGAGGGCTGGCCGCTATAGCGACTAGTTTTCGAAGAAATAATCTAGCGAATATAAAAAAAAGTATGGCAACCCCTAACGCTATTTTGGGAATTTTAGAGATATGCTATTTTTAAATATTTTACGATTTTGCTGTTGAATTTTATATGGCGTAAGTGCGAAGAAAGAAATGCTTAATAATAAATGCTCAGAGAGAGCATAAGAAACCTTAAGAAGTCTTCTGATGCGACGTTAAAATCTGAAATTGAAATCTGAATCTTCTCAACTTTTCTTTCTGAGTACGATTTTAGCATTTAGCAGACACTGGATTTCCTAATTTTTTTTACTGCATTTTTAACTAATATAAAGTGTGGCTAGTACTAAAATAAAAATTTGTACACTATATAAAGAAAGAAAAAGAAATGCTTTAAAATGAAGTAAAAATACGCTACAGAAATGTCTGCTATGTCTGTTTTAGCAGTTAACTTAAGCTGTTGCCTCTCTATTTCAGCAGTAAAAATTTCTCCTTTTCAGAAAGCAGCAGCAGTTAAAAGAGCAGTTTTAGCAGTTAAAATTTGTCTTGAAAAAGAGAAATTTTATCTGCTAAAAGAGAGATACTTGCGTAAAATACTGTACTGTTAAAGGGGGAAATTGATGGCAGTTGCTTGAAGGAAAAATTGATACAGCTAAACGTTTACGCTTCTAAATGGGAAATTGATAACTGAAAGAGGAATTGATTAGTGTAAGAGAAAATTGATGAGTATAAAGAGGAAATTGATGATGCGGCCTGAAGGGGAAATGAATGACCGAAGAGAAAAGGTTGGAGCCATAAAGCGGGAGAAATAAAACCGAAAGTAAAAGATTAGAAATAATCGTCAAATTCTAAAGAGGAATCCGTTAAAAGCATTAATTCTGTTATAGAATTTCACACCATACACGAGTTTCGAAAAACTGGTGCCGAATGATTAAGGAAATAATTGTAGAACTGTTGCTATACGTTTTTGTTATAAAAATTTAAAAAATTCTGATGATGAATAAAGTTTGTTTAAAGTTTTCATTGAAGCCAACCGTCTGGGACAAAAATTGTTGTACTTATTGCAGGTTAGCTGAATTAGTTAATAATTAAAAGCAAATTAGTTTAATTTCAAAAACAAAAAAATCCGATGGAACCAGCACATGACCTCAGGCAAATTTAATATTTGAAATAGTAAACAGAAGGCTCAAGTACACTGGCTTAGCTAGAGGGGGAGGTCCGGACCGGGAGGACATTTTTTGCGTGAAACATTTATTTCTGAGATTCTAAATTGCCATGCAAAATTAAACGGAGAAGGAAAAATGTTTTACTCTAGATAAAATACTGAAATCTACATACTTTTATGTCTTTTTCATTCCGTCAAAAAACTTTTGAATGCAAATTAGGAATATCAACTAAATTATGATCGCGGTGACATTCTTAAAGCAAAATTCACAAGGAATTTAAGAGAGAAGTATTTCAGAGTTTTATTTCGAAATAGAAAAATGGAAAGGCAGTACTTTTGAATTTTTGCTGTTTGTTCTAAAATACAATCTTTGGAAAAAGCCCCAGGTACTCTAATACGAGTGCGAACTTTCCTCTGAATTGTTTAAGTGCTACTAGTTGTGAGAATCGCTTTTTAAATAAAAATCTTTTAAGAAGTATTTAAGACCTACAAATGCATATTTTACATTTAAGAAACCTTTCTATATTGTATTCATAACTGCAAGAGCGATCAAATAGACCTCTCTAATGTTATGATGATTTGCGAACAAATAAACAAGCAAAATTATGTAATTTTAAAATTTTGGAATTAAAACTTTTTCTTCAAAAAATAAACGTTGGGATTTAATTCATTTTCTTACTAGTTGTTTTGACATTTTTTGCAGGATATTTCCGTGTTATATTAAGAGAAGTGGCAAATTCAGTCATTGCCTCAGGCGGCTAACTGACCGGGCTCCCCGGGCGCAAAATTTCTAGCTCCGCCAGTGCTTAAGTATCACTTCCTGTTGATCGTTTGTAAACAGAATCTAATTTGTTGTCCCAATAAATAGAAAGATCTGTAATACGAATTTTAGATTACATTGTATTGTCTATACTGGGCCAGATGTAAAAACTGGTTTCTGTAAATTTATACCAGCATAATTCAATGTGTGTCTCTCTATAAGCCCGAACGGGCTATTAGTCTCGAGATTTTTTTTTTTTTTTTTTTTTTTAAGTTTTTTTTTTTTTTTTTTGTCGAATGACTATAAATTCGTTGCTACACTTTTCATTCGAGTCTGTTACCATTCGGCAAAAATGTAAGATATGTATCTTTCAAATTGAATCTCTGTGTTTTGGATTAACAAACTAAAGTATTTGAAAAGAATATGAGCACTTCTTAGGAATATTCGTTTCTTATTTTCGAATCGGATTGATTTAACTCATGATCGATCTAATTAAAAATATTCAGTATTTTTTTAGAATGGCTTTATATATTTTTTAATGAAGAAGTGTTTATAATATGTTTGAAGTAAATACTTTGAAGTGAATGCAATGATTTATTTAATTCTATGTTATTTTTACAGTATCAGCATGTCTACATTCTTTTTGATCTGCACCCCGCGATATTGAGGTATCAGTAAATAATGCTCGTTCAACTGCAGAAATGTATATTATCGTTTATATATGCAAGAATATGCTATGTTGATTTCTGCCAATCTGTTATAGGCTTCAAGTAAAGTAACACTTCCAGTTGTCCATTAAAAGCAATTCTGGGCCTTTCCGTATTTAGCTAGTATGTTTAATTTATACAGGGCATCGAGGATACTGCCACCAAGGCCTCCGAACCAGGCCTCGATATGGGTTCGTTTGAACGTTTAAAGTAAGTGGTTTCTGTTGACGTAAAATTCCTTCAGTTTTACAGTAAACAATTTATGTCTCTGCTCGGGATTGTCTCCGAGAAAACTTTGACGATATACCCCTTCATCACTTTTTCTTTAGAGGATTTTATTTGTCGAATTCTGTTTACGCCAGAAATGGAAATAAGTATGTATTTCTGTTTTCTGTAATAGATATTGAATTAGTCGTTAATCTCGGAGAAAGTAATAATGTATAATTGATGTTCTTACTGCTTTTTTTTAAGAATTAAGACTATGATCACTTCTGATTTTAAATTGAATGTGCTTGTGCTGTTTCTGATTTTTGAAATGTTAATTTGTATGGCAACTGTCTCAAACTCGTGGCTTAGAGGCCCGAAAACAAAGCGGCTGTCGAAGCAATTACCTGCGACGCGCGAATTCATATTAAATATGCATTTGCTGCAAACACAGTTCTGTTAGAGGCATACAGGTAAGGACAGAACTTATGCGCGTGACTGTTATTATTTTTTTTTTTTTTAAGGATAGAATGAATGTTTTGGGGCTTTATCACGATATGCTTGTACGTCCGGTTACGTTACTAGGGTAAGGTGGGAGAATTTTTCATGTTCATACAGTCAGTAAATTTATTTTGCCAGCCGACAGCTGGTGACGCTGCAGTATTCTAAAATTTCCGGTTGAAGTGAGTTATTAGGGAATAATTCAACATTATTGGAATTACTTGGAATAAATGTCAGTCTAAAATTTAATACTTATCTGTCAATGCGTTTGAATTACAAAGTATAACCAAGAGAAGTTTCGACTAAAGTACTGACTTTTAGACATCAAATAGACAATAAATATAAATTTGAATTTTATTCTTTTGTGTTACTGTTTATTATTATTGTTTATTTGTGATTTGATAAATATTAAGTGAAGTGAAATTTAAAATTTATTTTATTTTACTCTTAGGACCGAAGGTGCCATTAATCATTTTTTTTTATGAGTTGAGTTGTTAAGGAAAAAATTATCGGTGTTTGTATGTTATTTATGTTTGCAATGAAATCGTATTTGGAATAGAGATCAGCGATAAAGTTTTGCTTTAAAAGTGGCAAAATTACTAAAACACTTATCAAATAATGCAGAACGCTTACGGTGACGAGTGTTTATCGCATTCTAAACTTGGTATTGTGGTTTGGTAGATTTCGAAAGGAGACCTAAACTTGGGTGGCTCGACTGTTTGGAAACAGACTTAAAAATTTTAAAAGTAACTAATTGGATGTCCAAGGCCAAGAATAGAAGAGCTTAGAATTCGATTCTGAGGAAGGCAAGGGCCTATCCTAGGCTGTCTGGCCATTGAAGAAGAAGAAGAAAGATGACGAAAGAATCGACGAGGATCCTCGCAACAAGCTGAACTCCTTTGAACGGGACTGAACATCGACGCTGTCCGTGGTGCATTAAATCAAGATCGTCCATTAACGATTAGAATACTTGCAGGACATTTAAACGTTGATAAAGAAATTGTCGTGGTGAGGATAGAGGAAAATGGACACTGTATGAGCGTTTTGTTACGCATTCATTAACAACAGAAGAAAAGTATGATCGAGTGGCAAATTGCGTAGGACTTGACATGCTTTCTTGACATTTCTTGACGAAATTGCGATCCAGACTTTTTTAAAAAGTCATCGCAGATGAATTGCGGTGCTTCGCCTACGATCCAGAGACGAAGACTACAGAGTGAGTTGGCCCAAACTTGCCTAAGCCAAAGATAGTGCGTATCCAAAAATGCAGGGTGAAGACAGTGTTAGAGTTTATTTTGACTGCAGAGGATTGATTCACCAGGAATTCGTTAATGAAGAAAACAGTGAATGCGGTGTTTTACGTTGGTGTATTGGATCGACTATTGAAACGCATCGCGCATGTATGTCCGGGCTTTACGCAAACAAAAATTGGTTCTTGCTGCACCGATAACGCGCCGTCCCACAATGCTGTTCGTCGTCTGTTTTTTGGGGGGCGGGGAATGTGTAACTATGCCCTGTTCTCAGGGCTTATCACCGCCAGATTATTTTTTTGTTTCCGAAATTGAAATTAAAGCTTGAAAGGCCATCGATTCGACGATATAAAGAACTATCTTAACAAAACGTTACGAGGGAGCTAAAAAGCATTCCAGTAAAGGACTTCCAGCACGCTATGAAACGGCGTGCGGTTCGCGCCAACCGATCTATAACTTACAAGGGTTATATGTAGGCTTGCCAGATTTCTGAAATGTTTAACCGGGACGCCTGAATCCCCCCCAGCGTCGCGGGTATTCAAGGGTACACACACTTTGCGGGTTTTTAGAGGGCTTTAGAGGGTAGTTTATTCTCAGTGCTATGAATAAATGGTTGTTGATTAGGAACCTAAACGAGGGATAATAATAAATGACATATAAATTAAAAAATTAAAACATTATATTTCTTACATGTTAATATTTATAAATTGCTTGCAGAAGAAACACTTTGAATGAGGAACAAAAATTTGAACAATATTTACATCTTTTCATTGTCTAGGACTTTTTTTAGAAAGTCTTTTTTGTTTTCAATCTTCTTGTAAGATTCGTCACAAGCTGAACCAATATTAATTTTACATGTCATCAAGCCTTTAAAACCGTAGGTTCCTTCATCAAACCCCTGTCGTCACTCCATGCATTGTTCATCAAAGAGAATACTCTCTCAACTGGTGCTGATGTCCCATGTAAACAGAAGGCATACTGAACAATCTTGATCAGACTGGGCGCTGCTATGTGATTCTCGTTAGCCTGAGCCGTTTTTTTCTTGAAATAATCACATCTCCGGTAGTCTCTTCTTCCTTCCTCTGTTCCCAATTTGACTGCAAATACTCCTTAGCAAACACAACTCCGTCAAACAGCTAATCATTGCTTATTTTCATATCGGGTACATCAAAAAGACAGCTATTAATAATTTCAGCAGAGGTTTCGGCCTTTTCCCAATCAACAGCATTTGTTTTGGTCAGATTGACCCATGAAAACTGTTCAACGTTTAAAAAAATTTTCGCCCAGAGGTCCAAGTACGCAATGCGTCTTTTATAAAAGCCATGACATTCTTCTTTCACACTGGTACGATCTTGCTCATCTTGATTTCTGAAGATGTTCTTTGCGTCCTAGGCTGTACTTGAGTCGATGGAAAACATTGTTTTTCCCTGCTCTTTTCACACCAGCGAAGTTAATGTTGCAGTTATGTCCACGAAAGCCAACTACTTTGTTATTCAAATTGTTTAGCAACAAGACAGAGCATAATTGATTTGTGAGAATTTCATATGTTTGACCCATGACAGATTTGAAATCTAAAAGAAATACTTGCACACCTGAATTAGAATTAAAGTAGCGCAAACAATTGGCACAAAGTTTTACATCCTTTCTTACAGTTACGTAGTTTGATGTAGTCAAGTCTTCTTGAGCTAAAGGAGCTATTACATTTAGAGCTATTGCCTCACACTTAGTAATTCCGAGTGAAAATTTATGGTAAAAAAACTTAGAAAATAGTTTTGATAAGCAAGAATTTGAATTGAAACTTAGGTTATGGTTTGCTGTGAGGTAAGCAAAGGTCGCGTCTTTCGCTGCTGAGTTTTTGTCATTAGAGCTCACAGTCTTAAAAAACTGGTCAGTTTTCATGAGCTAGCAGTACATCCTAAACTCTTTTTGTATCTACTCGACTGCAAATGATCTTTTATATCGGATCGACCACCATGAGCAACCGAAAACTCAGAATTACAATGTGAACATTTAACTCTATCGTCTTGATCTTGATTACCAGTATCAGTACATACTTTCTTTAATAAAAGAAATTAAATCCTAGGTGAATTTACACGGTCGTTTTGACATTTTAACAGAGAGTGCATAAACTTAAAACATAAATAAAACAGTGCTAACTCAGTAACGTAACAGGCACTGCCGGCAGGGACTGACAATTAAGCCGGACTGTGTATGTTCTTCACAATGTGGGAAAACGGCAGAACCTAGAGTCACTGAATTTTCAATACACGTAGTCCCCTACCCCGAAGCCCGAATTTTGAATTTCAAATTTGCTTTTGATTTAGTTCATATTTTTTTACGAATTTATCAAATATTCGTTTAACAAACGCGGTTATTTCAAAGCGAAAAGTGTCAGCAACCTTTGAAATAAAACGTTCTTATCTGCGGTGCACTAGACCGTTCGGCAGAATATAAGATATTTATCTTTTAATTTTAATCCACAGATTCGACTATTTGAAAGCAATGTATTGTCTTTGCCTCAAATAGATTATTTATTCTCTCCACGTGCTAGCGTTTTGTCTTTCCGTAAAAGTGTAAGGTAACTTTCAAATTAAAAAAAAAACTTTTGTGCTTTTTAATCTGGTTGTTTTAAATAAAAATGCATTTGAATCATGAGATTACTAATTAGAAATATTCTATATTTTTATGAAATGACAGTAGTGAGATACATTAAATCTCTTAGGAGACCAGTTTTCAAAGAAAGAATGTAGCGAATATCAAAAAATGTATAACTCCTAACACTTAGTCGAAAATTCTAAAGATACGCCATTTTTAGCTATTCTGTGACTTTGCTCTTGAATTATATGTGGCGTAAGTGCGAAGAAAGCGGCTCAGTAATAAAGCTAAAAAGACTAAAAAGAAATGGGTGAGGAGGAGCTGATTGGTAACCTGCGATGCTTAGTTAAAACATAAAATATCCTAACAGACCCTCTCGTGCGACATTAAAATATGAATCCTTTCTTTTTTTTGTTTTGCTATGAATGCTTTTATATTTTGCTGTAAATACGTTTTGCACTGTCAGCTGCTTTGAGATTGAGCATTCGACCCGCATGAAATTGGAGTTCACTGTTTATGGTATAAAAAACAGCAGAATGGAGCAAAGTCCAGAACATTAATTAATAATACAGTGAATTTTAATTTTATTTTATTTATTTATTTATTGATTTATTTTTTTTTTGCGCGGAGGGGGGACGGTTGTATGGCATGTTTCTTATGTTAAACGAACACCCGAATTTGAGAATGAAATTCTTCGTCTCTTTTAAGTTTTTTTTTGCTTATTACATCCCTCTTGTAAAACCTATTCTCCAGCGGGGAAAGATTACCTCCTGGTTGAGGTAACTAGATTGCCACGTTCTGAGAGCTGAAAAAAGTACAATAAATTACTCGGGAAAATAAAACGTGAAAACACAAGCAGACTCGCAGCTAGATTTTCATTAATTATTTACCCCGCGCTAAAAACATCTCAATTTTAAAGTTCAAGTAAAAGAAGGTTTTCCTGTGAGAGTTTCTTGCACAGACGAAAAAAAATTTCTTCCGTCTGTGGAGCTTTGTTTATTGTTTTTTTTTTTTTTTTTTTTTTTTTTTTTTTCATTCTCAACATAGAGAATAAGAGCAGCTTAAAATCTGTTTTGAAAGACATTTGTCTTTCTCTCTCCCAAAGCTGTCTGTTTCTTTGTTTCGTCAACGCTAAGAATTTAAACAATTTGATTAAGTACGATTGTGCTGTGCAGAATTAGTTAGGAGGGAAAAAATTGGAAAGGAAGTTTAGTCGTGAAAAACCTCTGCTTTAATTTTAGTTTCTTAAGTGTTCATTGTTTTCCTGTTTAGACGTTTTTGAAGAAATCTTTTTCTTACTAAAAGTTTCAAAAAAGCGCACATTTAGAGAAGGAGAAAAAAAATATTTTTTAAAAGCTTACCTAGCTGAAAATCGGCCTGAGACGGAGAATTTTTCTTTAAACTTTTCTTAATCACTGATTAAGATGCAGGTTTGCAAATGTTTCTGATTGTTCTTCAAAAATGCCAAGCTCTAGAACTCAGTTATTTTTAATCAGAGTTTCGATTTTTTAAAAAAGAGGTCTTTATTTTGTTTTCGGTACTACTTGTTGAGTGTGAAGATTTTATTTTTCTCCTGAGCGAAAGAAAGGATTTTTTGAAATTCTAGATGGTTTAACTCGAATGGCTACCGCTATTATGTTAAATTTACGAATTTAATTTGCAACTGCGATAGTAAAATAATACATTTTCTGCACCAAAACTAGTTCAATTTTAATGCACTTATCTTTTCTGATATCCGCTTTCATTAAATGTTATTTTACTATGCAAAATAAGCAAATTGGGATATAGTGAAACAAAAAAAGTGTTCCTTATTTTGCTTGTATAAACCAGTAGTTTCAAAATCAAATTGTATGAGGGCCGAATGCACGATCTGAAAACAACTGACGCGACGGCATTTCTTTTTTTAAGTTATTTATTTATTTACTTTTTTTTTACATATTTTACCGAAATGAAAAGGTTCTTTTTAGTAAAACAATTTTTTAAAATTAAGTTTTAAATGTTATTTATTAAATATTTATAAACAGTAATAATAATAATGACGCAAAGCAAAAAATTCCAGTTTATATTTATTATTTGACTGAAATCTAAAGGTTTGTGTCTTCAAGAAATTTCTCTTGGCTATACTTTGCAATAACTCTGACGTAATGAGAGCTAAATGTTAAGTTTTCAGGCTTCCGTTTATTTCAAATAATTATAATATGTTCAATAACCAATATAATATGTTCACCGTGTATAATAACTTATTTAGACTAAAAATAAGCAAATTACGAAATGGTAGAACAAAATTAGAAGATAAATAATGACAACCTATTACTTTTTTTAATTATATTTTTGTTTGATGTATTCTGGGAAAATGTAAATATCTATAAATAATTGTAACCTTGAAAAAAAATTTTTTATCACTAATTTGTAGATGCTCAATCATCAATCCCTCATTTTTTTTAAAAAAATGTTTCTACTGCAAAAGGGGGAATTGTTCACATATAAATCAATGTATTCTCAAACAAATGAGTATTATTATTTCAAAAATTTGTAACTGGGGGCAGTTATTTTTTAACAAGTAGGAAAGATGTTAATCAGATCGTATCTTCAAATCTTTCTATAAGATTTATATCACACTGTAAAGTAATTAACCCAGTTTGTAGATTTTCTGAGCCACTAGTTCCACACATTTTAATGGCAATGAATATAATGTAAAATTGGATTCCGAATCATTAAAATGCATATTTGGCAAATTTTCGTCTACCCTGTAGTCCTTATTTTGAGCTGCCCCAGCTCCAAACACGAAATGCTCTTCGGGTATTAAGATTAATGGTACAGCATTGGTCCCACAATTTCCAGAAACATAATGAACAGTTTATAACAAATTTTCCTAATAAAAATGCTGGAAAAGTGTCTGTTTATATATTTCTAGTTATATTTATTTTAAATTAATTAAGTTCTGTTGCTATTTTGAAGGATATTGTTTCTCATCGCTTAATGTTAACTTAGCAATGGACAAAATTGATTACATTAAGCGACGCTTACAGTATACTCTGCACACGCACATAGAAAAAAAGAAGGCGGAAAGGGGGGGGAAACAAAGGCTGTTCCACATTGCCGATTGATGAAATTTAACTTGCGTTTTCCATGTTTCGAAAGCGCAACTTAGGATATATAATAGATTTATACATAACGCTATTCAAACGTAGGTGTAATGTGACACAAAATTGGACTTTTTCTGAAATGCGATCTTATAGAAATGAAATCTTATAGAAAGCACACACACAACCAAGAATGACAGCGATTTGTAAAGCAATTTAAAATGGAATCCTAAGTTTTGGAAAACAGATAAGACGGAATTTTTATGTATTTAAAATTGTGAAATTTATGATTCCGGTAATCCAATCAATGGAATATCATAAGCCGTATTGTTATGATCTAACTTATGATTTGCATTTTGCGGACTGTTTAGATGTTTGATTTTAGGATATTATGAGTTGAATGAATTTGAGGTCATGAATCGTCTACTTTTTAGTAATGGCTTACTTTATTTTTTTTATTTTATTTTATTTATTTTTTTATTATTATTATTTTCATTATTGTTACTTCCAGCCTTAGCAGTGACAACAGCATCTTGGCACAGTTTCACGCGTTCGCTTATTCAGTTCGTTAGAGAATCGGAGGCTTATTGGCTGTCTCTAAAATAAATTATTTTATAAAAAAAAATTATAATACAT
>KK115561.1:180670-195134 GCA_000611955.2 Stegodyphus mimosarum
ACAGTGAAGAATAAAAGAGCATTGATAAATCAGAAGCTAACTCATTTTGTAAGTTACATTCTAATATTAAGCGAAGAAAGAATATTTATTTCGTTCAGAGAAGTTCTTATCGAAGGTGTTCTTTTAGGACTTGTTATTTTAGTGCCAGCGCCTGTCATGCTCTTCTCCGAAATGAACTCGAATGAACTTCCAGTTGACGAGAAAGTTGAACACGTTTTCCTTCCCCCCCTCTCTCTTCATCCAGTGAAGGATCACGTTGACCGATAGGGGAGCTTACTTAACCGGCGGGGGTCGTTTCGAACCGGTTCCTCGACGGCATCCACTCCCAGTTTTTCGCAGTGGGGATCCCAAGCTGCTTAATGCACTTGGGTTAGGAGGAGATGCTGTGGTTGTGGTTTCTGTTACTCCATCAAAGAGTACGCATATTCAGAAGGAAAATAACTTAGTCAGTGCCGTCTTAACAGCATTATGGACACTGTGGACAAAGCAGGCCCTTATGACAGAACTCACAGAAATGAAATGCTGCGTGTTGAAATGGATTAGCATGGGCCTCGGGAAGTCTCCCGACGGGACCATGCGTTAACCCTTTGGTTGCCCCCAAAAAAGTAGTCAGTAAAAAAGTTTTGTTTGCTTTTCACATGATTAACATATTGGTAGTAACTAATATAAACGACAAAATGTTTATTAATTTTTTTTAAATATAGAAAATGTGATGGTTACGTTATAATACATCTAGGACTCTACGTCTTGATTTATTTTTGATAATACGGTAGAAAACAGTTCTAATCGTTCAGGCAGAGCACAACGTTGCAAACTGTGCGCTGCCATTTTATGCCGCATAAACTATATTGCAAAGAAATCCCATATATGGACATATGCGCTGCTTCTTATTGTCGAATCTCAACTGGAACAAAACAAATGCAATTTCTTGCACATGTATCGATATCTTTACATTTTCGTCCACGCTTTTCACGTTTTCTCGGAGTTATCAATCCTCTCGCTACAGAAGTTCGAAAATCTTTCAGTCGTAAAGATTAACCTTCACTGCTTATAGAGAACAAGATGTACGAATTTGTCAAGTCAACAAAACGCCAACTTCGAGAAAATAACTTACCGGCCATTGCACAAGCAGTAGTGAAATTTTACTGCACAAAATACACAAAAAGTAAGCTTATGGCGTTCTACAAATGGTATCCCGCCAGAACATGCCGATCTTGATGCATTTTAACATGAAATTACCCTTACACTTCAAAACTGGTTTTCTATGTTACCTATTTATTCATGTGGTTGCGCAAGAAAGCCACCGGCTTACATTTTGTAGATTTTGAGTAGGTGCTTTCAGTGTTAGACCACTGGGAGCAAAAGTGTTTTAATGACCCTGAACTTAGTATAGCTGTTGCTGTAACATTTTAGATGTTCATATGCAGTGGAAAGTCATGCAGTTTCAGAATTAAGGTTAGTTCTTTCCACATGTAATAATGTTTCTGAAGACTTTTAAGGAGTTCATCAAAGAAAAGAAACCAAAGTATACGAAATAATTTACTAACTTTGTACTTCATCGGCCTCTTTTTGCACAGTCTCCCCTTCTGCTCGTATAATAATGATACAGTAAGTGGTTCCTCTTATAATAATGACAAAGGTATTTGCAGACACTCACTGAAAACGCTTAAACATTTATAAGTGTTTATTGCACTTGCACTGCATCATAGTGCTAATCAAAACTCATTACGAACACGGAAACAGGATGGTAAGACTTCTGAAAATATTTATATTAATGAACCTGACAAAGCATGCGAAGACTCTGCCACAGCGCGCGCATCGGTCTATATAGAAAGAAAATAGTAATTGCGCACACTGCATATCATTGCAGTGTGCGCATACTCAGGCTTACAGAAGATGACTGGATTTTCTCTACCCAAATTATCTGAAGTTACTATAGGGTGTGCCAGCAAAAGCGCTGGATGTAATCTTGTCTAATGACATACTTTATTTTCTGAAAATGGAAACTATTTTAATGTACTTACAGCAAGTAAATGTTTCGATATGAGAATGGAAATTAACGTATAATAGACATTCTCTACAAGGCCCGCGAGCGGCCGAGCGCTGAAAGCTGGTAGTTCGTTTCGAGGTCCGGGTTCCGGCGAGTGAGCTGGCTGTATAAGCTTTTTTGGTATTTTCCCCCGTGTGTAATGTGAATACGACTTTTTAAGTGGGGGACCTTTTTATGTTTACGTTAAACAGTCCTCCACGGGGTATTCCTCCCTTTCAGTGTAATGCCTAAAGGCGGAGCAAGTAATAAATTAAAAAAGAAATAAATAAAAAAGAAATTACCCTGTACGACTTGTTCTGCAGAACCGCATTCTCTGGATGAAATTCGTTATACTTTTTCGCATATCTGTCTTATCTATGTGGCTAATGACGCATTCAATTTCCTCTTTAAATTTTTTTTTTTACTTCTTAGTTTTCTGTTTTCTTTTTGGGACTTCCAATAACGCTTTCACCGAATATAACGATGTTTTCAAACGATCGTATGGATCGAGGGTGCGCTGATTTAATATCTGCTGCCGAACCTGTATCCTCATACTTCTTTATCAGTCTGCGAACTGGTGTTTTATTTGGTAGGTGCAAGTTCACATCTGGCGATTACACGAAGCTGTCTGACATTCTGTGCATAACACTCGCCATCTCTGCAATGAAATTTTTTTACGGTCAAAACTCGGTGTTCCTTTGTGTATTGCTCCATGTCGACTAAGCTCCAAGGAAGTTGCGAAGTGTACTGACAGTAATAAAATGCCAGTGTTGCTAGGTCAAATCAAACACGATATTCACAAATCGGAACATTTACCTGTTGTAAGTGTGTATAAATATTTTCCATTTTCTAAGAATAAAGCGTTTTATGGAGCAGATTAAATCTTGCGCTTCTGTTAGGACAGTATCAAAATAGTCTGCTGAAGTAGTAATTTTCAGAAGCCCTTTTTGCGACATGAGCGGCTATATAAGAAGAAATTAGGTTTAAAGTAATTTTAAGCGTCACATTAATAAACGAATGATGTGTAGCATATATTGTAACAGTTTGCTGAGACCTTAGTCAGTACTTTTCCAACATCATTCCTTTATTTGCAGGAAGGTGCCGAGAGCTGTGAAAAAGGTCTGTAACTCACTACTTTAATTAATTGTAAATTAATTAAGAGATCGGGACATTTTGAAATTAAATCCTGATGGATGGACATAACTAAAACGCCCGAGGAACATTTCTTGGTTTTTGACTGCTCATAGATTTATCTGTAGGAACAGCAGAACTGGCATTAGCACCGAGAAAGCATCTCCGCCCATCTTTTCACGTCTATCTAAGTCCGGCCCCAATATGGCCGGAAGGGGAGTCATCTTATCGCTCAACGGCAGTCGCCTGATATCGAGTCGTAATGACAGCGACAGTCGTCTGCTGATAAGGGCCTGCGTGCAGCTTGCCTATAGGTATGATGACGTACAACCGGTCGTCTCTACGTGAAATGGAAAGGGGGCGGGCGGAAAGGGCAGGAGGGCGTTAGATGACGTTGGATGCCCAGAAAATTGGAAAGCGTTCGCATAAGGGTCCACTCTTTGAGGTCACTCTACGATCGACCCGCTTTTAACCAGGTTGCCATAAATTGTGGTTCATGGCCAGTTTGGCGTACCATTGTCAGCATTTTCTGAATTAATTACCAGGATTTCATTATATGACGAAGCTTTAGAATCGGATGCTTGTGTTGTATACTAAATAACTCACAGATTTAATATAAATCATCTTATGGGATGCCAGTTGCGCCTTTCATTCATGTATTCATTTCTTTCAAACGCAAAAAGTGCTTTTTTTTGCTCTCCTTAAGATAAATTTTTATGTATGATTGGTTTTTGCATAATTTTTATATCTATATTATTTTTAGCAAAATTTTTTATGCTACTTTTTCGTTGAACAGATTGTCTGAATTAGAACGGTATATTATGTATGAAGAGAGCGTTAATTCTTTTTGTTTCAGTTCTCTAGTCTAAGCATATGAATTAGAGCTGTATTAAACAATAAGCAAAATAAGCACGTGCTCAGAGCATCAGTGAAAAGGGACACCATAAAAAGGTCCTTAGGAATTCAGAAAAGGGGGGCACGACAAAAATTTATTATTGTCGATTTTACCGTGAAACGTTTGATGCAAGTAAAACAAGACAAAAAAAGAAGGAATGGAAAAAATTAGGACTAAATTTATGTGGGTTCACCAAAATCTTATGTCCTTAAGACCTATAAAAGTCTTCATCCGGCCCTGCGTATGTTCCGCTTGATAGCTTATGAATTCTTTTATCAAATTCATCGAAACAAATATTAGAATTGAATTACCAAGCAAGATGCTGTTCTCGAAAATCTAAGTTACATCTTTACAAAAGCAAATATAAATAATTGTATCCCTGTATGAACGAACGGTGGCTTAACTAGAGGGGGGCGGGCTGCTCTGGAGTGGTACATTTTTGGGGCGCTTTTTTTTGCGTGAAACATTTATTTAATAGAGTTAGTCAGGTGGATCATCGAAGCTAGTAAAGAATGATTAGGTTGTAAATTGCCACACTGAATTAAATTAAACAGAAATTATTTTTTTCTCTCTATCAGCGTTTCTTATTCTGTGGGTCGCGACCCCAAATGGGATCGCAAAAAGAAATATTGGGGTTGCAAAAACTTAATTAAGATAAATGAAGCCAGAAGAGAAGCCAAAGTGAAATGTAAAATTAGCAACAGCAACGTTGCGATGGGCGTGTCGAGTGCAAACTGGTACGGGTCATCACTTGCCACTCTTGTATTTATACCCAAAAGCAGTAAAGGGAATAGCAATATTTATTGGCAGAAATGGAAAAGAAATTGGAAAAAGTTTGAAAAAATAAGATTTGGAAAATAAAAATAATAATAATAATAAAAGTTTTTTTAATTTAAAAAAATTGAAAACAATTTTTAAAAAAAAATAGGAACGACGTTTTCTTTCTCATTTTTTTACTATTTATGCCGACAGATGGCGCTACCTTCTCGTTTACTTTACTCCTTTTGTGTATAAATGCAACAGTGGCGTTCACTTCGTTGCATAATCATGAAGATTTATGTATAAAGTGTAATTATCGATAATACTATTTTTAATTTTTTTACTTGTATAAATATGTAATTTTGAGCATAACATTCTAAATACGCAGCCAGTGCGATGTTTGCAACTTGAACATGTTGCACAAATTGGTCACGCCCCTCTACCATCTTCTATTCTGTCTTCCTGCACCCACTGTACTGCGCTTATACTACTTGAAGCTCCCTTCAATGCATACGAAGTTCTGCGGAACACAGCATGAATTATTCATGCTAATCACGGCATTCAGCGGAAGTTGGAGACTTCGTTCTTTGTTCCTGATGGAGAGAGACCTATACCTGTTTGTCCTAAAAATCGATAGTCTTGGTTAAAATCTACGTCTAACACAAGATTGTTGCTTTGCTAGTTTTATGTAAGGTAAAATAATTTAAAGAAATTACATTAATAAGGCTTTTAAAGAAATTACATTGCGTGGCATTAATGAGATCAATCATTTGCCAAAAAGAATTAATTGAGTTGCTGACTGACTAAAATTTAAAACTTGAGTTTTTGTAAAAACTCTTGACTGAATTCTGGATCGGAGCTGGAATTAAATTTCCCGCATTTTCTGAAATGGGATTTAATTTTCTTTTGCCATTTAGCAACACATACTTAATGCGAAACGATGTTTTGAACTTTAAAATTAGTTAAAACCAAATATCGTTCAACGCGGAAAACCGTTGACGATGCTTTACGTCCAGCAGTAATGCTACTGCTAGATGAATAATGGAATAACGTTAAATGATGAAAAAATATACGTTATGCAATGTTAAATAATAATCAGTAAAATAATGAAAATTATTGCAGATGCTTTACTTTACCAATTTGCTGCGCAGCCAAAATAAATAAATAAATAAATAAAAGTGCCAATCCGTCTCATTAATACATGATTTTCTTTCATTAATTTTTGTGGGCTTGAAAGGATTCTTGTACTACCTAGAAAACACCTTTTCCATGGAAAAGGTTTTAAGAATTGAGCTACGAATACGTGTTTGTATTCAAATTACGAATATCAGCTAAGCTATGATTACAGTGACATTAACGTGGAAGGCAGTCCTTTTGATTTTTTGCAGTTTATCCCAAAATGCGATTTCCGGAACGAAATAACAAGTATTATAATAGTAGTCTGAACTTTCCTCTTGATTACTGTTAAGTGTTGCTAGTTGTGAGAAGCAATTTTGAAATAAAAAATATTCAAGAACTACGAATGTATATTTTGCATGTCTATATAACAGCAGCTGGAGCAATAAAATAAACATATACAATGTCATGAATAAATTGACAAACAGAACAATTTTATAGTTTTAAAATAATAGTAATAAAAGTTTTTCTTCAAAACATTTACTTCCCTATATGTTGTTTTGATATTTTTTGTATATCAAGTGGGGCGATAAGTTCAGGGATCACATCAGGCAGCAAACTCAGGGACCGTCCCGGAGGCAAAAATTGTGGCTGCACTACTGCGTATGAAGTAACGCGTATGCTACTTCTTATTTTACACACGCTACTTTTAAATCTTTTTAAACCCACGCAACATTTTGTGTTGTCTGAAATATCTCTTTACGTACAATAATCATAAGGAAACAATCATAAAAGTGAAAAAGTATTTCAATTTAAAATTTTGAACTGAATTTTCTGTTCATGCATGTAATTTCAGAAACATTGCTAAATCTTTCTTTGTAAGATAAACGTTTAAATTTAAATGATACTTAACTATGCGAGACCTTCAGAGTAATAGAATAATTTATATTTTAATTTGCCCTGCATTGAGTTGAACTTGTTTTTCATAGAGCTGTATGATATTTTAATGCTGTATTTTGCAGGGATGCAATGCAAATTTTAGTTAGATCTTTAGCTCTGTTAGTCGACAACACTATAACTTTTTCTGACAGCATAATTTTAATATTCTGCTTCATAACTATAAATTCCCATTATCCATTATCTCAATTGCGCCCTTTTTCGATTAATATGAGGATTGTAACCAATCCTTTAATATAAACTCTCCTGTTAATATAAACTGTTGGACTAACTGTAGCAACGAGGGTACCCATTGGTGAGTAGCGAGAGAAATACTTCAGTAAAAGCCAAGTGATGAACCTGATCTATAGATTGTATCAGACTCTCGCGCTGTAATTTTCAATTATGAGGGGAGGGGTCGTTTTGGTTGGGTCATAAAAGATTCCTTTATAATGTTGAGGTCCTAAAAGAGATCATTATAGTGTTGGGGGTCATAAAAGAGTTCTTTATAGGGTATCAATAATTTATTAACAGGTTTAAGTTACATACGGACATTACATTGAACTTCAAGAAAATTACAGAGCAAGAGTCTGATACAACCTATTAGGTTCATCACTTGGCTTTTACTGAAGTATTTCTCTGGCTACACACCAGAGGGTACCCTCGTTACTACAGTTAGTCCAACAATTTATATTAGCAATAGAGTTTATATTAAAGGCTTGGTTACAGGATGTGTTTCTCAAGGGAGAGCGGTTTCGGTGGCTAGTTTTCCATTGTCTGTAACTGCATAAAGTCCTGAATAGTACGACATAATTTCATTTTTCTGTGAAAAATAGTTAAAGTTTCAGGCTTCTTTGTTGTTTATATACTGCTTGTACTAAATATATTGCAGTTATCTTGTTATCCTAGTTAAGCTACCATGCATATTCAATCTAGAATCTTATAGTAGTAGAATCCCCGATTCTCCAACGAATAGGCTAAAATTAAAATGTCCAACTAACATACCTGTGCCTTGTCCAACGTTTTCAATCTGCAGTGATTTGTCTCGAATAGTTTTTAGTCCAAAGGGATTTAGTCCCGAAGGACTATTACTTTCGTTTGGGCGTTTTGCGTTGAATCATTAAAACGTTGAATCACTTTTCAATTTAGTGCTTATGTTTCTTTGTTGGTAATTGAAGTTGCATTGGGTTGGCTATTGGAATTTTTGGAATTGTATTATGTTGGTTAATGGGTCTGTACTGGATGGATTAATGGAATTGTATTGAGTTGACTATTGGAATTATATTAGGTTAGTTTTTGTGTTCGTATTGGGTTTAGTTTAATGTTTGTTTCGTTCGGCAAGTTATCATATTATTAAGCAAGATCCCTTTGGACGTAATCTAAAATCTGAATCCTTTCAGATTTTTTGTGTGTGTGTGTGTGTCTTAATATGGTGTTTCTTTCCTGTAGCGCACAGAGAGAACTGTAATATAATAGTCTTTTTTTTTTTTTTTTTACTGCTCAATGATCTCCTATAGATCATGATTACTCTCATTTTCGAGCGCTTTACTTGTAAGCATAAACATTGGTCAGCTGATTGCGTCCAAGCAGACAAATTTTTTTTCCCTTCACCCTACTTTTTTTTCGCCTTTCTGAATCATATTATGAAGGATGCTAATGTCACTGCTAACGCTAGGAATAATAATTAAAGTAACAAGAAATAGTAACTAAAGTAGGCAACTCATGTCTCAAAGCTCAGTTATCTTGTAACGTCTTAAAACTAACATCAGAACAGTTCGTAGAATATGAACCAGAAAATTAGAGCATCATAATAAGGCTTCTAATATCCTATTAACTGTATGATTGGAAAGTTAAAATTCACAATTTTAAATACATGTAAAAGCAATATCTTAGCTGTTTTCCGATATAAAATTTTTAAAACTTAAGATTTCATTTTAATTTGCTTTGCAAATCGTCGCTGTCTACGGCTTCAAAACAAAGAACAATTAAATTAAGCATTTTGATATTTTCCAGTGTTTCTAGTACTGAGTTAGTATTTTTGTATTAACAGTTCGCATAAACTTTGTGAATAAACATGTCAGGAGAGAAAAAAACATGTAACCATAAATTTGAAATATTTTTTACAACTCGAAGCAGTAAAAATTTTCACAATTGAAGGTATTCGCATATCTTCATTATCCGGATACTTCCGTTAGTTTGCTTCCCAAATATAAATAATGTAGCGAATATTTAAAAAAAGAAGTACGGCAATACTTAACACTCCGTAAACGAAAATATTGATCTGCTGACTCCGTCCACGGCACATACACTCGCCTTCTCTGATATAAGATTTTAGGACTTTATTTGTTATTCAGGCGTTATTGTCATTCAGTTGTAGTAAATTAATGTAGCTGGAGAATAATAACAAATTCATTCTCTAAACAGTTTCCTACGTTCTGTATAAGTCTGAAGATTTTTAATCATATGAACAAAACTTACATTTAGCTAAAGGTTACAGAATATTCCATATATTTAAAAAAAAAGGTTAGAAAATATTTTATACACTTAAAATAAAATCGTCGAAACTTTCGTCAGGCAAATTGAAATCTGAAATCTACTCTGTTACCATGAAAATTACATTAATGGAGTATAATCAACTGTTTATTAATGTTGTAACTAAGCTACGAACTTTCTTATGTAATTCTTCAGCCGACACATCTTTCCAAGAATGCAATTTTGTGCAACAAAATGTTTACCGAATGGGAATAAAGAAACCATCCCTTTCATAGAGGGAAATTATAGTTAAATTAAAAATTCTGTACTTCCATGTATTATTTCTAGAATATTTCGTATAATTCTTGGATTTATTATTCATAGCAAAGAATCCTGTATCTAGAGATTACTTGGACCACTTATGATATGACGAGTATTGATGCCTTGTCTAAGAGGCTCATATTTCTAATGGAGAAATCAGCATTCTATTCTCCTTTATTCGGCTTATTCAGAATTAAAATTTTATCATCGGATGTCATCGATATTGTAGTTTAAAACGAGAAATCAAATCTATCAAATATAATGAGAACGCGAGAACTGTAATATTAGAATGGGATATAATTAATTTTTGCGTGGGGGAATGCTGTGAATTCGTAAAATAACTGGTGGGGGACGGTCAGAGGGGTGATTTGACCGACGCTTCTGATTTACATAAATGTGCCGACACTTTTTTTCAGCCTGACCATTTTTCACAAAAAGACCTTAGCATAATTGCAAAAAAATGGTCGTAAATTCAGTATATACTATGAAGAATACAACCTTGGTCAGGATTCCGGGACTTCCCTTTGAAGATCTAAGAAAACAGTCACTGACTTGCATGATACGGGAACTTTTGCAAGTTAGTCATTGTTTATCAAGACGCAAGGAGTTGTCCGGCACACTTATGAAATTCAGTTTTCACCACAAAGAATGTGACCTTCATGAAGACGGCTGGACGCCCACTGTCGGCCCTTTATTTTAGTAAATAGTCACCGACAGGCAAAAAGGTGCCAGTACCCTCATAAGTAAGTTTAGAACTTGGAAGAAGCAACTTTTATTAAACAACGGTACCTTTATGATGGTTTCTGTCGCGGCGAAATTTCTGTCATAAAGTACAGACATCTTCATACAAGTGGGATACTATTCGTGAAGATATTATATTAAGATATAACATTCGTGGCATAAAAGTATCGGCACCATTATTAAACTTCATTTTATGACATGAAGAAAGCAACATTCGTCGCGGTGCTGCTACCTTTTACGTGGGAGCATTTTCATTAGGTGTTTTGGAGAAATCCCTTCATAAAGGTGTCAACACCACTATGAATTTCAGTTTAAAACTTGGAGAAACCACCTGTCGTCGAAGTGCGAGCACTTTTATGATGGCTTTCTTGACGAACCATCCTCAACTGGCGTAAAGATGCGGGTATCTTACAAGGTATTTCTCCCACTTTCTTAGCATGCCTTCGTGGTTAACAATTTCGGCGCGTATTAGAATAGTCCGAGTGTCCCCTGCTTCGAAATAACCTAATGATTCTACAATCTTAGTGACAGGGCTGATCTATAGCCATATCGGCGCCTCGGGAATTTTGTTTTCGTGTGTGTGTGTGTGCGCGCGCGTGTGTGTGTGAGAGATTTCAAAACTGTAATGTATCTGGATCGAGCTCCTACAATATTGAGGAAAATATACGTTAAAGCATTAAAAATATATCAATGTTATATACATTTAATGTCGAAAATTAAAAGAAAGTCATCGTTTTAGTATGATTTTTCCCCCATAAAAACAGATTTCCTTTATATTGTTTTAGGTAATAATTACAACAGAAATAGAAATATTGTTTAATTAGGTATTTTATACGGTTAGTTCACAGTACAGTAGACGCCGTTGAATGTGATGGCTGTTAATGCCATTATTCCGATATTATTATGGAATTGGTGAAGTCCGGCCCTTTTTTGTATGAGGGCATGGAAACTACATCGCTTATTGTGATCAACATTTCCATTAATATGATTAAAATATCGCTGAATGATTTTTTTAAATTGATGTAAATCGCCAAATAAAAGATACAGCTGCCAAATATGGTGAAAATGGCGTATAGAAATTGCTAAATGTCGGAATCTGGTTTCGATTTACCATGTGAAAAGGAGCCCGTTTTCCAAGTTTTAGGAAGGCCTTCTGCGTTAAGTTAAATTTGTATTAAATGAGTTAAGTTCTGATGATGATTTGAGGAAATATTCTCATCGCTTATTGTTATTATTAAGTTCATGTTACAAAATAGTCCTGAATAAACATGATCGCAGTAAACGCGCCTACCGTATTAAAAAATTCTTTCAAATTTGGATTTTGTCTTGCGGAATTCTTAGAGAAATTTTTTAGAATCCTAAGTTTCCGTTCTACACAATTTGAAAATCACTGACATAGAGAAATCAGTTACTAAACTCGTAAAATGGTTTTTAAAACGAAGCTGCTGAAACATTTTTATTAAGATATAGAATATTATACTTATGAAGATATTCGTAATAATAATCTTAATTTTTGGTAAATTAAAAGGATATTTAAAGTAACATTTCAGTAGGATTTCTGAAATTTAAGAAATTTTATTAATAAATTCACAAATGCATAAATTCTACGCATTATTGTGTCAAAGGGAATAGAATAGAACTTATTATTTATATTTTAAATAAATGAATATTCTTGTACTGCATTAACTTTTTATTGAAGGTGTACGTAACTGCCAAATGATTTCATGTTTTAGCTTAATTATTTCGTTATATTTTACCAATATCTAGTGCATATTCTGGAAATTTTCTAAGCTTGAAAACGCGGATCGAATTTGAAGCTCTCTCCCTTAAATTTATTTTTTGGCATCAGTGAATGCATAAGTATGTGCTAAATATTCCTCATACTCAATAGTGATCACATGTGATTGAAATACATGCATAGAGAACATAGTACTCTGAAGTACCTTCATCTTACTAACAAACAATATAAAAAGATGGAGAGAAAATTGATATAGATGGAAAAAAGGGACTTTGTATAAAAGTTCTTCGATGATAGCTGAATGTCTATCCGTCCTCCAAATACATTACGCTTTTAGATATATGATAGCTTACTGTTGTATCATAATTTCGCTTAATGTAATAAATAAGGATGTGCCGTTTTCTACTTGATTTTTGACCTGTTATGTTAATAAACAACGTACTGCTATCTCCATTGAGGTGACATCTGATCTATTGTCTTTATAGATATACCAAATTGATTCCTTCATCCCAATGGTATATATCTTTATTGAACCTTAGTAAGAAATTTAGAGACTTACTTATTTTATTACGTTACCTGCGACATATTATACTTTCTAGGCTTCTAACGATGGGCATAATTTGTACTTTGATTTTTAACAATATGTTAACCGTAATTAATCTGAAAGTATAGAGCCCTTAGATACATATAGAATTGATTTTTAACAATATGTTAACCATAATTAATCTAAAAGTATATAGTCCTTAGATACATATGGAATAGTCAGTATTCCATAATTAAAGTCAAAGTTATTTTTTTCAGTGTCAAAGTTATTTTTTTCAGTGTCAAAGTTATTTTTTTCAGTGTCAAAGTTATTGTTTAAATTAAAAGTCAATTGTCATTATTCTTTGTCATTGTTCTTTGCCATTGATCCTTGTCATTACAGTTATTTTGTCATATGTTTTGCAAAGATTTAGGATTTGAAACAAAGTAAACTGTCTGTTCAGATTCTTGTACTTCCTCAGATACTACACAAGTTGTCAAAAGTCATAATCAAAATCATTTTGTCCATCATTGCATGATGACTTCATGCAAATTAAAAATCAAAACTGCCAATTCGATTTAATTGTCGAATTCAAAATAAATTCTTAGTAAAGTGAACTATCATTTCTCTATAACAAAATAAAAAATGACATACTAAATGCTACCAAAAATAAAAGTTCTGATTTCGTTTTGGGTAAAAATTATCAGTATTTTTTACTGGAAATAATGAATTTCCATGTACACTGCGCCAGAAAAAAAAGGGGGGGACAGTTCTGTATCTCCCGTTCTACTGGGTCGGTTGACGAAATTCAAATTGATGTCTCGAAAGAACGACTTAGGATATGTATTAGATTTATATATAGCATTGTTCAAATATAGATATTTTGACACAAAATCGGACTTTTTCTGAAATGACATGCAAATATTTTTCCATATTTCGATTCTACGACTTAAATTATGCCAAACTGTCAAGTTTTGTAAAAATCGCACGAGTAGTTTTTCAAAAATTAGCTCTCACAATTTTAGCTCCTCAATGTTAATTGAATTTGATATATATTTATTAATATCTCTTTTTTTATGAAACTTATTTGATTCCTTCTTACACAGTTCGAAATTTAAGTTCATTCCAAATAATTTCCATTTTTTATGATTTGTTTTTTAAATTTGTATTTTTAAATAATTTTTATAAATTTTTCGAAAAAAAATTGAATTATAACCTATTAAATGTTTACAATCATCTTAAAGTAGATTTATTTCTAAGCATAACTGCAAAAAAATAGAGCCTTTTTATTCAAAATTTCCGAAGATATACATGAATTTATATAATGGCGCGATTTGAAATTTGGCATATTTGTTGAAAGCGATAATAACGAAAATGTGGTTTACGCACTTTGTTAAAATTATCTGAAAGTAGAACGATGTGACATATTTTCCTCCTATCCACAATGTGAAAAGGCAGGAACGATGTGACTTTTTTTCCTCAGCTTCACAATGGAAGAGAAGGAAAATAGGTTGCCACATATTAAGAAGCTCTCCAAGTGAATTATTCTTGGCTCAAACTGAAAAAAATTCGGCAAGTTAAATTTTATGAATTTCTCCGTAAATTTTGCACCAAATTTTACAAAATCTAATATTTAGGCATAATTTGAGTTGTAGAATCGAAATATGGAAAAAAAAATGCTATGTTATGTCAGAAAATGTCCGATTTTGTGTCAAAGTACCTATGTTAGAATGATGCTATATATAAATCTAATATATATCCTAAGTCGCGCTTTCGAGACATGAAAAACGCTAGTTGAATTTC
>KK115561.1:195177-219614 GCA_000611955.2 Stegodyphus mimosarum
TTCTTCAATAGGTAACAATATAAAGTCATCAATATTAAGTGAGTGTTCTCTTTTAATTCCAGATCGCATTAAATATTAACTGTAATCTGTAAATGATGTTTAACCCAAAAGTATATAAACGAAGATTTAAAAATGCTTATATGACAAATCTCTTCCTTTCGTAATTGAAATTAATGCGCAGATATAGCTAAATTATGCAGATTTTTGAAGACACAGAAATTATGTATCTAATATGCAAATTACAGCAAAATTATTATGACATTGATAAATAAATCAAAGTGAGCAAATAAAAAATGTGTATTAGTGTATAAAATTGTTCTTTCACCAGGAGACATTATATGGCGTCTGATAGAAACAGTGAATCTTAATTTCATTTAATTTTTATTTTATAGTTTTTTCTTCTTTTTTCCTTTTTAAATTTTTATTATTATTATTATTTTGTAAGCGTACATTAAATACATCTTCCTCCCAAAGAAAAGCGCCTTAAATGCGTGTCTTTAAAATATGAATGTTTGCTTTTCCGCAGAAACATAAAGATGACTAAGAAACGATATTTACAGGGTTTTTTTGCTGTATTCTTTGGAATCCTGAGAAGTTTCGCCTTTGTGATGAATAAGTCAGCATTTCTTTTCACTATCGTTGTTCCACTTTTCATTGGAATTGTTTGCCATTTGGCAAAATGCAAGATATTGATCGTTCAAACTGAATCTGTTTATTACTGATTAACAAATCATACTGTTGAAAAGCAGTAGATGTACTTCTTAATTTTTTGTTTTTACTTTTGAATCGCACTGATTTAAACAACAATGCACTGAATTCACGATACATGTAGTCAAAAACATTCAATATTTTTAATAGTATAATATTAAATAATTTGATAGTATAATAGAAAGTATAATATTTTATACTTTCTATATTTTTTCATTTCGCAAATATACACAAGGTGCAGAATGTTCCCATGTTAGTTTGAATGTCTATTCATTCTAGTACGCTATAAAATGTTTCGCTTTTCCACCTGAACTATCTCTATTAATAATACGTACCGGTAAATTGTATTGAACTAGAGTAACTGGTAAACTATATTTAAAAGCGCACCTTTGAGCGACAGTTAAAATCTGAACTCTTTGTGATTTTTTATTTATTTTTTAAAATTTTATTTCAGTTTATATATTTTTGCGAGCGAAATGGACAAAAAGATTGAAGCAGACTGAAAGACGAAACAGGTAGAAAAACAGTGGAACTCTGAATGTAACGTTTAGTTAACTGTTTCTTCGAGAGCTAATCAAAGATATCCCTCTCATAGCGCGATTTCGCTTTTACAAGATAAGAAAATTGCGGAAGCCCTCATATAGCACGGCAACTCGGTTTTATTCTAATACATTAATGAATATGCGTGAACTCTCTTACAGCATTTTATTTATGTATCTTTCACGATATATATTTCGATAACATTATTTGTATAGTAAACATTTACAGAATTAAATTGCTTGCTATGCCATGACCCAATATCAACCTGTTTATTTATGCACACAAAAATAAATTCCAAGAATACTTCTATATCGAAATTGTTAAGAAATTGACTCGTGCCTATTATTTACGTGGTATGTGTCGTGTACCTCAAGCGTTCGGTTGGTAGATTGCGTAAGGTACGTAATTGCGGTTTTGGAACAGTTTTTTTTGGGGGGGGGTATGTGATACTAATTTGCTTTGCTGTTTCGGGAATAATTATTGCAAAATTTTATTTCAGTCCCAAGCTGTGTCTGAAAGTAAGAAAACGTGTTTCTCTGGAAATAATAATTCAAATTTTGAACTATTTATTAAAAGGAGAAAAGACATTTGGCGTTGCGGAAATTCCAAATTTAAATGAAGCAATAGTGAGAACCATTAAAAATGTATTTTGTTTTTAAAAGCTTTCTGAACGCATCCCTTTATTTTGGTTTGGTTGTTAACTTCGTATAACACGGTTTCACATAGCACGGTATTTTCTAGGAACCATGTTCAGAAGGGGTACCTGCATTCAATATTGAAAATTCTTGCTAGGAACACTAAATGAAGAATGCGTTTTTGTTCTAAAGTTTGAATAAGTGCAAAATGTAACTTTCCGAGACGCTTAATTTAAATCTGGAAATAACGAGTATGATTTTTAGGTTGCTTTGCTATAGCAGTGTGGTTTATGTATTGGCCCCTAGAGCTTGTTATGGTGGTGGATGTGCTCGGAACTGGAACTGAATTATCTGTCCTCTGTGCTAAGGAAAACTTTCAGTACTCGGATTCTGCTTTCGGTCTCGTTAATTGAATTTCGTGCTACGTCAACATTCCGTCTGCTAACCATCCCACTTCCTCCTCTTTGCCGTCCATGGACATTGTGCGTTTTCTGGAATGTCGCCAACTTTTAACATCGACGCGAGTTGAGTTCGGATAGAAAACTTTGCTGCTGTTTTGACGATCATCGTGTAGCTTTAAATGTTTACGCATTATGACACTGCCCAGAGCCGTGCGTTAATTTTGTGTTCCTTTTCCAGGAATATTCCCTTTTTATCTAAGATAACTGGAAAATAGGTAACCAGTTAAGAGATATTTCATTAAAAGGACACTATGCAAATTATTCGTAGTAAATTAAGGTTATAAATCAACTACAGGTGTAGTACAGAAATGAAAGACGTTTTATTACCTAATGTTTTTTTCCAAAATAACCTTCATCGATTTGCAGGAATTAAAAATTTTAAAGTCTCCTGTAGAGCTCTTGTTACTTGCAGTCCTTAATTGTCCTTTCGCTCCCCCGTTCTATTTTTTTAAAGCAAATTCTTATTCCAAAGTTGCCAATTTTCCCAATTTCTCGTGACATCTCCGCCGAGTAGATCCCCGAATCTCCCGGTTTTTGATTTTAAAACTTTACTGAGGAAAATGTTTCCCAGAATAGATAAAATTTATTAAATGAATGAAACTAAAACTGGTAAATTCTATTCCTCCTTTCCTAAGGATTTTCAGAATAATTTTCTTGTTTAGCCCAAAAAGACGTTAGCCCGAATGGGCTGTTAGTCTCGAAACGGGATTTTTTGTCTTCCGCAATGAACGGCTGTATCACTTTTCAAATTGTTGCCTCCAAATATTTTCGCCCTGTATTATTTCTAAAAAATTAAATAATGAGGAATCTGTGTGTATATACGTATGTTCCTCGTTTTTGTGAAGAAAGGATGAATCCGAAACGACGAAACCTGAATCCGATCGAGCATCTTTGGGACTACCTTGGGAGATAGGTTGCTGCTTTAAGTCCTCCTCGAAGGTCGTTGGATGAGCTTGAACAAGGATTATTCCGTGTTTGGTCGTTGCTTCCCATATTACTGACAGACAACTTGATTGACAGCATGGAACGACGCTGCCGCCAATGTATTACAGCTACAGATGGACACATTCCTTATTCTAATCCATTTTTTATAATGTTATCACCACATTTCCCTCAAAAAGCTGTGATATACTGTTTGTCTAAGAGTGGATTTCTCTGCCAAGAGTGCTATATTTTGTTGTAATTCATGTTTGTGTTGAACTTAGGAACACTCTATGTCGCATTTATTAAAGAACTGTTAAGGGTTTCAAGAACTGTTTAATTTAGTATTTATTAAAGAACTTGTTTTATAACATGTCGTCTAATTTTCTTGCTTCTGTAACTTCATTCTCAAATTAGACACAAAAGATGTTGTTCCTTAACTTATTACATATATATTAAGTGTTAATTTTATCTTCACCGACTTTTAAAAGTACCATGGTGAATAAAAGCTTTTCTTCCCTATTCGGAATTTTCTCAGCGTAAAAGTGTAATAAATTAACTAAATAATTTTAGCGAAATAGCATAAAATTTAGAATATCTAATTAAATACTAATATATTTTACATCAGAATTACATTACAAATAATGTAATAAATCTAATAACACAATATGAACACATAATAAAGTTAAATTCAAGTCAGTTAAGAGCTGCTTTGAAATCGCATCGCCGCACAACATAAAAACCTCTCGGTTTTTCAGATTTCCAAGATTAGCAGCTATGTTATTCGTATCACCTTTAGCTATTATTCTTTTATTTTAGCAGTTTACATGGGTCCATAGAAGTTTTGAGGGAATCCACATGAACGAAATCACGCTTTAAAGTTCCATAATATGATATAAACTGAGTCAGTGGTCTCAAACTCAAGTTTCACGCAGGCCAAATGCATGATCTGAAAATAGCTGACGGGCCGCAATAATAATAATAATAATAATTATAATGAAGATTAAGAAGAAAAAGGTGATTTTTTCTTTGTTACCGAAACAAAATTTATTAGTTAAAACAAAAAAAATTAGTACGTATTTGTCAAAACATAAATATAAAAATAACGCAAAAAAAATTCAGTTTATACTTATTTTTTGCCTGAAATCTAAAAGTTGGTATCTACTAGAAATTTCTGTTGGTAACAATTTGTAATTCAAAAGCATTCACAGCTAAATATTAAAGTTTTGAGATTATCATTTATGAAAATAATTGTAGTGTGTTGAAGTAACCACTAATAACTTACTACTTAAACGGAAAAAAATAAACGAAAACTTCCCAAGAGGGACACAACTCGAGAACAGATAATGACAATTTATTCTTTTTCTTTTTATTAATTGCATTTTTCTATGACGCATATAGAAAAAATAATATTTGTGTGTAAATAAATTATAAGCTTCTTTGTTTCTTATTACACCTTTCAGCTGCAACACCTCATAGTATTTCGACTGTCATGAAGTTTGTAATCTTGGAAGAATTAGTAGAAAATATTTTTGTCGCAAGTTGTAGATACTTATCGGCAATCTGGATCTTTTGTAAACTTATTAGTATTCAGCTATGAAAAAAAATTGTTACTATGTGAACGTAGTTCTAGAAAAGAGATTATTTCGAAAATCCATAACTGTGACGTACTTATGTTTGACAAGTACTAATAAAAATTAATCAAATTTGTATTTTGAAATCTTTGAATAAGATTTATGTCACACTGTAAATCAATTACTTCCATTTCTAGATTTTCCGTACACCACTGACCTAAGGAATTCATAATAAAGTATTATTAATAATATTATTTAATAATAATAATAAAATAAAATAATGTCATAGTAAATTTTTGAAATTCGTGGTTAGAAGATGCACTAGAATATTTTTTCCCGTTCCCCATCCTAAACTTATTCGCATCTTAAGAAATCTGTATTTTTGATAACTTATGTTCAGATATTTGTCTACAGAAATCTGGAATCATAATGGGTCGTCATGGGGAAGGTTGATTGCAATTGGAGTTACTAAATATTAATTATGTAAGTGATTAAAAATATTTAATTTTTGCTAAAATGGCAGTACTATTACCTTGGATCACGAACAAATTTTCCGAACGAAATATGTCTTGGATGACGAGCGATATCTCGAGATACGAACAAGTAAGCAAGAAATGATATTCCAAAATGTGGTTAATCCAGTGGAGAAAATGTCTTTAGAAGAAGACGACGGAAATGAAGATGTTTCTAGTTATTTTTTTATCTGCGAAAGTTTTGCAAAATGGGGTAAAGTGCAAAGCATCATAAAACACTTATCACCTTCATAAAGCAGTAGCATAAATAGTTGCAATGACAATTGCAACTATTATGCTACTGCTTATAATTTCAACTATTATGCTATTGCTTGTTATGCTTTAGGAAAAATTTAAAATTTAATTTATATAAATAAACACACTAAACACGTTTTTCGTGGAAGAAAAGCACCACAATTCTGTAGCAGAGGTTAGCAGTGTTAAGAGGAAAAGAAGTTAAAATTTAATCCAAATTTTCCTATTTTTTACGTGTTTAGTATTACGTTAAATATTGTGTGTACATCGGTTTTCCATTACGAACTTGCCTACAGTGCACTTTTCTAAGCAGTTATTTTGGACTTGAGAACGGATTCATTCGTTTTACATAAAATAACTGTGGGGAAAATTGTTTCGGCTTACGAATATTTCAGATGACGGACTATGTTTAGGAACAAATTAATCTTTTCACTTGGGCTGTAGACTACTTCTTATTTCGTTGTACGGACTAAAGGAAATATTGTAATCGCGAAACATTTCAACGTAAGTATCCATTTGACCGTTTTTTCCTCGATGTACATATGTACTGACAGAATAAAGGACCCTTTATTCCAGTTTAGGACCCATTATTATTTAAAATGGATTAAAAATGAACTTTTTACGTGACGTGTCTACGTACGTATGTATCTCGCATAAATCAAAAACGATTATTCGTAGAATGTCGGAATTTTGTATATGGGACTGCTATAACATCTAGTTATGCACCTCCCTTTTTTATAGTAATTACAAGAAACCCATCCCCCTTATCCGGCCTCTATTTTCGCAAGCGTTCGTCGTAGATATATACTTCAATTTAAAGAAGGGCTTTAAATGACGAAAATATTCCTGTTTTGGCAATGTCAAATTTAAGGGGAAAAAAATTAATGTAGAACAAATAAAGAAAGCTAACCTTTAATGTGGTCTCCCGGCTCCTATTCTCATATTTGGAAAAGTTTTATTCTCATTACGAAAAAATCTGATGTCTACACCACATGACTTCTTTATATGGAATATTAAATTATACGCATTTTTTCTTGAATTTCATTTAAACTTACTGGATTGAATTAAATCTACTTCGTCGATAGCGCATAAAGTACAATAGAATAAATGCACATAGCGACACCCTTACGCTAGGTTCACTTTAACAGCGTTACATCTAATTCATTTTATAACTCAGAATGCACAAAAATTATATCTTCTGAAGAATTACATAATCATTGCCACATGTTCTATTCAAATACTATAATAAATCTAAAACGATGTATAAAAGAAATTAAACAACAAACAAAAGAAAAAAAAGAAAGAAAACAGACAGTTTTTCACAGACGATTCAGTAGTTCTCATTCAATTAATTTAGTTCTCACTTCGCGATAAGGCAAGAATACATAAGAACTCAAAATATTAGAAATTACAAAGTAAATCTTAAACACTTATTTTCTTGAATAAATTCCAGAATGGATAATAATAAAAGAAGGCGTTATCTTTGTTGTTGTGAAGCTTAGTTTCTCTAGATTGGCAACAAATCCACTATTCTGCTAAACAAATATGGCTGCTATGGTAAAAATAATTAGGCTTAGCCGCCCTGAAACAACTTCTAAATTGTTGACAATTCTACAAATAGTGCATGCAGATGCATTAAAGGCATAAAAAACCTTAACCGGAAGATAAGACCAACATAATTCAATCATTTTTAGAGCAAAAAATGCGCAATTTACGAACATATACGAATAAAAAACCGAGCTCACTGAGCCGAGTAACAGAGTGGGTATATACATATATATACTTTTGGTGCGGCCGATTGCAACTGAAACGGGATGTGCACATCTACATGTTATAGCAGTCCTATATGCAAAATTTTAATATTCTGAAGCTACTCGTTTTTGAGTTATGCGAAATACATTCATACGTACGTACGTACGTACAGACACCACGGAAAAAACTCTTCTAAATCAGTTTTATAATTCATTTGGGAAATAGAATCCTCTGTTCTGTCCTTACATACAGGTGTCATGCAAAAACATCGTTAAATTGCATTCGATAGCGGTCAAAATGGATATATTCGTTGAAATATGGTACCCGGAATTTTTCGTGGTTACAATACTTCCTGTGCTTCATACAAGGAAGTAAAAATAAAAGTAGAAGAATTTTGACTGCCATAAGACAAAAATGGACCAGGATATTTAATTTTTAAATTTGCAGTTTTTGATGTCATTTTCAATTTGCATTGAGGGGTCGGTTAATTAAATTAGAATAATTCGAGAAGGTAAATTTAAATGAAGTGCAGCAAAAATGTGTACAATTTAATAAGCGTATAAGGAAGTCGATGGCTCGTCCACATCGGATTTTTTTGAAGTATTGAAGCCAGTCAATGAACTATTCAATTAGCAGGGAACATAAAAATAAACTGACAACTTCTGCCATTTCCTGCTGCGGATTAAATAAGAAATTTTAAATTCCTATAGTAAGGTAAATTTCTTTGAGCTTTATTTGATGAAGTGCGGAAGATATATCTGCCAATCCCAGGAAAATGTTAAATTCATGAACTAAGGTTTCATTATATTTTTTGTTAATTAAATAATTTTTATAATTTGGCTTTACATTACTTTAACACCCTTGCCTAAATTTTCAAGGACTTTCCCTTCTCCGTATTTATCAAAGTTACTATGTTCAGCGCCGCCCAGCCGTTGTAGTGGTTAGTGACATTGACTGACTGACTATTATAACACTATTTTCTCTAGTTAATGAAATGTTTTTCCGATGCTAACATGTGTGTTACCTTTCATTTCCTATGCTAGCTCTTACATTTATGACTATTATTCAAGTAAGTAACCTGTTTAAAATATGATATTACGTATCTAAACTTATTAGATAATAATTAAATCTTAATTACAAGTAAAGAATATCTTACAAGAATAACTAAAAAAAAAGAGTAAAGAAATAATAATAGTAAAGTTAAACGTACGTTAAGCGTACCTTAAACATTCCACGAAAAATTACTTAGTATAAAAGTCACGGGTTAGATCGTTCCTCCAGTGGCACATTTCCGTCTGAAGTACGCGATTACAATTATGGCTGAGCATCAGCCTCGAACAGACAGCTGTTTAACAGCTCGATCAAAGAACTCGAATAGAATCAAAGAAACGATTCGAGCTCTTTATCCCAGTGGATTGATGGTTCTTTGGGTCGGTGTACTAAAGCATATTTATTGTGTGTCCTAGTTTTCCAAGAACTGAGTACTACGCCTACGTTGGAGAGCTTTTTGCTTAGAACACGGAGAAAGGGGGGTGGAAATAAAAGAACAATAACTTAAGAGTGTTCTTTGTTACTCCAGCACAGGCTAAATTTAAGAGTTAGTAATTTTTCAGTTGAAAATTAAAAACAGTGGAAAATTTTTTTTCCTTTGCAAGATATGCATGAAGTTCGTTCTAGACATATAGAATCATTCGTTCTAGCCAGCTGCGGACGTTTGCTCTGGCATTAAGTGTATAGGAAAATTTGGACGGTTCGTTCGTTTTATCCAGAGGTTCGCTGTAGCGGGATTTGAGCGTATATGAGAGCAGGACACTGTGCAATTTCCCAAAATAAAAAGATGACTTTGTCATTTTTTTTGTATGTATGTAAATGTAATTTGTATATATTTTGTGTGTAAATTGTATATAATTTGTGTGTAAATTGTATATAATTTGTATGCAAATTTTTTATATGTAGTTTTTTTTTGTATGTAAAGAAATGTAATTAAAAACAATTCTAAATATTTTATCATTATCATTTATTATTTATTTCGGCTTTTATTTGTGCCACATTTTTACATCCTAGATTTGATTTTCATATAACTCGTGTTTGTAAACTTATTATGATTATTGTATTTTATTATTATTTTTTGGCGCCAAAGAAATACTGCCAACTTCGATAAATTATTTCCAACCGTCCTCTGGCATTTCCTTTAACCGGCATGGCAACCCTATATAAACTAAACTGGACAAGCGAAGCCCTTACCACAGACTACTACTAGCCTTAGCCTCTAAGTTACAGTTTCAGAAAGGAACCACGAACCCTTCCAAATTGAATTATATCCTGACCGACTTTTTAATGCGGAGCACACATTTTCTGCCATTCACTCGTGACTGGATCACTGTGGCCCAATTTCGAATGTAAATACCGGAAATTAAACCGTTATTTTCCGGGAAAAAGGGTTAATTCTATTGGATATCGCTCGCTGACTGTTGGATGTTTTCTGTGTGGACTGCGCTTCCATAGGAGGAGCTCTCCAGATGCCGGTTGCTATGGCGACGATTGGCGGGGAATCGCTCGGCAGCTGCGGAGCACGCCTTCGTCCCATCGATCCGCCTTCTCCAAGCGGTTGCCATAGTTACCGGCTCGGTAATCCCTCATCATCCTTTCCTACTAATAGGTGCGCCTAATTGAAATCCCTTTCGTACGAGTGCGTGCGTGCGTGTGTGTGTGTGTGTGAGTGTGTGTGAGTGAACGGACTGGCGGACGGACCAAAACGGGTAGCAAGGACTGCTTGTACGCGTGTTGCATCCATCGGTATTCGCAACGCAATCTTCTCCCCCCTTCCTTTGCCTCATCAGTACGTTCGAACATTCTATCCCTTCCATGCCAAAAACAAGAAAAGCGTGGGCGCTTGCCAAAGCTATGCCTAAAGCCCGAGGGCTCGGGAAACGCAAAAGTTCCCATCAGGGAAAAGATTCTTGGAAGGGGTTGGCAGGAACGGGAAGGGGGGAGGACTGAAGATATTTTGCTTTTTTATCGACACTCGTTTGTTTCTTCTCGCCGTTAATTCCCTCTGCAAGAAACAGCTCGTGTAAAGAATAAAGCTAGGTTGTGCTGGATTCAGGGGTTTTGGGGAGGGAAAAAAAACTCTCGATATAAATTGCAGGCTCATACTAGGACTTAAATCTCTTTCAGTTTTAACTTCGAATGCAACATTTTACTGTAAACTGTAAACATGGATTTACTAATAATGTTCATTGTATCTGTGGAGATATTGGATCTTCAGATCATTACATAATGGAATGTCCCTTGACAAAACAAATAGCATATTAAATTTTTATTCAGCTAATGTCATTGCTCTCAAATAATACCTTATTAAGGATAGACATATTGTTGTTCAAATTCGTAAAATGATCGATCTACTTTCCGCGTCAGGGAAAGATATTTGCCATTCCGCTTAAAAATATGGATATGATAGTAGTATATTTATTTACTGCTTTAAAATTTAAATGTTTTATTTATGAATGAATGCAAAGTAATTTTAACAAGCTTATAAGGTGAAAATTAACTAAAACATTCTGATTATTTTTAGGATAAATTTTTATGGATTTTTGATCAAATTTTATGGACTCTTTGACCTGTAGACTTTATTTTTAATGCAGTTGCATTTTAATTTGGATATAGTATTTTATTCCTATTTAATGTAAATGCGTTTCAAAATCAATACATTTAAATTTTGTATTTTGTAAGAAAAAGGTAAAAAATTTGGTTATTATTATTTTAAGTTAAAATAAATCTAGTTAATGATGAATGTGGAACAATACCTGTTTACCAGTGGCAAAGACCCAGTGTTCACATTCTTCATCAACTGAATTGAGTGAAGTGGATTTGCTGCAAGGATAGGGTAGCCCTGACTTTTACTAACCATTAAAGGTTTGAAATGTTTTTAGAGAAGTTATATTCATTACGTAAATATAATATCATAGTGAATATTACCCTAATAAAAGTAAAAGTGTTTTATTAATTAGTTAACTTAGTTAATTTTACATTAGATAGTTGCCGCTTAACTGCAATCACATTAACAGAATGATAAAAGTAAGCGTCAAAAAATATTGTTCAAAACATCAATGGAATTTAACTAACTTAATATACATACAACTAGAAATATATAAACATGCCTTTCGCAGCATCTTAATTAAGGAAAAAGTCATTATTAGTTTGTCTGGAACTGCTACGTAAAATTTCATCGATGAATTGTTCAGACTCGTAGTGTTTTCGGAAATTATTTAACCATTATCTGCTTCCTTAGAGAGTTTATCACATTATGTGTTTGGATTACTTTGAAAAGCAACAGGCAGCTATCTTGATGACGGCGCTTGATGTTTTGATGTATTTATTTTTAATATTTGCCATAAAATTGCTTAACTGAATTTTAAAATCCTTTCGTTCAGAGGTACTTAACTTCCCCCCTCCATTCTCCTTTTTCTTTCTTCATATTTTTTTAATTGTGTTTTTCTGTGTTCTTCCGGTTTACTTTTTAAATTGCACTTATCGCATAAAAATTCATGTTTAAAAATATTGTTGATTATTATTGATTTAAAAAATATATTAAATAATTTAAGTATATTTTCCGCTTATGTTTAGTTACATGATTTCTTCCTTACAACATGATACAGCTTTATATCGGTGAACAAATTAATTATCAGTTTTATTAACAGGCATTTTGATCATGCTGATCAGTTGCTGCTGCATAATCGATTATTTACCCCTTTAATCATCATTCACCCCGCATTCATAAAAATTCACCAAATCCTAGTTTAGTTGGGAAACACTAGTTCATAATATACCTTTATGTAAATATTGTAATACAGACTGTTGGTGAATACGATTTAAAACAACAGTATAGGCGACAGGTAAAAAAAGGCGGAGACACCGATACTTTTACTGTCCTCTTTTGTGATTAGGCACGTATAGTCCTACGTTTTCCACTGTGCTAGAACCAATTTCGACCTGTGGGTTGATAAAGAATGCAAAGGAATAATGGTGGGCGTGATGTATAAGTGCTACATATTGTTATCGGGGTGTGCAGCGTCACTGAGTTAAAGAATATCCTAAGCTCACTATGACTAATGCGACTAACACATTTCCAGATTTTCTGATTTCTGCTTTGGCGATTTGACTTGACCATCCCCCTCTCTCTAGTTATTGACAGCTCCAAACTACTACTTCTGGATTTACCTGAAAGGGAAAATGTTTACATATCATTTACGGATAACTGATGAATTGAAGATTTACGTGATATTCAAGAGAACATATTGAGATGCTTCGTAAAAGCCTTTCTGCATCACCTAGAACAAGGATATTCAAAGGACATTATTTTCAAGGTGTAGTGACGTCTGCACTGCTCCACCAGGAGTGTTCTTCCTTGAAATTGGGGCAAAAACTGTACAGTTAATAAGGTGGGACTATACCCGTACGACCTTGGTGAAATTTTGGTGTCTCGCCCACTTTTACCAATATTTGCCTGCATTATTCAGTCGGCCCAATCGGTATAATGGTTGGTTCATCTTATAATAGTTCCCCCTCCCCACCTTGTATTTCAGCCATTTTGTTTCAAAATTAACTATGATTATGGGAGTCTCTCCTCAAGCCATTTCGTTGACTCCGAGCTATCAGCTGACCGGAAACCACGCCTTCTTCAACTTTTCATTCAGTTTCCATCTCTTTTCTTTTGCCAGATGTGCCCTATACGCCAGATGTATTGCCTGATTTGATGTGCGCCGCGACTTATCTCTTTCTCTGATGGTCGTCAGGACTTATCGCTTGCTTTGGTGATGATGTTGATATCGCTAAGACGTATTGCTTTGATGTACGTTCATCGATCAAACAGTGAAATGCCTACCAAATGTTAATTTTTCATCTTTTTTTTTCCCCCACGAAGTGCTGACCTACCTACTACCTGTACCCGTTTGTATCGTCCATACCGCACAGTGCATTAAGCGCTGTTATTTCACAGTCATACACCTTTACTAAGAATACTCACTGTCTTCTTCTTATTGGAAGTTGGCAGATACAAACAATATGAGCGGTGTTTTGTTTTGAAGGCAATGCTATACACTTACTCATGAGATAAATATTTAGTACACTGCTTTCTATACGCTGAATTAACATGCAACTGGAACTGGAATATTTATTTTTAAAGTACGAACTAATGAAATGGTGTATTTTACTTTTCTGGAGTAAATTCTCTCGTTTCTTGTCTGGAAGCCTGAATCTAATCTATCCTGTGTCCACTAACGTTTTTTTGCGAGGTCCCTTTTCTTTCTCGACTCCCCAAATCCCTCGGCACCGGGAAATGAAGGGCTTGTTAGAATTTTTCTCCTCCTCTTTTCTTTTCCTACTACCCTCCATCATCCCCTCCGGCGTAGTTTAGGGCCTACTTTTCCTTTCCTTAAGCCCCCCACTGGAACTCGATAAGAAAAGAGCCGCCTAATTTCTCGCTCCTTCTATTACTTTCTTTTTTCTTTTTTTTTTTTTTTAGCTCTTTGGTTAGCCCCCTCCTCAGTTTTGCTTTCGCTTCTGCAAGCGAAGGAAATGCATGGGGTCACTTATTCATTCCACCACTTAAAACTTACGAGGAAAGGAGTTTTAGAAAAATGGGCGCTGATGCAAGCGGGAAGCTGAAACGTTTTCTCTTTTAATCCTTAAGGGTCAACCTCGAAGAATGTGAAAGAAGAAGGGAAAAAAAAAACAGAAGAAGGAACCTTTTCGTGACGACAGAGCACTTTTTCAGATATTCCGGGGATAGTATGTGTGCCACATCAAGTTCTGTACAGTAAGCGCCCTCAGTGTGATCATATTTGTCCGCGACTTATTTTGATAATAATAACCGAATGATAACATTGAACGACAAGGAAAATTATCCTTCAAAATAGCAATAGAGTTTAATTATTTTAATATAATTACGGCTAGAAACCTATAAATAGGCTGTTCTGAAAGATTTTAACTAGGAAAATGCAAAATTTCGTGTATGAGCATTTTCAGCATAACATTTTCAGTGCAAAAATTTATTTATGAATGGTTCATAACATTTCTGAGGCTTATCTATTTATTTTTAACTAATAATTCATTTTAAGTTTGATTTTCCTATTACTCTCTTTTCACCCACGCTTTTCATGCCAGTATATAAATGAGATAGCGAGAGTTTATTTAGGTTAAAGTAGAACGAAGTGGTATTTAAGCAAGAGTTTCGGAAGTTATTTTCAGCGCGTGTCTGCCTATTCCAGGCCACGTTGGGCTGTAATTATTAGCGACTTACGTTAGCGCCGTGATGTGTTCTCGCTAATAGGCTTGTCTCGCCGGTTTACTACAAGCCAGAGCTCTTCCTGCAGGTTAAAAAATTCTGTGAGCCGTTAGGCTAATATACCACACCTTGAAATTATTATTCGTTACATCTTTCTGTTAAACCGGAAGTGCTGGTTTCCTGTAACCCAAGTTGGATCATTTGTTAATTTTATGCTTGAATAAAAGAATCTTATATACCCATCTTCTGATAGCTGTTTAGTTTCACAAGGCTAGAAGATAATTCTTCAACAGTCCTTTTAAAAATTTATGCTTCCAAAGAGGCATTACATTTTTCTGGAAATAATTTGACCTCTAATCTTAATACCCAGAGGGCATCCATCGTTCACTGGAAGAGAACTTGCAGATATGAAATTTAAAATTAAGGAAAAAAGATAGATTGGCGTATATATTTTCAAGGAATTTTTTGTTAAGAAAAGGACCCTGTGTCATATCCCTTCGCAATCGATAGAGTTATTGAAAGTCTGCGATTAATAGTTATTGAAATTTTTTTTGGCCTAATTTTAAATGGTTGACTAAAATCGAAACCAAGATCTTTAGCTACTTGATACTTACTTGGCGACATTCTTGAGTAACTTAACTATTTTTATAAAGCATTTTAAACTTATTTGACAACTTCGTTTTCTGTTTAATGACTTTACTTCAATTTAAAAAAATATTCCGTATTTTGATCATATTAACCGAATCGTTCATCGCAATAAATGATGTATTTCCAGTGTTTTCCTATACAAGCGGGCGAAACTTTGACACTTCGATAACAATATCTGAATGATAACATTAACCGCGATCATATTAAGCGTCATACACCGTGCATCCAATTAATGCATCCAGCGTTTACGTATCTCTTAGTCGTTCGATGTATGATTGACATGGCTTGTGCATGGGCCCGCAAATAAGTTAAAACTGAATCGATTTTAGGTATGCTTTTATTAAAGAACACTTATTTTTGAATAATAATTTACCTTTGAAGAAAGAAATATTTCAGTTGACTTATTCAGTATAGAATGTTAGAGATTTATTTTTATATATGATATAGTATAAAAATAATACTTGTTGCAAAATATTGTTAAGAAATCCGAATATGAAATGACATTTTAAATCAGATACTGCCAACTGGATGGACCCCTCGAGAATTGATAAAATTTTAAAGGTGATCAGTGATGATCAAGCAGTTGATAGTCAGAGATGCACCGCAGTTGATTGCCATAATCAAAATCCTACTGATTAAAAAATTAATAATAAAGTTGATAATTAATTGTTTATTGATATAAAGCTATATCATATTCTAAGGAAGAAATCACATAAAATAAATATAAGGGGAAAATGCAATTAAATATTTTTAATAATTTTTTTTTAATTTATATTTTTTTAAAATATACGGATGTTTATGCAATAAATGCGGCATAAAAAAGTAGAACGCAAGAACACAAGAAAACACAACCAAAAAGGTGCGAAGAACGTAAAATTGGAATGGAAAGCAAGAAACAGGTTGAATATTTTTAAACGAGAAGATTTTAAAATTAAATTAATCCTTTATTTCCCGACGGAATTTCAAATCCCATCAATAAAATCGCTCTGTTAATGTCCCAAGGGGTCTTATAAGTCACAGTTTTAAATTTATAAAAATGCAATGAAAAACTTCTAACATTTTTGTAAATTTATGTTTCTCATGCATAAAAAAATATAATAAAAAAGTTTCAAACTCTTTTTCAAAAAGCAAAGTAATTTGGAACATAAAGGGTTAAGCAATTTTTGCCAGATATTAAAAAATCTGAAGTGAAAGCCACGGCTTCTTTGTAAGTCTTTATTATATTGTACGTATATAAATATACACGTGTATAGTTAAACATTGTGCGTGTGTACAGATGTTTTGCTGCACTTTATTTAAACTTATTTCATTTGAAGTGAGATAGAATCCTCCTTTTCTTTAATAAAGTGGATAGTTACACAATTGCTAAAATATTAGTTTCTATTAACATCAAATATTTACACAATTAATTAATTCAACCTGAAGTGCTATGATAGAGTAAAAGTATGTTTATTACTATTTGAATAAGTGTAAGTCTTTTATCTGTCTAGTATAATGTTAAAAAAATTGTCATGATTTAACGATCAACAAAATGAAAACGAAAACGAAGCATTAAAAGCTTACTACTTTTTTACATTTGTAACATGTTTTTATAAGTTTAAAAGCTCTTCAAATAGTGTGTCCTTTTGGAACTGCCCACTGCAGCAAAAGGGTATACAACTAGATATTACAAAAATCCCCAATACAAAATTTCCTACAATGGGAAATTTTAGGGCGAACCGTTTTTGTGTTATACGACATACGTACGTACAAGATGTCACGACGGAATAAGTCAAAATGAATATTTATTTCCGTTGAAATCTGAAAACTGAAATTTTTCGCGATTACCAATACTTACTTCGAACAAAGTAGTAAAAATGTTTCATCGATACATTTGTAAAGGAAATGAGGCATTTTATTTAGGAACAGGAGACATGAAAATGAAGAATTCGAATTCCGGATCATCCGATTGCTAGCTGGATGTGCTTTCCAATTACAGCACGTGGTAAGGAGAAAGAAAAACATTACACATCAAGCACAGCCATCGTATTAATTTAAATTGAATTTTATTTAGTTGGAATCTGTGATTTTGCTTCTGAAAACTTGTTTTTGTTTGTTAAATTAATAATAATAATAATAATACAAAAAAATAATAAACATAAATCTTATGAACCTTTTTTTCAAAACTATATTTATTTTATAAAGCAATTTTTTATCATATTTTAATCTAATTGTCATCTTTGAGTTACTTATGTACTATTATTTGTATTATGATTATGCTGGACACTGTATATTATAGAGAAAAGTGTAATGAAGAAAACCATCTCTTTAAAAGTGGTCATTGCAAGAAAAACGTTCATAATCCCTGCTTTTTAAATGATTAACTTTGAATATCCGGATAAGAGAACCTTTTAGATTATTAACAACAGTAAACAGAGTACTTCTATGATATCTAAGGTAAGTGAAAGATCTTAAGCATCGACGATTGGCAATTAAGTAGTCATTATGCAGAAGTTTTTATCATTGATTGAGAACAGTATCACCTATTGTAGGTATTAAAAGGCTAATTTAGAATAAAAACACCGCCTTTTGTTCTTGATTAAATATTACTTTTCTTCCACCGCTTCGGTTAAACGAATTTCAGTTCCGTTCAATAGTCTTACTGTATTTTTTTTTTAAATGTCTGAGAGGGTTCAGCTTTCACGGCTATTTTAAAGTTTGATATGGTTTCAATAGAAATTATCAATAGACATGGCCCAGGTGGAATAGCGAAACATTTTATAAGATATTAGATGAATATGCATATAGTCTAACAGGGAGACGTTCTGTATATTTAAATAGTGAAAAAACTTTGTGATGTAATTCTGTAAAAATATTGAATGTTTTTAATTAGATATATCATGAATTAAACGCATTTTTGTATAAATCTATTCGATTGAAAAATAGAAGCAATAATATTCTTAAGAACTGCATATATTGCTTTTAAGTAGTTTAGTTTGTTAATGAATAGCAGACAGATTAGATATGAAAGAACAATATCTTTACATTTTCCGAATGCCAACAGACTCAAATGAAAAGTAAGTGACACAACGCTGAGTCGTGTTTCAAGACTAATAGCTGTTTTGAGCTAGTAATGATTTTTGCTTTCTAGTGATACGTTTGAGCTGTGTGGCGAGATCCGTTGCCCAACGATTAGAACAAATATGCATATTATACTTTAAGGAATTGCATGAATTTAAGTATAAAATTAGTGTGTTAAAAATATTTATTATTCTTTTAAAATAAATCGCTTATGTAACAAACAGAATGCTAACTAAAAGCAAAATGTTAATATCCATTCAAATGTTCATTTCTCTGCGGGTAATTTTTCTCAAAGTGACAGGAATAAATTTGAAATATGAAAGGTCTCTGCAGTTTTCATTTGAAATTAAAATATTTGTAATAACCTTTTTAATATTCATCATATCAAACAAAAATGAAGTATTTCAAATTATTGCTTTTAAAAAATGATAATTATTCCGCTTGGAGCGTGTTAGAAATTCATAATATTCAGTGAATTAATTATAAGTTCACCAGGCAGAAATTATTAATGCGCGAAAGGAAATTTAGTAACATAAAATCTCCTAAGTATTTTTTGGAAAAAAAAAGAAAAAGAAATTTGTTTATTAAAATTTTATTTCAACAAATTCAGTGGCTTTGTAGTACTGTAAGTTGCATATTAATTTTAAAAATTCAAATTTAGTTCAATATTTGTTGATAGATTGGATTTGATAAGAAAAAGATAATTATTTTATTAATTACCGCTTTTTTTTAAATTCTCTATGGAAATCGTTCTAAAAATGTAAACACCCTCTGTAATTTTATTTAAATGTTAGAGATTTATAAGTTTTGAAAAATCCACTTCAAGCATTTTTAGAAATAATATTGAGTATATTATTAGTAAAGAACGCATGTTTAGAGACTTCTGATGTATTTAGTCGTCTAACTGTGTAATTTATGTAACAAGTTAATTTTTAATATTATAACGTTTTCAGTATCGAAATAGGTTTCCTTAGAGGAAGTTTCTGTTCTGTTGCAGTACTCTTAAACAAGTCTAGTTCTTCTCCGTCAATATTTTAAATAAAGTTGAAAATTTACGTCATCCTTAAATGCGATTAGTTTTCGCATCGCTAAATTTGTACCAGATTAAGAAGAACGAGGAACTATGAAGTCTCCAAGGATTCCCATTTTTTAACACCTCCCCCCCTCTCATACAGTGGGGCAATTACTCTGTGTCATCTAATTACCGTTAAGAGAAAGTTTTCATTAAGTTTAATCTTTAATCGTAGAGGGAAATGGAATATTTTCCTAAGGGAATTGATCGTTGAACTTCAACCACATGCTTACACTTTTAATTTAATTGGTCAAGAGATTTTTCTCTTCTTTTCATAATGCTTTAATCATTGTTTGTGGCGGTGAGGGAAAAACAATCCGAACTTCCAAGTGTTTCTCCTCCCCATTTAAATTTTAAGTGATTAAGCGAGTTAAGCGATAGGAATTCGCTCAGAACTCAAGCAAATTGATGTTGGGTGTGAAAGGCAATTATTTATTTTTGAACTTTTCCTGTTAAAGGCGACGAAAATTTCACGATCTCTGAGAAAACTGTCATAGGAACGGAATTTTCTGAATAGAATACTCTAAATATGGTAAGCCTAACGCTGCAATAAAATAGAAGCAAGTTTTAAAATTTAACAGTATTCTTCTGATGTAAAAACGTCGTTAGTGCACTGTTTCTTTTATTTTTTTAGTGGACGCCGCGTAATGTGATTGTGGTTAATGTTATTCGGTGGATCCTATTATCGAATTCCCCAAGTCCCGAAGTTTGTATATGAAAAAATGGAATATACATCGCTTATTGTGATCAACAATTATGTTCATATTGCGGAATAAATTTTTCAAACGGAGATATAATGTCTAAATAAGGTCAAAATAAATTTAAAAAATTGCCAAATGGCTGAAATTTATCACCAAGTAAGGGATTAAGTCAACAAACTGCGTAGTTTTTATTTTAGTTAACCTTTTAAAATTAGGCAAAAAAACAACCCTTTGTTTAGTTTAATCCAGATTTTGAATAACTCTGTTGATTTCGGGAATATTCAGACACGAGGTTCTCTTCTTCAAGCAGAAGAAGATGACAGAAGAACAAATTCAAGCACTAATTCAGGCTTCTGAAACAAATTCAAGCACACCATGTAATAAACTTTCTGCAGGATCTAGAGATGGCCTCGCTGAATTCCCTTGAAATTCCGATACAAGGAACAACACCCTCAGAGTATTAAGATTAGGGGTATAACGCCTGTCAAATAATTTCTAGAAACATTAGACACAGTTTATAAGTAAACTTTAGCAAAATTCTTGCACACGATCCACTAATGACTTTTTACCTAGTTAAAATACTATGAAAATAAAATATTTTTATGTTTCTACTTATATTTGTATTAAATTCAAAAGAAAGTTTCTGGTTTAAAGAATGTTTTTTCTCATCGTTTAATGCTATCTAAATAGTCGTCGAATGAACCTGAGCACATAAAGCGACGCCTGCTGTATTTTTCCTCCTTTATTATATATATATATATATATTGTTTGTTTTTGTTGTGTGTGTTTGTATGTGTGTATGTGTATTAATTAAAAAGAAAAGTTCTTTATTGAATTGGAAAATAAATAATGAAGTTTAGAAGTAGGATTTTTAAAAAAATTTATGAGAATAAAAAAAAATTGTTATTTCATATCATTTGTTTCAATTAGCAGCTAGTTGTTTTGTTTTCGAAATTATTTATTTATTCTTTTGTTCCTAATCTAAGGATGTAAAAAGTCGTAAAAGTGACAAAATAAGCTTTTGGTGCGGCATTTTTTGTTTTACACAAGATAGTGGGCGTTTTATATAAATTATATGTAAAAGGAATTTGTACGTAATTTTAGTAATGTTGACGGATGCATCAGTATTACTAAAAAAACCTTCCGGTAATTCAAAAGTGAAAAATGTAATGAGAAACGAACTCGTACTTTTTCGTGGAAATACTATCATTGACGGGGGGGATTCAGTCATTTTCTAAAATCTTCATTAGAAAATGCTCATCTAAACTTAATGTTTTAATTTCCTTCTTTATACACATCGCAACTGAAAACTGCTCAGAAATAAACAATGAAACAGTATCAATTTTATTTTGCCCAAAGTTTCTATGGTGAAGAAAATAGTGCATATCGAGCAATTTCAGAATCAAACAAGTAGGAATATTCAAAGTCTCACATATCAAACATGAAATTAAATGTACGGTCAAGATAACACACTATGTTCAGATTGGTTAAGATTTACTTAAGATGTTAAAATATATAAGAATATTTTATAATTAATGGACTAGACTGCATTGTGATAGCTGCGAGCATCCAGGAAAAAAAGAATCAATAAAAAATGAATTAAGATTATTGATTTTATTGATTTCAGTTTTTTTATTTAATCATATGTAAAAATTTTGTAAAAATCATAAGAAATGATTTAAAATAAAATTATTGATTTCAATTTAGTTTTTATCTGAATAGCTTGAGAAGAATCATTTGTATATCTATTTATAAAAGTTCAAATATTGTAATTTCTGATTTCATTGATGTTATTTAGATGTTTCATTTGTATAAGGTATCATTTTCATTTAAATAAAAATCATCAAAAATTAGAGCCCACCAGCCTCCAAAGAGTCTCTAAAGAGTGATAGTTCGCCCTGGGGTTCGAATCCCAGAGAATGGGTTGGCTGCATGGGCGTTTTCGTGGATTTTCACATTTGTAACGTATATACGAACTAGTTTTCCCTAGAAATTCCTCCACGAAGGCACACCCCCTTGGGCAGATAGCCATCGAGTTCTTTGCCATATTCAAATAAACTAAACCATAAAATTTAGAAGCAAGTCTCCCTTTTAGCGATGTTCACGGAAACACGCGGAATATATAAAAATATTTGCACCTAAAATTTCTTAATTTTACATTACTTATTCGAAAATAATAGTTATAATACGTAGAAGCACTGTTTTACGTTTGTTGCCCATTTCCTGGCGTAACTTTCCCCCTAGTTGTTTAGTGCTAGGATCTAATATTATCATAATTTTCCGTTCTGGTGGCTAGTTTATTGGTATGTAGTCCTTTGATTTTTTTTTCTTCATTCAGTGTATTCATTTGTATTTGCATTTCGTCCATTTTATTTTCCCTTGAATTTATAATTTGAAATGCATTTTGTGCAAATTCTTCATTCAGCTACCTAAACGTAGCAAGTGTTAACACTTAAGAAACTTTCCAAACATATGATTTCAACTTACTTTTGCAATTTACGTTCCAGCTCATTCTAGCCTAATCTATTGCTGATGTGCTGGATGTTTCCAAATCTGGGTCTGGTGCTCGTTTTTTCCCTCTTTGATGTCCCTTTGATGATCTTGAGAACTGCGGTCAATACTCATTCATGTGAGGTACCCTTGGGGCTTTGCAAGATAGTTGAGCCGTCAGATATTGGCTTAATATCCGTCACACAATGTAATGTTAGTACTACTATGTACTCCTACTGGAATGTAGGTTTCTTTCAAAAAAATAGTAATGTGATAGTTACTAGAAGTATGACTTATTTTTAATTTAAGTTCTTACGCTAACCGCATTCTTCCGAAATTAAATGATTCTCATATTCCCCCTCTCTCGATTTTAGACGATAAAATTAGTTAAAAAGAATGGGAGGGGGACTACGCGAAGAAATGCATTAATGCTTAAGCGCGTAGAAGAATCAAGTTAAACTCATACATTTCCAAGGCGAATCAGACTGAAAAAATGCATATGCGGAATTTAAGGGAATTTAAAAGTTTGATCTGAATGATTTTAAGTAAGGTGATCATAGGTCCCGAATTTTCAGTTCCTATCCCGATTTTTTACAGCGCATTTTGTGGTCCCGAATTTATTGTCCCGAAAAACAGTAATATGAGAACGCAAAAGTTTAAATGCATATATTTGTTTAAAGTAGTGCAGATAGCAAACTAAGAATGCAATTTAAGTTAAGAGACGCGCTTCATACCGGCCGCATAAACAGGAGATTCTCCTTGTAGCATCTATCTTAGAAAAATTGCGGCGGGGGAATTCTATTTCTCATTTCTGTATTTCTCTCCGCAACAGCCTCCCAACATACACCATAGAGGTAAGAATAAAAGTAGGAGCCAACCCCGCACTACGATTGACGCAGGGCTTCTAAAAGCTTTGGTCTCCGGAGGGAGTGTTTTTTGTTTACGTTTTTTGTTTACGTCCTTAACACCTCTTTGGTAAGATTTCCACACATGACAGTTCCACACCAATCGAAAATCGGGTACACTTCCGCATAAAAGAAACGTTCATTGTTGGATGAGCAATAGAAATTTGTATAGTAGCATTTAAGAAAAAATTGTATTTTGGTTATATTTCGATAAGTTGGAAAGGCGATTTTGATTATAATTTTGTGTTATAAAATTCTAAGCTACTGGACTACAAAAATATAGATTTTAGCAACATGTTTATGTTATGCGTAAAGAATGAGAAGTACCTCAAAGTAGCTTTAAAATGTAACACAGTTTAAATCTGAATTTGCTTATAACTAAGTGGTTATAAACCTGAAAATATGTATACTTTTTTCGATGTCCTTGATAGAGTATTCGCTACTTTTATTTTATATTCCAAATATCAAAATATTTTACATAAAATACATTTTTTGTCCTCCACATAATATTGTAACACTTTTTAAAAATTTTTAGAGGAGAATCTTAATAGTTGCTCATTTTAAACTCATCCTTTTATTTTTATATAACTGAAAAATAATCACTTTGTGTTTATACTTTGGGCCTATTAAAAATGAAATTACCACCAAATCGTATAATCCCAGTCAAGATTATTAACTATATAGACAGATATGCTAATAAGGGAACTTTTCCTTCATTTGTAACCGCACATTTGTATAAAATTATATACAATTTTTCACAAATATGTGGAACAGAAGACAGAAACATTTGCCAATTCGACAGAAGTAACATTATGGTCAAGGTGATGTGAACATGTGAGCGTGCCACATCTTCAAGGCAACTTATTTAGAATTTGCTAACAGGGTGATCGACGGAAGTGAAAACATTTGTGTATCCTG
>KK115561.1:226919-296383 GCA_000611955.2 Stegodyphus mimosarum
AAAAATGTAATAGATTTCAAAATTTAGTCAATTAATCGACGCGGTATTGTCTCAATTGGTCGTCAGTTGAAACGCGTGGAAGTAATATTTCAGCGAAAGGGGCACGGTTCTTTTCCCCTGACGAAACAACTATGCAACTCTCACTGAGATATTACTATTTATTATTGTATACTTTGTTTTTATTACAACTTCAGCTTTTCCCAATTTTGCCCATAAATTACAATTTGCTAAGCATTATTTGAGTTATATTTTCATGTAAATCTTTACCTAGGATTTTAAGTTTTAATTGTATTTAATATGTAATTTTGGCACTAACGTGCTTCTTCGAATAGGATTTCAGAGGGTTTGGGATGTACTATGGCTTTTGGCATTCGTACTTGTTAATAATAGAATTACAAAATTGCAGCTAGAGGCGCAGTTTTTACGAAACCATTAAATCTATCGTTCAAGTTTTAACTTTTTATAATTTATATATATAATATATAATAATTTTTATATTATATATATATATATATATAATATAAAAATATGATGGAGTGTCTTTAAAAAATTAAATTTAATTAAAACAAATTAACAAGAGACCTTTAAATTTCTAATTTTCAGTTACAGCACAACCCTTTTCAAGGCATCGGGAATTTCCTTGCAGTAACCGCATTGCTGTGGACATATGCGCAATCGCTGCTGTGGATCCAAACGAAGACTTTCCGAGCTTAAAATGCGACTGCAACTATTACGCATCGCTCTATCATGCAAACTGTTATTTAGAAGAGTTATATCTCTTAGCTTCTTTTCCTGCTCTCTAAAACTTTTAAACAAGCATACCCCAATTCAAAAATTTATGAAATTTAAAGAAATTTAAAAAACTCAAAAGAAGAGGAATTTAGTCAACTTCAATGCTACTTCATCAGGGGCTGAACTGAAACCAACTGAAATCTCTCTTCTGCAAAAATCCTTGCTTTTCTGTATCCAGAATTAGCCGATGAACCATTTCAATATATTTTAATTCTAATAGTTCACCCGAAAATTCTGGCCCTTCCCCAAAGCAAGGAAAGAACAAAGTAAATTTAAATTAGAATCTTATACCCTAAATAAAGAGAATACCATTTCATTTAACGAAAAAAAGTGAAATAATAAAACAAAATTTTACCTTTAAACATATAAGAAAATAATCCAATGTGTTTAAAACGTAAGTGAAATTACAAATTGTAATTGAAAACACGTAATTAAAACTCACAACAAGAAATTAAAACCTTTAGCACTTTCATCATACTACAACCGAAATAAGGATATTTTGTTTTAATAGTAACGTATAGGTTTGCCATTTTGCTTCATTGGCGAAATTAAAAAACCTTAGCGAGAAAACAATTCCTCAGAAGGTTAAAATTTGGAACAAAAGATGCAATTTTGAAACCGAAAGAAAAACATTAAAATATTAAATGAAAAATTCTTTTATTTTTGACAAAGAGTAAGATTACTTATAAATTGAAAGTATGAATTTCAATTTTCGTCTTTGTGAAAAAGAAGTTTTAAATTTCTTGCTGTATGTCTTTATGTATATATATGTGTGTGTGTAAAATATAAAAAATACGATGGCTTTGCTCTACGCGAACAGGCAACCTATTAACTAACTTTCCGCAATTTCAGGATCTTTCCCCTAGACCAGTACTTTCGAGAATACTCTGGCCTGTTATGTAACCGCCACTATAAATATCTCAACGCGCCATTTTTTGTCATTGCCTGCTATATGAACGCTTTGCTCTGTCTCTTCGTCTTCCCTTTGTTAAAAATATTTATGACATCAAGGTTCTAAATTTAGTATTATTTTTATTTAAATAATTATTGGATATGTGATCTGGATATCTTCGTCTAAAGAACATGAGCTGCCATTTTAATTGAATAAAGATGTGAAGTTTTTAAATGAAGTTCTTCTTTGTCATTCATTCGGCTGCTTTCCACTTCGCAACGACAACACATCCGGAATCTGATTGCTAAACTTCATCATTTCCAATGTCCATCGACTGAAATATCACATATATATAAATTAAATTAAATTTAAGACAAATAACTTGTATATTTAAGTCATGTCTCAGAAATTTAATAAACAGAATTTAACATTGCCCTACAATAATAATAAAAGAATTTATAAAGAAGCCTTATTGAGAGAAAAAGATTAAATTTGGAAACAGTTTGTCACAAATGAGTTCAAAATCTTCGAAATGATATTCGTTTAAGAAAGGGCTATAGAAATTTTGAATACATCAACTAATTATTGTAGGTAATCATAACAGGTTCTAAATTTTATTTTTAACGAATTTACGTTTCATTTAACATTATTTTGAAATAGTTTTCCCGAACTTATGCTTTTTATTGCTATTAAGATATTTCTAATTTATTTATTTTGTACTAAATTGGAAAACCCCACAGCTTTATCTAAATACTAACGTATCCATCCTATGCTTAAATCTGCTTGAATAAACGTGTTCTGCACCAAGGACTGGTATGGCAGTTATTTCTAAGGGCCTCCGTTTCTTTTTCAAAGGTAACTGGCCTTTTTGAACTGCACTAAAATATTTCATTTATATTTAAAAAACTAAACTTTCTTTTCATTATATATAAAAAATGAATCAATAAAAATAATAAAGATATATTAAAAAATGAAGTATTTTTTTATCAGGTGGAAGGCTTCAAATTTTTATTCTAATATATTCTATGTTAACATGGAAATATCAATTATTTTTAACATTCATTTATCATATTTTATTTTCGTATTACTTATCTGCATTAATTTCGGTTCTTAATTACATTACTCATAATCAACTTTATTGTAATTATTCAATTTCTAAAATTATTAATATTTTAAAATTAATTATATTCATTACAATTGTATTCGCTAGCAAATTTTTAAATATTTTCTATATTATACTCAAAAGACAATTTTATATCTATTTTCTTCGCTAATATTCAAAATTTATTCTCTCATTTTTGCTGTTATACTCAAAAAGCACTATTTGTTTATCATATCTACACGAATTTGTCAAAATTATTTCATTCATTTAAACATTCTTGTCGGCAATCTAAAATTTTCAACACGAATTCAAAAATATAATTATTTATTCTAGTAACCTTCCCTAAAAATAATTTAAATAGCTTGAAATTCGTTACTTAATTTTATCGAACATAATTATGAAAAGTTAAATCCTTTGATACCATAAAATTTCAATTTTATATTTTCATCAAACAGTGCTGCATTAAATATATATAGTCATAAAACAGCACTGCATGCTAAAATTTCAGAATAGGACCAATTGGTAAATAAATTATTTGTAATATACTTGCTAGTGGGAAAAGCAAAAGCGAAAAATGTTCTCGCGTCCAAACTTAAAGTAGATTCTTTAAATGGGATTAATGACTTGGGACGTTGGCACACTGAATCTTTGAAAATATTAATTAATTCATTTTATTATAAGCAGACGCTGGATTGATTTTAAACGACTAATACTAGGTTGCATGTTTGAGCACTCGCCACACATCTATGATACGATTTTTCCTCACTTCTTCATATTGTTCTTTAAAACCGTCACACTTATTAAATCACCGATTATGCAGGATTTAATTTCGAGGAATGGATTTCTTTCCTCTTTAAAAGCTTAAAACTTGTAACACACCTGTTTTATAATGATTCAACGTTTTGAAGTTGGGAATAACAAGATTTGCTTCCATCTGCGCGCGCAGAATGACAAAGCGGTGTAGATAGATATTTTGAGGATTAGATGAGCTGTCGAAATTTTTCGAACGTTTCGAAACACGGAAAAACCGTGCTGTCGACGAAAAGGTGTTATTTATTTCGTTGTAGGTTACGATATTTGGATGAGAGCTTGACTAGGGAAGCTGTGTGATAATTTAGAGATGTCCAAAACATTTTTATACTATTTGAAAAAAATAGTTTCAAGAATTTAAAAAAAAAATGTATATATTGTAGAGAATTTACAATTGGACTCTTTTGTTAAGCGAGTCGAGCATGTATTTCCATTTCCACGTGTTCCTGTATGTATCATCCATCTGCTAAAGTTTAACGAATAAAGTAAACCCTACGTGTTACGGAAGTGTTATCAACGTAAACTGGAGCTACGACTTATCGAAAGACAGTTAATGCTTGCATGTGCTTCCATTACGCCAGCGAATGAATGAATGAATGTGTTAACAGGAAAAGTAGGCCAAGGTCAGGCCTCAAAAATTTTTTTCGCGCAATAGTGAAATGGTGAAATTCTTCCAAGTTTTCGATCAAGGCGTGATAGTTTGTGTGCTTTGGTTTTATAAGTTAAAAATTATCTTACGTTTTGCCACTACGTTCTTCTTCATCATCCCGAAAGTTAAATATTATTTAGTGTGTTCATGATCAAGTGCATCATCAAAAGTGTTCATATTTGTCCCTAAAATTATTTAATTCAAAAAAGTGAAATAAATTTCTAATTTATTCCCCTCGGCATTGGGGAAGTTAAACTCCATATCAAGAATTTTTGTTCAAAATTTTTTTGATACCATTTTAAAAAACATAAATCATCGTTGATGAACTGGAAATTTACTAATATAATATTTTCTTTAAAAATGTTTTTCTTTTATGAACTTTGTAATGAGTACAGTAAATTTCGTTGTTTTGCTAATAGTGTATACTTTAAATTTTTTTCATTTCTATGAAGTAAGTAAATTTAAATTCATAATTTATTGATAGTAATATTTTATTTAAAATAATTTTAAGTCAGTAATTTTAGTATTTTATGATCGATTTATAATGTTTTAATGTTGTGATATATCTGAGAAAACAAATAGTGAGTTTTGATAGTAATATGGATGCAGACACGTTCTCAAATCAGAATGGCCCAACAAAAATTCGAAATTTGTTTCTGAAATTGTTTCTATAGACAAAGATAAATTTACATGTCCAGTTTTTGACGCGGCAAATGATTATCCTGTAGACAAATACTATTTGACATATGGGGAGGGGGAAACCTTTCTGAAGTAGAAAACTTAGCTTTATTTCTCTATTTCGTTAAAAGCGAAGCAATATCATTCTGTATTCGCGCATGTGTTGAGGCAGGTAGTTGGAATTAATTAAAAGAAAAATATCTAATGTATTTTCCAACTTCAGAACATTAACTTATTGTAATTTTGTGTGCACAATTGTAGTTTAGTGGTGATTTTGTGATGATTTTGTCTCAGTCGCTTATGGACATTCATATTTCTGCCAGAAACTAAAATTAAGTTTTGCTTCGCATTTACCTAATCAAATCCTAACTGAGTCACTCACTCTGGGTTTGCTGCTCAACCGGGATAGTGGTTAGGGACTGTGGCTGCCGTACCGAAGGGAGCGGGTTCGAATCCCGGGAGAAGGCATGGATGTTTGTAAATGTATAGCATGTGTGCGACATGGGCGCACTCTAAGTATGCGGCGAACCGAAAATCTTCTCACGAGGTTTATGGTAGAGAAAGAGGGGTGGAAGACCCTCTGACCCAAACCCCAGGAGTGCTCCTTCTCTAAACTGAGATGTGGAACTGAGTTGAAGTCACGCTGTCACCTGTATGCTACTCAAGGTTCTTGCCAACGACAGGCGCATTTGACTCCTTACTACGATGAATGTTTGTAGGCTTCTGTTGATCATTGTCAGACAGGTGAGATTCCTAACAACAAGAACTCAAGGTTTACCAGAGCAGTTCAAAATATAAGTTCACTTCAGAAATGGATTTCCCTAGCAAGAAATTTATTTCCAACTTCGAGCTCACCTGAAAAACCTCAAAACTCCAGAAATGAGCCTGGGTTTACTGTTCCTAGGCAAAATCCCCTTCCATGTTTTAATTATACAAGATATCCTGCTCCGAGACCATTCTAACCTAGGTCTTACTCGCCTCAAAATACGGTCTAAAGACATATTCAGCCGTCACAGTTGAGATATCGAAATTTCAAGTATCCATCCTTCAATCCTATCATCAACCACCAACCTATCAAAATCAGACTATAGCCAAAAAATGACAGTATTTGAAGTTAAATGTTAAGTTTTATGGAACAATAATTTTTGTGCTGTTGTCGATATAGTTAGGTAAGTTAATTTAATATCTGAAAATTCTTTTAAGTTTTTTTGAAAATTTTGAAACTATTGAAAATGAAACCTCGGAGAAGTTATTATCTGAAAGTCTTCCTGTCACTGAATTAATTAAGTATCCCTATTGTGTATCAGTCAAGAAAAAATGTGCCTCTAAAGAACTGTTCCTGTTCAGAATTAAAAATGGATATTTAGTCTTCATGGCAGTTACAGATGATTGCAGCTGCGTCGTTATACATGATTGCAGCTGCGTCGTTATACATTGTAACGCCATGAGCATTCCAATCTGGGCATGACTGAAAAATAACTGGCGTCTTCTCCACTAAACTATCTCATTCAAATATAAATAAACTAGCACAAATCGATAAATTACATATAAATATCGATATATCGATAAATTACCCACCACCGTAACTCCGCTTTAAAGCCCTTACAACGCCCCTTATTTGCGCAATCCTTGGTCGTAGTCACATACTTTCGTTTACAGAAGTGTTTTAAATGACGAAAGTACTCCTGTTTTGGCAATGTCGAATTAAGGAAATCTAACTTTTAATGTCGTCTTGCGGTTCCGATGCTTATATTTGGGAAAGTTGCATACTCGTTTTCTCCCTTCTTTTCTGCATTCCTTCGTGGTATAACGGTAGCACATTCGGTGCGATTCGAGAGGTCCAGGTTCGAGTCCCAGCGAGGGCATTACTCATTTTTACGTCCCCAGCATCGAAATAACCTAAATGAAAGTTTGTCTTTACACTGGCCTCCGAACTAAAAAAGGTGGTGCGTGACGATTCTTCACCACCAGGATTTGGCGACTGACCCAGTCGCCCTTTAAAAGGGGGAATATATGTATAAGATGCTTAGGTAGGTTGGCTTACGTTAGTTCGGGGAATACAAAAGGTATTTTCTCCCTCCTTTCTGCATGCCATCGTGGTGTAACGGTAGCACACTCGGCTCGTATTCGAGAGGTTCATGTTCGAGTCCCGGCAAGGGCATTGCTAATTTTTCATGTCCCCTACTTCAGATAACTTAATGATTCTACAATAAGAAGTTTGTCTCCTATACGACAGAAATTAACTGGAATATTTAATTTCAAAATTGGCTGTTTTTGACGTCATTTTTAATTTGTCTTGAGAAGTCAGTTAATATAAACTTGGACCTTCAAATAATTAAAATGTATTTGCTGCCCGCACAAATTTGCCTGTGGGCCGCATAAATACATTGCGTTATGAATGTTTGCACTAAGAATAATCTCTTTGTTTGGGACCATATTATATGTGAACAGTTTTTTTTTTCGCGGTTGAAAATTAGTAATAAAAGAATCCGCTTCATTCCGATTTGCTGATGAGAATGTAGGAAACGTAGTGGAGATAATTTCTAAAAATTTCTCTACAAACGTATCGGAATTTAAATGCTATCAAGTGTCAAGTATAGTAAGAAATAAAGAAGCTTGCAATTATTTACATACAAAGATACCACTGTTGTAAAAATTAATGTGCTAACATCACTTTACATGTCTTTTAACATTTTTTCTTTCATTCTTTCCTTCTTTTTTCTTTTTTTATTTGATAAATTGGAATTCAAATGTAAATAGGTCGAAATTTTAATAAAGGGAAAATTTCCTTTTGCTTTTTTATTTTTGCAACCTCTTTTTAAAAGCAGTTTGAATTTGTGCTCGTGTTGGAATTGTGTGTTTCTAGAAGGCTTAGAATGAAGGACATCCCGAGGGAAATGAATTTTGTCAATATAAAGCTTAGTATGATATTGGTAAGTGGATTCGAAATTTAATTATTGAATTCTGGTTTCGGATTACCGTGCTTTTCAAATTGATTTTTCAAGAAACCTTAAATAAGCATTTACCAAAAATAGCAAAATTGACCTAAGACTGCATATATTTAGAGAAGAGACATTCCTTTAAAAATCTAATACTCATAAATATGTTTTTGAAATAAGAAGAACGTTTTGGAATAAATATGAAAATATTCGACGAATGCACTCTTGTTTGGATATTATTGTAATTTTGTGCTAGTCGCCATTTACATACGTGAACGTTAAGAAAAAGAAAAAATAAATATCAAATAAGGTTCTCGTGGCTTTATATGTATCGTTACAGAAACATCCAAGTACTAATAAATTCTTTCGGATTTGCAAGCAGACGATGTCCCCCCCCTCCCTTTTCTTTTCAATCTTCTTCAACAAGTTAAAGCGCATTGATCTGATAAAAGTTCGCGGAAAATGCTTCCAATAAACGGGAGACTTGCGAGTAGCTTTTAAAAACAAAAGGAAGATAGAAAAGAAAATTCTAATACAAAATAATTTAGCTGGGAGCGAACATTATTTCGAGTTTATTCGGAACGGTTACATGGCCTTTATTTGTTTCGAAATCAATCCCCCAAGACTGTAACTGTAGCTGTGTGCCAATAAAATCAGCGCACGTACGGTGCATAAACGAGAATGCCTTTTGACTGGGCAATTATTTATTTTGTCGCCTCGCTCACTGGGAGCATTGGAATAACAACTATACAAGAAAGAGAGTTGGGTGAAAAAAAAAAGAATGCCATTTTAATTCAGGATATGGAGGTGCAAGTTGTGTGCGTGTGTGTTGGATCATGGGGAACAAGTTCAAAATAACTAGATTAATTCGGAAACTGAGCAATGTGTTTGTTATACACAAGGATACAGTAAATAAATAAATAAATAAATAAATAATAGCTTTCTTTGGAACAGAATTTTGTAATATTTTTATGAAGACGTAAGTTGAGTGTACAAAGATGTCGTCATTTGTGAAAGAATGGTTGCTTATAAATTATGTACTGTATCGTTGGAGACTTCAGAATTTTTTTTGGTATATCCCCTCCCCCTTCCGAAAATAGCTGCATTAGTTCTTTCATCCATTGTTCATTCGCTTAAATGTAGCTAAAAAATTCTTTTCATGTAATAAAGTGCATAATTATACCTACAGTGTTCACTGTCAAATTTAATATCCGTGTATAGTAATAGCCCGGCGTTATCTAGGAAGTTTTATGATGAATCTAAATTCTGCATCTGAAATTACAGAAGTAGTTGTATTGATATTCTTATCTAAAAACAACATTTAATTTAGCTAGCTATAAAGGGAATTTATCGGAATATCAAAAACAAAATTATCTAATTTAGAATATAGCATCCCATCAGCAGCATCAAAACATATCAAAATGAAACTTCTGTTTCCCAGCGTTGTCTAAATCAATGCGCTCCTACTACCTTTCATGTTGCCATTCAGTGGTAGAGAAAAATATCTATTCAAACCGGAACAATCTGTTTTCAGTCTTTACCACTAAAAACTACGTATACAGAACTAATGTTTTTTTGTTGGCTGTATGTTTAATTTAAAGATGAACACATGATTAATGAAAGTAGATAATTATTTCAAATGCAGCTGCAAATATTCTGCTGTACAAGGTTTAATCTTTCCTTCAATGAAACACCATCTAAATATTTAGTCGTAATTTTCCTCGTAAGTTTTCTATAAATAATGTTTTTGCGACATTTTAATTGGTTCATTTTTTCTTAAGTGATGCGAAGATTTTTCATTACATACTTGTTGTCAAGTTGAACCTCTATCTAATATTATCTTTGTTTAACTAATTTAGAAAATTGTGTATGGCAACAGTGGACAATGTTTACATTTTCGTTTTGAGCTCGTTCTTTTTATGAGAAAATGAGATAAATGGCTTCGAGTTGCATTTCATGTTTTTTTGATAATTAATGAGTATTATCCTTACGCCATATATATTTTTAAGTGCAGTTTTGAGATGATGAAACTACAGCTGTCAATTATTAGACTTGTAAATAAACTGTTTCTGTTGTAACGAGATGTTTCATTGAATAACTGTTTACACTCATTTTCATTACTAATTCTTCTGATGTTCGAAGGCAAAACGAGACATCATGGCTTCCGAGGACAAGATGCGGCTGCTTTTTACGAGTGAGTGAAAAATATTTTTATATTTTGTTTTTATTCTTTGTTCATTATGAAAAAAAACTGTACTGAAAGATAGAAAACAACTTAAAAGGTTGTTTACTCGAGCATGTAATTCATTTGATGAGGAAGAAATTAACCTGAATTGCGTTGAGAAAATTAATAAATTAAAGCTAATTGAAGAGAAAGCTTTATTAATGATAGCATGTGAAGAGAAATATAAACAACTGTTGTATTCTGAAAATACTTCCGATTCCGAAATAGAGAAAGTGGTAGATGAGTCAGAAACATTATATTGATCGCTGGAGATCTTTAAAACAGAAGCTAGAAACACTAGTGGGTAAACATTATCTTCTAAGAATGAAAGTTTGAATGTTATTTCGCAGCCGAACACTTTATTGCATTATCCAAAAATAAAATTACCTACTTTTGACGGTAATGTAAAAAATTGGCTCTACTTTTGAGGGCAATTCAAAAAAAATTGATCAGGACATTAATATTGACTTTCACGATAAATTTTCGTATTTATCTCAAGCAATGGAAAAAGGCAGTCCTGCCGAAGAATTAATTAAGAGTTTTCCCCCAGGTGGTGATAGTTATGGAAGAGCTTTAAAACAGCTAAAAATGCGTTTTGGTAGAGAAGAATTATTGATTCAAGTATACGTCAGAGATTTATTAGCATTAGTTCTTCAAAAACAGAACTGTCCTAAGAATTCATTAAGAAAATTGTTTGATCAACTTGAGAATAAACTCCGTTCACTTGAACTATTAGGGGTTACTAGGGAAAAATATGCTGCCATGGTATTTCCTCTAGTTGAATCATCGTTACCTGAAGAAACTCTTGTTATTTAGGAGCGCTATAGATCTAGAGTTCCAGAAGTGAGTCCAGATTATTCAAATCAAAGTAAAACTATAATTGAGGAAAGTGATTTAGAGTGTATTTTAGAATTTTCACAAGACGAAGTTGAAACTGAAGAACGCATTTTTCTAGCTTCTCGAAGTTTTAACAATTCAAAGTCAAAAGCGGAAGTAAAATATAGTAGTTTTTCCAATACGAAAAAAGGAATCGATAAAACATTTAAGAGTGGAAAGTTTTCAAATGTGCCTAGTGCTACAGATCTTCTAACTTCATCTCAAGTATCAAAACAGTGCATATTCTGTTCTAATTCACATTATCCTGGAGATTGTCTAAAAGCAAGAAAAATACCTTTAAATCAGAGGGAGTCACTTGTTCAATAACCTCACAAGTGTTTTTTATGTTTAAAATCTGGACATTCAGTTAAGGACTATAACTTGAAAGCTGGTTGCTTGTGTTGTGGTAAAAAACACCATATTCTTCTATGTAGGAAAATGCACCAAATAATTGTACCCAAAAATGAGGAATCATCTGAAGTTGGAAAGAAAACTGAGATTAGTGCTGAAGTGGATCAGGCTCTTTCTAACTTATCTTCGAGGCCAGACGTAATGCTGCAAACATTCAAAGTTATAATTAGAGGTAATGGGAAAAAACGTGTTGCAAGCGCTATTATTGATACTGCTTCACAGCGATCGTATTTGTTACGAAGTACAGCTTAAGAAATTAACTATGAAACTCAGAATTGTGAATATTTGCAACACTCTTTGTTTGGAGGGAAGCATCCAGGGGTATACAAGCACGATGTATACACTTTGTGTTTATCAAGTGTGCACGGGAATTATAATTGTAACTTTAAAGTTCTTAGTCAACAAATTATTTGCCAGTCAGTGCCACCAATTGTCAACAAACTTTGTCTAAAGGAGTTAGCTGTTTATAATATAAAGATTGTGGATGATTGTGAAGATCCTATTGAAATCCTTATTAGGGCTGATATAGCTGGAAAACTCATGACAGGTGGTCGTCGTGAGATACCTTGTGGTCTCGTAGCTATAGAAACAAAACTTGGATGGTTAGTTATGAGACGAATGCCCAATACTTCGAGAAGCGAGTGTACCTCATCATTATCAGTTACGTCCCTGCTGTCTACAGTGGAGACGATAACAGATTTATGGACCTTGGACACACTTGGCATTACTGACCCATCAGTCAAGAAAAACCAGATGGAACTGCAAGAAGCTGCTCGATTGCATTTCCTAAATACAGTCCATGCAGTAGATAATCGTTTTGAGGTTGATTTGTCCTGGTTGGAAGATCATCCACCACTGCCAGATTATTTTGATTTAGCCGAGAGGAGACTGAACAAGACTGTTAAACGTCTTAAAACAGAATCCATTTATGAAGCTTATGAAAATGTTTTTAAGGAATGGCTAGAAGAGGGAGTAACTGAAGAAGTTTCTAAAAACGATCAAGATAAAGTTCTTTACTTCCTCATCGAGAAGTTATCAAAGAGAATAGTACTACAAAACTCCGACCGGTGTTCAATGTTTCGGCCAAAGTAAAGGGGTTTCCTAGTCTTAATGACTGCTTAGAAAAAGATCCGAATCTAATAGAGCAGATTCCGAGTATTTTAAAACGATTTCGAAAAGAGGAGATAGGTGTTATTGCTGATATACAAAGAGCCTTTCTACAAATAAGTGTTTCACCCATTGATAGAGATTTTTTGAGGTTCTTATGGCTTGATAGTGATGGTCATCTGAAAGACTAGAGGCACTGTCGTGTAGTTTTTGTTGTAGCAAGCAGCTGTTTTCTTCTAAAATCTACCATTCAGCTTCATTTACAACTGTTTTAGAGAAAATAGAAACTGGTGAATCCTCATATCCAAAAAATGTCATTCAAAAAATTATGCATAGTTTCTATGTTGACAACTATGTCAGTTGTGTCAAAAATGAAAACGAACTCAATCTTTTTATGAATGTATCAACTGAAGTAATGGCTGAGAGAAAATTTGAGCTTAGAGGGTGGGAGTTCAATGATATTAATGATGATGCTTCTGCTGATACGCTGATATATGCTTCTGCTAATATGGAATAAACAATCTGACTCTCTAGGAATAAATACTGGTAGTATAAAAGAGTTATGTTTTGAAAAAGTAACTAAGCGGTTAATCTTAGCTACAGCTCATAGATTGTTTGATCCCCTTGGTATATATTGTCTTGCCATCCTTACCCCTAAACTATTGCGTCAAGAAACGTGGAAGCAGAAGATAACATGGGATGAAGATTTGGTACCTGTACGAGAACTGCGTTTTTAAAATGGCTGAGAGATATTGACTATCTAGAGAAGATCCGTTTTCCCAGATATTTTGGTTCAAGGAATACAAGTGAAAATACTTCAGTACATATTTTCTGATGCCAGTAAGCATGCTTACGCCGTGGCCGCTTTTATCCGAGTAAAAACTTTTGATTCTATTAAAGTACAACTGGTACAAGCCAGAAGTAGAGTTGCACCAACTGGAAAAGAAGAAACTACTATCGCAAGACTGGAATTACTTGCAGCTACTATAGCATCACGACTTTCGTCCTCTATCTAAGATACAGAATGAAGAAGTTTACTTCTGGAGCGATTCTTCCACTGTTTTAGCTTGAATAACAAGAGAAGAAGCCTGGAGTGTCTTTGTCGAGAATATAGTGAAAGAAATAAGAAGACTAACAAATAAAAATTCATGGGGGCATATTCCAGGATGTATAAATCCGGCTGATCTCCCGAGTAGAGGTTGTTCAGCTCTAAATTTGTTGAAATCTAACTGGTGGCTAGGTCCGACTTGGCTCTACTTGCCTGAAGAAGATTGGCCGAAAGGTGACTTAAATTTAGATGAGAGTAAGATTTTTAGAGAGGAAAAAAAGGGCATAGTTTCATCTTAACAAAATGTTTAATTTCTACATACTTGGTTACTAAGAGAGATTGGTATTACAGATATTTTTCCAAGTACAAAAGGATAGTTAATCTAATTGCCTGGATCCTAAGATTCGCCTACAATTGCCGATCTGAACAAATTGAGAGAAAACATGGAAACCTTGATTCTGATGAAATTTTTCAGGCTGAGAAGTTATTGATTAAAATGGTTCAAGAAGACTGTTTTGTGAATGAAAAAGACGAGAAATTAAAAACTTTAGGAGTATTCAAGGATGAAAGTGGAATCCTTAGACTGAAAACTAAACTTACCTTTCGTGAGGATACGGAAGAATTTAAAATGCCAGCTGTTCTTCCACCTAATCATGAGGTCGTCAAGAGATTAGTGCGATATTATCACGAGAAAAATGCACACGCTGGTACGCAAATTTTGATAAATATTCTACGAGAGAGATCTTGGATTCTGAACGCTCGTAAAACTGTGAAATCTCTCATTAATCAATGCACAGTGTGTAGGAGATTTTCTGCAAAAAACCTAGAAACTTATACCGCGCCTCCTCCAGAAGACAGACTACGAGAAGCAGCTGTATTCGAAATCTGTGGTGTGGATCTCGCTGGACCAAAGATCTTGAGAGGCAACAAGAAATCTTGGATCTGTTTATTCACCTGCGCTGTTTACAGGGAAGTCCATTTAGAGTTGGTTGAGTCGATGCCTAACGACAGTTTTTTACTAGCTCTTAGGAGATTTATAACTCGTAGAGGACGGAGGGGAATCATATACTGGGATAACGGAACTAATTTTGTTGTCGCTTCAAAATTACTTCCGAGATCTAAACTGGAAGCAAATCACTGATGACACATCTATATACCAGTTCAATGGAAGTTCAACCCACCAACTGCCTCCTGGTGGGGAGGTTGGTGGGAGAGATTGATAGGAATTCTTAAGAAATTACTAAGACGAGTGCTAGGAAGAGCCTCCTTAACTTCTGAAGAAATGACCACCATTCTCTGCGATTGTAAAGCAGTGATTAATTCCCGTCCATTGACATATGTAACTGAAAATGATGCTACTTTAATGCCTTTAAGTCCCTCTCTATTTCTGCAAGACATTCGAAAAAGTGGTGTTCCAGATCTTGATCATATTGGACGCAAAAGTCTTAATAAGCGGATTAAATACAGAGAAAACCTGAAAAGAAATTTAAGGAACAGGTTTAGGTTCTGAATATCTAAGGACACTCATCCAACAATCAGGAAACAGAAAATCTGTGACAGTGAATATTGGTGATGTTGTATTGATAGGCAGTGATAACACCAAGCGAATCAATTGGCCATTAGGCAAAATAATTCAGATCCTTCCAGGGAAAGACGGAATTGCAAGACTTGTTAAGCTTAAAACAAGTCATGGACAATTGCTAAGACCAATTCAAAGATTATACTCATTTAAAGTATCCAATGATGATCTCATTATTGAGAAATTTTCAACCGAGAAGGTGGGAGACGAAACTTGTGAGAATTTTGCGTCTGATGATGTGTGTGTATCTGAACCTCAGATTCAAAAGACTAGAGCAGGTCGTACAGTCAAAGTGCCTAAGAGACTGGACTTATGAACTATGTATAATTTTTCTTTTGAAACTTATGAACAATTTGTAATTTTCTTTTGCTAACTTTCTTTTGTAAGTTAAATTTTTAAGGTAAAAAGTTAACCTAGGTGGGAGGATGTTAAGTTGAACCTCTATCTAATATTATCTTTGTTTAACTAATTTAGAAAATTGTGTATGGCAACAGTGGACAGTATTTACATTTTCGTTTTGAGCTCGTTCTTTTTACGAAACACTGAGATAAATGGTTTCGAGTTGCATTTCATGTGTATTTGAAGTGCTGTTTTGAGGTAATGAAACTACAGGTGTCAATTATTAGACTTGTAAATAAACTGTTCGTGTTGCAACGAGATGTTTCATTGAATAACTGTTTACACTTATTTCCATTACTAATTCTTCTGATGTTCGAAGGCAAAACGAGACACTTGTTCTTAATCTTTTATAAATTTATCTTTGTTCTTTTTTTTATTATAATTGTTTAAGTTTGTTTAATTATAAATAATTTCTAGAATAATAAGTAATCTTTTGGGACTACTATTTTAATCGATAATTTCAATTTAATATAAAATAAAATAAAAATGTGCACCTGTAAAAAATTTATAAAAATTTACTTGGTATTTTTAACGATTTGTGTATTTTTATAAATTAATATAATGGTAGTGATAATTAATTATGGAAAGACATGTGTTGAAATGTATTTTCGTGAAAAATGACTTTTATAGAGAAATTGAAATATCAGTAAAGTACACATGGGAAAACTACAAAAACTTTTAATGCTGTTTAAATTCTTGTTTAAACTCTTATACAAATTATGTACTGTCACATTTTACTGTATCTGACAGACGACGCTATTGGCAGGTGTTCTGCCATAATAGATACAGCTTATTTTGAAGAATTTTACTAAATAATCATTAAATAATAAAACCCCAAATATTATTATAAGCAATTTTCTTTTTAAAAGGAAACAACTTATCAACAACTTGTGATGTTACATTAAAATAAGAATTTCAAGGTTATTTTCGATTTAAATTTTAACCATGGAAATAACAGGTGCGGGGAAAAAAGTTAACTCTCCTTATATTTTTTCGCCACTTATTTCCGTGTAAAATGTTTCCCTTTATGAAAAGCACTCGAATGAAGGTTCATTTGAAGTTCAGTCTTAAATGAGGTGGAGAAAATAAATACTGCTCAATGATGACGACACGAGTTATGATCACTAATGCTGAGAGCATGGCAATGGCTTTGAAATGTTATTCTTAAGTAAATAGGCTACTAATGAAGTCACTCTTCGTAAAATAATAGATTGTTCTTTAGAACCAAGTTCATGGGGTGTCGTATCTCCCTAGAGTACTTACACAAGTACTGCTCGGAAATTAGTATTAATATCACAATGTAATATTAGTACAGTCAGAATGACGTACTTTAAAAGAGCTTAGTTAACGCGTTCAATCAACCGACATTTTTAGCACAAAGGGCGTTAGCCCAGAAGGGCTATTAATTTCGTTTTGGCATTTGTGGCGTTTCACTGTAAACGGCGTTTCACTTTTCAAATTGTTGGCACCAAATATTATAGCCCTGTATTATATTTAAAGAAATTAAATAATAAAGAATCTGCATAAATGTATATACGTTTCTCGCATTGTGATAAAACATCGGTACCTGAGCCATAAAATTTTGAGTAATCCTCTACCCGAATATGGGCATCTATATGGATACCCAAATTTTGGAATTTGTTTTATTATCTATTTTATATTTTTAAAAGCATTTATGACATTTTGATTAAGAAACTCATCGATTTCAAAGCAAGCAATGGCAACACTGTAGGGGAGGGGGGGAGAGGAATTATCTCCATCGTGCGAGACAGTGTGTTGGAAATTCTAAAGATTTGCTCTTTTTAAATTATTTTGTGATATTGCTGTTGAATTGAATTTAATGGTTTAAGTGCGAAGAACAGGGTGTTTAATAAATAAAGGTAACACACAAAACATTAAAAAGAGCCTCTTTGGGGGTAATATAAAATCTGAAAACTTTTTTTTTAATTATTATTATTTTTTTATTTTATTTATTCATTTTTTTCCTTTTTTGAACTTAATTATGAAAAAAGATAGCTAATATGGCTGTCTTGTTTGGTGAATATTTTACGTAAGATTCGAGATGCGCAAAAGTTTCAAAACATGTTATTAATTTCTATGACTTCCTGGGTTATATAGTGGATTCCTTGCCAGTGTGGATTAATGCACATAAAATAACAAATCCAACAGTTTTGGGTCAGAAAATCACTTTTCGATTTTTCTACATTTTTAGAGGTATGCTAAAATAATTTAAAAGAATTCAGTTAACGAATTTGATTAACCGATCTTTTTTTCGCTTTCTTTCCTTTTTTGAATTTGTTTGTCAAATAAGTAAGATTCTAGATGAGCATAAGTTGTAAAGCATCCTGTTAATGTCACTTATTTTTATGTAGTATTCGCTGAATTCGCTGTTCTATTAAGAGTCTCAAATGTAAACAAATGGTTACTTCATTAGGCTTAGTACTACTTAAACAACTTTTAAATTGCTGATAATTCTACAGCTATTGCATGCAGATTAATTGAAGGCATAAAAACCTTAACGAAACATAAGAAGAATGTAATTCAATCACTTTTAAACAAAAACAAACTGCACAATTTACCAACATATAAGAATAAAAAAAAACTGATCTCACCGAGCCGGGTAACAGAGTGGGTATACATATATATATATGTATATATAGTTTTATATTTTTGGTGCAGCCGATTACAACCAAAAAGGGAGGTGCATTACTACATGTTATGCCAGTCCCCCTATACAAATTTCCAACATTTTAAGGTTACTAGTTTTTGAGTAACTACGTACGTGTACGTTTGTACAGATGTCACGAAAAAATCTCTTCTCAATCAATTTTAAATCCACTTTCCAATCCGTTTTGGGAAAAGAGTACTTTATTCTTCCGTACATGCAGATGTCATGCAAAAACATCGTTCAGATGGATTGGAGAGCGATCAAAATGGATATTTTCGTTGAAATATAATACCTGAAATTTTTCGCGATTAAAAATTAACCCTTTCTGCAACAGAATATCCATAAGCATCTTAAAACTCAAAACACAGCAAAGTTTTGCCACGAAATTAAGACAATCTACAATTCAGCCTCATTAACTGGTTAGTCCAGTCAATGTTCTTAACATTTGGAAAGAGGGTTCTTAGTGCAGGGTGGATTTAAATCAAAATCAAGCTGTTTGTTATCTTAATCTCGTACATGGCGATATTTCTGTGTCATCTGGCAGCTTTTGTGCTCTATTTTGGCCTTATTTGGTGATTTTTATCTTTTATTTCGCGAATTTAAATCAAAAACATTCATTCTTGAATATATTTTGATCACATTTACCAGCCTGTTGATTACAGTAAACGATGTATTTTTCACATTTTCGTGTGCAAACAAGCAGGACTTGGACAATTCAATAAGTATCAGCATAGTAACATTAACCTCGATCACATTAAGCCACATCTGCTGTAGAGTAATCAAGTGCTAAAAGATATTTGTAACAACCGAGAATTCTAGAGCTTATAAGGTATTTCTCCCGCCTTCTTCTCATGCTTTTGTGGTGTAGTATACGCACGACGCGTATTCGAGAGGTCCGTGGTTCGAGTCGCGACGAGGCCATTGCTCATTTTTCACATCTCCTGCTTCTAAATAACCTAATGTCTCTACAAATGACGCCCGAACAAAAAAAAAAGGTGGTGATGATGATTCTCCACCACCGGGATTTGGCGATTGGGTCCCCTAATCCCTACTCGCCCTGGGCCAGTATATAGGGTATTTCTCCCGCCTTCTTCCCATGCCTTCGTGTTGTAGTGATCAGCACGCTCGACGCGTATTCGAGAGGTCCATGGTTCGAGTCCCGGCGAGGACATTGCGCATTTTTCACATCTCCTGCTTCCAGAAAGCCTAATGTCTCTACAAGCTAGCATCTCTGTTAAAAAACTGAATAAATTTGAAAAGAAATTAGTTGTCGTCAAAACTATTCCATAACTTATATGGCAGTTTTCAATCGATCAATGGTTTTTTCGTGATGAAGGGGGATTTCGTGAAGTCAGTGACGCTGCAGGTTAGGTCCATGTAATTGCATCCATTTTACGAAGATATTTTCTGTGGGTTAAACTTGGGAGCTTCCCAATTTCCATCTTTTCTAAAACTAAGGAAGTGTTCAGGTATGTTTTTAAATCCCGGTCTTTAAAATTTCGTCAAGAATTATGCGTAGATGCCACATGTAATCCTAAATTTCGGCAAATAACGTATAACCCTTGTACTCTGTTTTAGCTTCTTCCCTGGTTCTCCCTGCACGCGTCGCTTTTAAACTAAAGTGTCACGATAAATGCAAGACAAGCACGCGAACCTGAATGTTAAAATTAGGCAAAGTTTAAATTTAAAGAAAAGCTATAGTGTTTCGAAAGTCTCGTGGAATATCCTCTCAAAATGCAAAAAAGTTGTTCTTTCAAAGTGATGCTAATCTTTTTGTCAATAATGATCCAGTTTATAAGGTTTTTTATGTTAATTAACCAACTAGAATGATTTAAGCATTTACGGAACTTCTTTCCGTAGTCCTCACGGGAATCCACAGTGTATTTAAGTTGAGGTTTTGAATGTTTAGATTAGAGCTTCTGACAGCCTCATCTTGCTGTTATTTACTATCACTAGCTCAACCAAAATTGTATTCAAACTTCAGCGTCTTCCTAGTCGACATTTAAAATGCGCCAAATATTTATCTTGAGCTAGCTTAAGTAATTTACATGGTGGTCATAAAGTAACTTCGCCGATTTATGAAGCCCTAGCAGCATAGGCATTCTTTCAACCAGTCGAAATGAAATATCAGATATTGTTATTTGAAGGTATGCACTCGTGATTGGGATGATTTAAAACTGACGATAGAGCTGTGACGGTTAGGGTTACTGATTAAGTAGTAAAGCTCTTACGGTTATGGTTACTTGAAAAGATTTCGAAATTTTCAAACGGCAACACCCACTTTTTTGCCTGCGCGAACTGAACAGCGCATTGAAAATCCATAAATAGCGTTAGTACGATACACATATGATGAAAATTGCCTCCCTAAAACATTTGCAAAATAGTTCATTGTAAAAGAGTAATGACAGCACAAGAGAGGAGAAGGGAAAGGAAACTTTTAATTGGATTACAAGTTTTCAACGCATATATTGTTTTGTTTTAAAATGAAAAATCTTTGATAACTTTTCTGTATCGTGGCTACCGCGCTCATCAGAAATCAGTCCGACGGATTTCTCGTTGTGAGTTATCTGAAATCTAAGGTATGCACATTCATGAGTGTTGTCAACTATCTCCCGCATGCCCTGCGTTTTCGTCTACGAAGGCACTCGTTAAAAACATGTAATTCCAACAAAATGTTTTTTCCATCGCTCTTCTTCTGTTGTCATTGGTCGTTTTCAATGATGTTCTTCACAAATGTTTTACGTTGGCAATTTTCATCATAGGTGTATCGTCAGAACGTCGTTTATGGTTATTCAATGCGCTGACCAGTTTCCGCATGAAAAAAAGTGTGTCTTGCAGCTCGAAAATTTCCGAAATTTTTTCACCGTAATCATAACCGTGAGAACCGGATTATTTTAAATCATCACAATCTTGAATGCATACCTTCAAACAACAGCATCTGAAATTTCACTTCTGTTGGTTGAGCGGATACGCCGCTTGGGGTTCATATATCAGGAAAGGTTTTTGATGACCGTCCTGTATTTTGTATTTTTGTCTCACACTACGTTTTAATCTATGTTGGATGTGTTGCGTTAACCATTAGGCCGATTATTATCGGACAGGAGAGTTGCAGCACACTCGTACATTACATTACATAATATTACTATGTACCTGTATTTAAATTTAATACTACCTGATGTTAATTTAAATTGTTGCAAATAGAAGAAGTTCGTCTATGGCACAAGCTATTCATTTCAGATTTAAATTATTTTAACCTTCTTCCAGGCTATGCGATTTGTTTCAGATTAAACTATAACTTGCTATCAGTCCAGTAGTGTCTGCAGGAGTTTGACATATGCGTACAGTGAGTGACACATGCGTATAGTGTCAAACACATGCACACAGTAAAATCTTGCGACCTCTTTCATTTCTATGAGCCGTTTCTGGGCGTCCTGGTTTTATTTTGCAAATGAGTGGTAGGGAATAATACTACGTGAGTGTCAAATCGTGTTATAAAACTTAGTAAACGCGTTGTAAAAAGAATCGGAATACTGGAAGAGATAGCGGTGACCTACGTATAGTCTAACGTTGTCAAAGAAAGTCCGATCATCGGTATGGATAGACTTCCACCAGCCCAACGGCAAAGTATGTAACATAAATTATTAAAACTATTGTGGAAAATGGTGTTAGATGGACGATTCATGATAGCTGGTCTTTGCTTATTGCACATTTAACAGATGTTACTGAACAAAAAGGAAAATAGATCATTTAAGTTTATAGACGGTGCCCCAACAAAAGTGCCGTATTTAATATGCCTACTTCAGTTTTAGAAAATCGAAAATATTTTTACATACTTGTTGTTTTGTCCATGAATTTCATGGAAGAATGGTTGCAAGAGCCTCAAAGAGGTTGGACTTCTACCCCAATTTTGAGGGAGACCACACCGGGGGCGGGGGGTCCGAGAGTTTCCCACTCCTCTATCTTTCCACGAAATCATACGAGAGGACTTTCGTGTCGCCGTATATTTAGAGTGCCCCTATGCCATAAAGACACTATACATTTGCATACTTATAGCAGTTAAATGTTCCGATTTAGGAATGAAATGTAACGTTTGACATATGTTCTCCATGATTTGCTTTGTAGCACCGGAGTCTTTTCGATGAAGTTCGTAATCACTTTTTCACATATCTATCTGCCTGTTAAGGTGGCTAACGACACATTGAATTTCCTCTTTTTAAGTTCTTTTGTTGTTACTCTTCCAAGATTCTATGTTTTATACGTTTTGGTACTTGAAATTACAGTGTCACGCACAATAGGGATGTTTTCGACAGATCGAGAGCGTCTGTCGAAAACATTGCTGTAGTGCCGTTTAGTGTCTGCTATCGAACCTGGGTCCTCAGATTTCTCTATCGAGCGTTGTTTAAGAAGTTACATCCAAAGATCGAACAAAGCTTTGTAACAATCTGTGCATTATTCTCTTCATTCTTGGAATGAGTTTTCACAATCAAAACTTGCTGTTCTCTGCGTAACTCGATTAAGCTGTAACGAAGCTGCAAAATGAACTAACAGTGATAAAATACCAATTTTGACAGGTCAAATCAAACTCAACATTCTTCTTTCGCTGTAAATATGTAAAACTATTTTCCATTTTCTAAAAATAAAGTATTTTGGGGTACATATTAAATTCGGCGCTTTTGTTGTATAACCTATATAATGATTGTGGAGCTAGGAATTAAATTAGCACTTCATGGAATTCTGTACCGGATTTCAGGAATAGATATGGTGCAAAAATTCATTTTAATTAGTCTTGTGATTTTGCGGGCTGTAATTCGAAAATGGTACAAAATTCAGTCTCTGAAAGTCTTCGATTTAGCGTGCACTTACAGAAAGCTGTACGAGGAAGGAGCATCAGACTGAAGTTTCTGCATTTCTTTGATTTCAAGATAATCGTTCGTAGAAAATTTGCCGATCACAATGTAAAATGGCAGGTTCGATAAACCTGGATTGTGCAAAGAACACAAACAAACAATTAATTACTCTCTAACTTCAATTCCTCGGAATATTTTCACTTCTTTGACAAAATGGTCTCAGATGATTTCTTCAAATCTCAAAATGATTTCGAGTTCCAGGATGAATGCCTAGTGATGCTCCATGGTGATCCTAAGCATTTTCTTCGCTGATTGACCTTTCTTATTATCTTTCCTGAAACTCATTGTTAATGAATTTACAAAACATTTACGCTAAAATACACAAAAATCACTTGAAAATTTAGACTTATAGAGAGATCGTTTGCTGAATAGTAACAACAGCCATACTGACGCTCATGGGCAAACTAACTAGTAAGAGGTAAACTAGTGTCCAAGAAGAGGCGAAATAGTTCCGTCAACTTAGCTTTGCAGGCAGTAGTTATTCTAAAGGGCTTTTGTAAAATCTTTGCAGTAGTTATTTTGAAGGGCTTTTGTGGTGATTTATCTCACTTGTCTGACAGTAATGTCAGAATAAGCCCGCGAAATTCATCGTGGCAAGGAGTGCCAGATTGTGCTTGTCGTTAACAAGAGCCTTGAGCACTATACAGGTGACAGTACAACTTTGCTTAGTTCCGGCCCTAATTTTGATGGTGAGCACCCCGAGGGTCTCCCACTCCTCTTCACCTACCACCAACCTACGTGTACTTTCGGCTCACCGCGTATAGAGTACCTCCATATCACATATACACCATATATTTACAAACATCTATGCCTTCTTCAGGATTCGAACCCCTGGCTTTCGGTACGGTAGTCAGCATCGCTAACTAATTTCCCGCTTGGACGGCTTTGTAAAATCTACCGTGTTAATTATACGTATATGTTAAAAGTCTTAATTTTTTTTGGGAGAGGGGGGGATCTAAATATTCTTTCGATGTATTACTTTTTTTTTAATGCAGAAGAGAACAGCAGTTTATCATGTGCGATTTTGAGTTATGTATATTGCATTCATAAATAACTAACATCGGAAAATCATAGTAATTAATAATTATGACGAATTTTTGTTTTAAAAAAACACTTGCCTCATTTTCGAGTGTCATTTTGAATAATTCCTTTATAAAAAACCCGCAAAGAATAGTTGGTCCCTGAGTTGGGTTTAGGGAAAAGATGGGAAAGGGGGGTTGGACGACCGAGCAGAAATTCGATTTTTCCATTGCCCGCCACGAGAAAGAGGACCCGGGTGACAGTGGGTTGGAAGGGAAGGAGAAGGGATGGTGGGGGAGAAGTTATGCAAATGAGGGCCGCGTCACCCGCAGCTGGTCGTGATTAATGGTGGCGGGCGGCCCCTGGGCCCTCGATCGGCCCCAGCTTTCTTCTAGTGAATCTTCTTTTTATCCTGCATGTCTTACTTTTTTTTCTGGCTGTCCAAAGAGACGGAAAAATAAGAATGGGGGAGGAGAAGAAGGGAGGAAGTCCACTTTATGTAGATGTGGGTGGTGGTCTGTCATTTTTTTTTCCTTCTTTCTTCATTTGGGCTTGTACCGAATTTCCTTAATGTAAATTTTTAAGGCCCAGTTTTTTTCTTCAAAGGTATGACTATATAAGACTGCTCAAATGATTGTTGATTTAAAGGGGGGACATATTACTAATATGAGAGTGATGTTATCTGCACACAACTTTCACAGGGTGTATTTGGAGGAGAGCATAGTTAATAAATAATACTTAGGAAGTTTAAGGCTATTGGCACAACTAAAACTTGACGATGGAATGATTTCTAGTTTAAAACCCTTTCCTTGTGCATTTGTTGGCTTGAAGAGCAAGCGAAGCTTTGGAATGTGATCAATTAGTAGTAACTAACTACAGTGGGTGCCATTTAACGTGTTCGCGGTTAATGTTATCATTCGGATATTGTTATAGAATTGCCGAAGTCTCGCGCGTTTGTATGTAAAAACATGCAAAATACATCCGTTGTGATCAGCAAGTCGGTTAGTGTTATGGAATGAATTTTTAAAACTGAAGTAATGCCGCCAGATAAAAGATAAAATCGCCAGTTAAGGTCTAAATAGAGCAGAGAAATCGCTGAGAGAGCTATTTCGCCAATTAAGGGATGAAGGTACCAAGCAGCTTGATTTTGATTTAAGGTAAAGTCCTGAATCCGCATCTCACAAAATAAATGCATTTTAAGTTGCTAAACTGTTAAAAATAAAAGAAGAACGAAAAATGTCTTCTGCTAACATGAGAAATTTAATTCTTGGGTGTATAATGATGAAAAACCTCAAACTGCAGCATTATCGACAGAAGATGGTATCTGCTTGTCGATTTCTGGTACAGATCAGAGCACATTATGTGATAAGCCTTTTTGAACATTGCGATGAAAAAAAATCGGTGAATATCCTACAGTTGCTGAAATGAGGAGTTCCCTATCAGTGTTAAGATTAAGGACAAAGCATCGGTCAAATAATTACAAGAAACGTGATGAGTAGTTAAAAAATTTATCTTTTGCATAAGAATTAAAGACATTCAACTGTTAATGATTTTTCCCTAATTAAACTGTTGTGGATGTTAATAGTTATATGTTTCTATTTGTACTTATCTTGAATTAGTTAAATTCCATTGATATTTTGAAAATCATTTTCTCATCGCTTATTGTTATCATTCGGCTAATGTTATCAAAATAGTCATGGACAAAACGGGACCATGTTCAACAATGTCTACTGTAGTTAATGTAAAAAAAATACACCCTTCAGTTTTGGTGGTTGAAAGTTTCGTAACAAGAAGAACATATATCGAACTGGAACAAAAACAAAACAATTCAGTAAAATAACGTAGTAAAAATGATGTAATAAAACAAATAGTTGAAAGTTCTTTGGTCTTTTTCACGAAGCTGCCAAAAAATTACCAACAGAACCACATTTCTGAATTGTATCTGGATGATTTTAAATCAAAAGTGATTGCGCAATAAAAATAAATTAAATTAATTAAAATAATGCACTACCATTCTCAAAAATTTTTTTAAATTTCCTTTTTCTTAAATCTCGACTTTAAAAATTTAATTACTTTTAATTTATAAAAGTGTGTAGCTGTTTTGAAAAATATTAATTTAGCGTATTGCTTCTGATTTGACAACTGTTTATCTAGTTTCTAATTTCGAAATTTTGAAAAGATTTTGTGTTCCTATGCTATGGCGAAGAATATCGCGAGAAGCATGCCATTTAGAGCAGTAGTCTCAAGCTGGTGGCCCACAAAACAGTTTTTGCGGCCCCCAGAATACATTTTCCATAAACTAATTAACATTATTATGACAAGAATTTGAAGAAAAGGTTTTTAAGATTTTAATGGTTTGGAGTTCAGTTTTACATCATTCTCATTACCATTAAAAACGAACGTGAGTAATGCTCCGCAAAATCTAGCAGTGCAGCTAATTAATTTACAGTATGATATAAATCTTATTCAAAGATTTGCAGATAGATTTGATTAACATTTATTCTTAACTGTCAAAAAATAAAAAAGCTAAGTTAGGAAAATTTTTGCACTTAAAAATGTTAATTTTTTTTTTTTTTTTTTTTTTTTTTTTTTAATAACGGGAAGAAAAAGACTACCGATGAATAAATATTTACAATTGGTGATGAAAAGACTAATAGTAAAATTTTTCTCCAATTGTACAAACTTATGGAAATCGAAACTCTGTGAGATAGATGTACCAAGAAATAAAGAAGTTTATAATTATTTGCATGCAAATATTCGAAGTTTATAACTATTTACGTGCAAATATGCATGTTTCTGTATGAACGCGCCATTGAAAAGTGTAATGAGTAAAAGAAATAGAATAAGTTGTCATTATTTATTCTCAGGATTTGTCTTTCGTAGGAAGTTTTAATATATTTCTTTTTAGTTTACATTAAAAGTACGTTATTCAGTGGTTACCTCACTATGTTACAATTATTTAAATAAATGTCAATCTGAAATTTTTTAATATTTAGATGTCAGTACACTTATATTACGAAGTGTGGCCAACAAATTTTTTTTATTTCTTGCAGGTACCAACCTTTAGATTTCAGACGGAAAATAAACATAAATTTCCATTTTTTTCTTTGCGACGTATTTATATCTATATTTCAACAAATGTGTAGTAACTTTGTTTTAGTTCCTTGTACAAAGTAAAGAAAGTTTTGTAATCGTAAAATTTTGCAGGTATCATATTTCAACGAAAATATACATTTTGACCGTTCCTGAATCAATTTTGACTATTTTTTCCCTGATGTCTGTACGTATGGATAGAATAAAAGATTCGTTATTCCAAAACGGACTGTAAAATGGATTAAAAGTGGATTTTTTTGGTGACGTTTGTGCGTACGTACGTATGTATCCCGCATAACTCAAAAATGATTATGCAACTACATTTAGTTCTCCAGCTTCTTTTTTTTCTGTTGAAATCAATACACCGAAGAGCCATTGCATTATGACCACCCTGTTAATAAACATGTAGGACCACCTTTAGCCCTCAAAACTGCCAGCACTCGGCATGCCATTGACTCCACAAGGTACTGATACGTAGTCTGAGGTATTTGGTACTAAGCGCTCACCAACTTGTCCTGCAATTCCCGCACATTGCGAGGGGGTATCGAGGCAACCCGAATTTGGTTTTCCAGGTGGGACTACATATGCTCTATTGGATTAATGTCAGGTGAATTGGAAGGCCACTGGAATGTTGCTCGAACCACTCCTTGACGATTCGACCCTGATGACATGGTGCTTTATCCCATTGGTAAACACCGCCCCCCCCGCCGGAAATACTGTTACCCATGAATGGGTGAACCTAGTCTGCAGCGATGTTCAACGTAGCGCACGGACGTCAGGGATTGTTCTGTGGGGATTATGGGTCCTAATGTGTTCCATGAAAACATTGCCCACTCCATAATACCCCCGCCACTGGGTTTTCTCCGTCTAACTGTGCATCCGGGATCCAGGGTTTCGTTTGGAAATTCGGCGTATTAGCACACGCCCGTCGATGTGATGGACTAGAAAACGCGATTCTTCGGGCCGTGCAACTTTCTTCCGTTGTTCTAATGACCAATTTCGATTTTCCTTGGCCCACTGCAGACGCAACTGGCGATGACGTTCCGTCAGTGCAGGGACATGCTTCGGCTTGCGGCAGTGTAAGCTCTTACGCAGCAATGTACGTTGCACAGTGTGTTCAGAAATACTATCTGTGTCGCCACTGTTGTAGCTGGTGGTGATTTCGGCTGTTGTAGCTCTTCGGTCACGGCAAACTATGCGTAACACTCTCCGCTCTCCTCTGGAATCAGTGCGCCGTCGACAATACACTGCGGGCTGGCGACTTGTCGTTTCACTATCCATACACCACTTTCGATATGTGCTCACAGTAACTGCATGTAACCAGCCCACTAAATGTGTCGTTTATGATATTGATGTTCCCAGTCGCCGAGGTATAAAAGTTTGACCTTTATCGAAGTCTGATAAATCATCTTCTTTTCCCATTATGTTGCAAATCGCGCTATGTTTAGAAGGATAATGTTCCAAGTTACGCTGATTAGCTGCGAATATCGTACAGATGGTACGACTTATTCCGGCTCATTTGAAATAGTGCCGTAAGGCGCATGACAGTATTGTAACCTTGAACAGTGGTTCTCTAGGACAGTGGCGATGAAGGGTGCAGTAGGGGAGCGTGAGACGTCACGGGCCTAGGCAATGGCATAAAGTAGTCTTTAGTTTTCGTTCCCTCATTTTGGGATGGCATATTTTCGTCTTGTGGTGGGAGGCAATATTTTAATTTTTTGGCGTGATTAGCATGCGACTATGCATGCTTTGTTCCGGGTGTCTTTCTTTATATTGCTTATATGTGCGCTTTATTCAGTGCTTCAGGACGGGGTAGCAGAGGGAAGAGGCGTGACCAGTAGTCATGTGGATGCATGAAGACATCGTGTTGGTTGAGATGTTCCAAGGCGATGGTCTGATAAAATACATAATTTTTTGGCAAAAATACAGTAAGACATCAATAAAGTTTTTTAATAATAGTAGTAGAACATATCATCGAATCTATACACTTGATCTCATTATAGAAATTTCCGTAGGGTAAGTAAGATAAGTTAGGAAAACACGTGATATGAACACCCATCCGAGATAAACATGAGGTGCAGTATTTCGCAGATATAGTACAAAATGAAAATATATAAGCTGGATACACTGCAAAATACAATAAATATACTGCAGATACTCCAACATCAGCCGTGCACGCGCAGTAGTTTTGTTCCTGGGCGAGCCCACTGTTATATAGATGGAGGGTGGTCATAATGTAATGGCTGTTCGGTGTATATCCACACACGCACACACACACACACACATCCGTATCCAACTTAAACGTCACTACACGGCCTTTTATTTTCGTAGTCGTTGGTCGTAGTCTTAACTTCCAGTTTTAGAGTATTTCAAATGACGAAAATATTCATGTTCCCATAGTGTCAAATTAAAAAATTAATTAAAAAAACTTTTGGACAATAACGAAATTTAACTTTTAACGCTGTCTTTCAGTTTTATACTTATATTTAGGAAAGTTTTATACTCAGTATGAAAAATTCAAAATACCAAAAGCTTGATTCCCGTACGGCAAAAAATTGAAACGGAATATGTAATTTCAAAAATTTGCAGTTTTTGATGTCATTTTCAACTTGCCCTGAGGGATCGGTAAATTAAATTAGAATAATTCGAGGAAATATCTTTAAATGAAGTGCAGCAAAATATGTGTGTGATTTAATAGGCCGTACAAGGAAGTCATGTGGCATCCACGTAAGTTTTTTTTTAAATTATTATTATTATTGCGATCCATCAAGTGCTTTTAGACTGTGCATTTGGCCAGCGGGCTAATTGAGTTTGAGACCATTGATTTAGGAAGTGAAGCACATTCTTTCAAGCTCGTGTTAAAAAAAAGCTAAAAAGTAATGTAAGGATCTCTCAACAAATGTAAATGAACGTAATGTGACAAAATTCAAGCACAATTCAATTTCTCAGAAAAGATTTTAAAAAGGTAAGCTAATGTATAATTTTATGTCACATATGTCGAAGTTCTGTATTCTCCCACTTCTTGGTCGTAATGAAAATCCTATTCATTACAAAAATATGTAGTAATAATATTGATAGTTATTTGTTTATTGATTGCTTTGAAGGAGGATGTTCAAGCACAAGTCTTATTTAAGTCATATGGGTACGTTAAGTTTTGGAATTTAAATGTCATCCGAAGTAAATATTTCAAGAAAAACGTTGTTACCGTGTAAGATCTCGCTAGCCCAACTTCTCAGAAACTGGTGTAGTGCCTGCTACTATATGTGAATTTGCACAGAAACGTGAGAACGGTTAGGACCCTTTTTATTTTATCTTTAAAATGACAAATGCGTCTACTTGACGCTCACAAACTGCGCCAACCCGGCGGTTCAACTCAAACAAAACGTAAAACTTAAAAGTAATGATTAGATGAACAAATATCAAAACACTACCGACGAGGCTCTGAGATCCTAAACTAACCGCGCTTTTAATTACCGCTGAGATTCAGCAATATTACTGATTAAACAGTTGAAAACTAGCACTTCTGCAAAGCTAGGCACACAGGCCGACACGCGCCAATCTAAAATCTACCGAGCAACCTCCCTAGCGTAACTTCAAAGCAAGACTCCCAAACTCTGGTTTCGTCTACTATTTAATTCAACTAGCTTCGGCTAAATTTGAATAAACTGCGCGTTCTACTACAATTTACATACCCTGGCACGGGCATTTCTAGGGGAAAATGAAGGCTAAACAGGAAAGATAGCTTAAAATAAATGTTAGTTAAAATAAATATAAACCCTACAACCGAACCAGCATTATTAACTTTTCTCCTTCTCACTTAGCAGGCTTTTGTCAAATCAATAATTTATTACGGCAAACAAGAAACAGGCTCAATATTTTTGAACGAAATGATTTAAGAATTAATCAATTTTATACCAAAAAAAAATTGCATCAATTTATTTAAAAAATTGCATCAATATATATCAAGCTTAGCTATCCCATTTATTAAAATCGAATTTTTGTGGCGTTAGAATCTTTGATTTTTTTTCCTGAAAACTTGTTTATATTTCTAAAATTGAAAGGTTATTAATGTAAAAATAATAAAACATAAATCTAATAAATATATATATTTTTTTCAAAACTTCTGTTCATAATCTTAAGTTATTTATATGCAGTTATTTGTATTATGATCATGTTGTATGGTGTATGTTATAGAGAAAAATGAATGGGAAACAGTGAACAATATCATTCTTTTAAAATAAGTCAATAGAAGAAAAGGTTTGGAATCTCTGTTTTAGACAGATGAAACAGCGGTCTCTGGAGATGGTATCTTTTCACATTGAACGATCCAGAAATGTCAATTTCGTTTCCCGTAAATACGGAGTGTCGTTTGTTGAGGACATCTGTAGCTCAACCAAATTTTTATGGTGGAGCATTAACTGAAACAAAATATATTAATTTTCTGCATGGTATAATATCCGTCTTTCTATATGACATGTGATGATTTTTGCTTGCATTTGTTGTACGTTATGACGGTATTATTTCGGAGAGTGAGGGATGGTGGCTACGTCCTTAATTTCCTTCGAAATGTATTCTTGAAACAAGTTCTTGGGGTAGAGAGGTTCTGTGGAATAGTTTCGGCGTTTACCAGATTTTGGCTTTCATAAACTCTTGGACATTCGCGCGAGAAGAACAGGTTAATGCTTCTCAGTAACAGCTTACCATAGATCCGACTTTGAATGGAGTAGCTTAGGTTTCATGATGAGGTCATGCGTCCCGATTATTTGGTAAAATTTCAAAAGTGCCGAATGCCACAAGAAGTAAACGTCGTGCAGCCTGGACTAAAACGGAGAATTTGGCAATTAAAATTTCCCTTCTTTTACACTCACTCTAAATATTTTGTATCTAAGTACTTCTAATCTTGTCTAAATGTTTTTACCCCAAATGAAGACCCATTTTTTTCTTATACTGAGCGATAAGAAAACATGTTTTGATGAAGGATAATCTTTTATTTGGATCAACAACAGTGAATTAACATGGTCTGAAACTAAAGCAGCAGGTGAAAAAAAGTGAATGAAATTGTCGCAAATAATACAATAAATATGGATCGACTTTTTGACTGCAAACTTTTTTGGGGGGAGAGAGAGGACTACTAAATATGAAATTTGGTAAAATAAAAATTCTGAATAAAATTAGATACAACTTTTAAGTCATTTAAAATTAAAAACATTTCATTTTCCAATCTTGCTAAGCAATAGAATACATTTTCAGCATGCCAGGAACATCGGCACCAGTCGAAAGAGTATTCGCAATAATGAATATCACATGGTCTTAAGAAAGAGGTAGAATGGCTGAATAAACTGTTAAAGCTTTACAAACCTGCAAAATTAACAGTGAACAAAACTGCAGTGAATTTTTCGATGCCATTTTAAAAATAACAAAGAATTTTAACGAAAGTTCTTACTAATGGTAAACACTATTAAATTATTAATAATTGAATATGTTGAGTTGACTTATTCAAAATTTCTTTTAACTCACAGTTTTCTTATTTAAATTTTTCAATCATAGGTACTTAATTGGTTTTATATTCTTTTGTGAGTATTTTCTCAAAAATGTCCCGATTTGACTTTAAAAAATCATATCTGTTTAGTAACAAACTGTGCAAAGACAGTCGAAGACTGAAAGACTTATTCAATAATGCGAACTTAAGAAACTCGATAATGCGATTCCGACAGTATTACAGGAAAAAAATGCTTTGCCGAGAGACTGATTGGATATTTTAACTTGTGGCGATTTTGAACAGCATTTGCAGCTGGCATGTTCTCTCCCTTTTCCTTTTTGAATAACAAATGTTCGTGTAATATTTTTGTGACAGGTATGTGTAATTGTTTTAATATTAATTCATTTTTTTCCGTGAATTTTTAGGTATCAAAAGTTGAGCCCTGGTAATTAATAATAATAAAAATTAAAAAATCTGAAATGTTTCAGATTTTAAATTACGTCCAAAGGGACGTTTATTTAACATTCTGTGTGTTACCTTTATTTGTTAAATACCATGTTCTTCGCACTTAAACCATAAAATTCAGTTCAACAGCAATATCGCAAAATAATTTTAAATTGAGCATATCTTTAGAAATTTCGGTACACGCTCTCACTCGCTGGAGATAAAAATGTTTTATGTACAACGTTGGTATTGATGGCTTTGAAATCTTTGAGTTTGTTAATGAAAAATTCGTTAAAGTTTTAGAGAATATTGTTACGAATTTCACATTTATTTGGCTATTTATTTAGAACTGTAATTAAAATTCCTTTTTATTTTCCCGTGCAACGCACGCAGACGATTTTTGAAGAGAAAGCTACGTCAAAAAAAAAAAATAAAAATAAAATAATAATAACATACATACATTTATGCAGATTTTTCATTTTTTAAACTTTAATGCAGAGCGATAACATTTAGTGGCAACAATTTGAAAAGTGAATCGGGCATTCAGAGTGAATCAACGCAAAATCGCAAAACGAAAGTAATAGTCCTTCGGGACTAAATCCCTTTGGACTAATAACTTCGTTCTTTACTTTTGAAATGCTTAGTTTGTTAATCAGTAACAGGCAGATTAAATATGAAAGATAAATGAAATATCATCCAATCGCCGAAAAGTTTTGAAACGTGCAATTAATTTCGTAGTTATGTCATATACCAGTGCAGATTAAGATTAGCTTTGGTACGTTTTTGTATTTTATCCATGAATTTCAAGTTTAGAGTTATATTTTTATTGAAGTTCTTTTGTGTGTATTTATTTCTCTTAATATGGATTCTCTCTCTGTCTTTTTTAAACTCGTATTTTTCCACTGAATGTGTTTAAATCACATTCTCATTATCTATTTTATTGAAATCTTTGTCCTGTGTTTCTCTAAATAAGAATTCAATCTTCATGTCTCTCCCTTTTTTTAATCCTATTTTCTTATATTCAAATCAATCTCTCGTTATTTATTGTACTAGCCGTTTCCGCGGCAAACCACCTGAAATAGTTATCATAAAAAGTAAAAATATAAATGCATAATGATTTTTACAAGAGTCCATCTAATGCCATTTCATAAAGATATTTTATATTTCTAATTAGACATCTTGTGATTTAAAAGCACTTTTATTTAAGTCCATCATAATTAAAAAGGAACAAAAATATTCTTAAGAATTGCATTTATTGCTTTTAAATCGATTGATTTGTTCCTGAATATCTCACAGTATAAATTTAAACTTTAAATATCTTAACGATTTACGGCAACACGCTGGCCGCTTTCAAATCGCTCAATTTATTAATCAAAAGTTCAATAAATTTGTACAAAATAAGAATTAATCAAAAATAAATTCGAAATTTTCCCTTCAAGGTGCTTATGTTGGGGAGGAGGATTACATATGTTCAAAATTCGGTGGCTATATGTGTCGCCGTTTTTCCGCAATCGGAAGAACATACAAACAGATTATTTATCATTTAACAGTAGAGAAGAGATTTAGATTACAGCTTAATTGGTTTTCCTTTTTTAAAATTCGGCCACTACCGAATTGTATTAAAATTTCATTTTAAAACATTCTCGAATTCTTTCAAAACTGTTTTTCACCTCAAAGTTAAAAACCTCTACTCGCTTTGTGTTGCTCCAACACTTAAATAAAAGAGAAAGAAAAAAACTCAAGAGCCGAGGTGCTCTGACAACAGCGAGATTCGCCTGGAAATGAATAAAAAAAATTTTTTTTTGAGTTCCTTTAATCTCACTCTTGTTCATTTGTTTACATAAAAAATGCTGTAGTTCGGAATAAAGCTTGGAATTTTCGCTGTAATTAGCCGAAATTACTCTGCTTAAAACTTAACTGGTCTGATTCGTAGAACTTAAAAAAAAATCACGAAACAGAAAGACGCGACTGGTAGCGAAAGAAAGGGTGTAAAAAAAGGCTAAACATTGCTATGGGCGTAGGGAGAAAAAGAAATGCGAAACACATATACACGAATTCAACAAAAAAAAAAAAAAAAAACACTCTTGTGTCCAGCATTATATTTTTTTTAAACATTTTCTAAAAGAAATTTGTTGCAACAAACCATGCACTTTTTTCTAAAACCATGTGCATTTTATTCTGTATTTGTGTAAAAAACGGGAGTAGATGGCATTAACGGTCGCAGCTACTTACTTTTCAACCTTCTTTTAAATATGCATTCTGGAAAATGCATAGCAAAAATGTCTTTTAGCGAGAATTTTGTTTTTGTCTCAAATACCACATTTAACAAAAACGCCTTTCTTGTAGTATTTTTTTCACACGATAAAGTTTTATTGCCATCTTTGAAGGCTTGTAAAATCATGGTACTGTGTATTGAAACATTTTTCGTTGAAATTAAATGTGTTTATCCTACGTTAATTAGATCTTTTTACACATATGTAATATTTTTATGAAATAAAGTAACTAAAGCAATTTTGTTTTTTCTAAATTTATGTAAATATGTCTTTTCTTTTTAATATTAATTAAGAAAATTTCAGCCTCTGGACGTGGAGAAATTACTTCCACTATTACCACAAAAGCTATGCTTATTTCTAGATCATACAAAACGTCCCAACCCCACAAATTAAAGCTTATCTCCCTCTAGTATTCTTATTTTATTGGTAAGCTTTGACCCTGATTCGATTTATCGTAATTCGTAAAGATCGTAAAGTTATCGTACTTTTGCCATTAAATAAGGTATTCTCTTGATTATGGTGAGAAGTAATAACGCTATTTTAAAACCTTCTTCTGTAACAAAAGTTGATAAACTTGTGTCAATAGTAATAACAACTCTTAAAGTACCAGAGACGGAACGTGCTGCGAAAATAAACATGGTAGGAACTAGGGAAAAAAAGGAAAGTTTTCTATAAGAAGCCTTATTTTATTTAAGCAGCGTAACAGGATTGGCATGAAGGTAGCGAAGCAGAAAAAGGTTTCCGATGCACTGCAGTATACATCAGACGCCGCTTAATAACATTAATCACTCGCGGTTAATTTTATTATTTGGGTATTGTTATCGAATAATAAAAGATGAAATCGCCAAAAAGGTCGTGGTAGTCAAATTTTTTTGCCGTGTTCACCTCTTTCGCCACCCTTGTCAGATGATCATCCCCCCGTCCTTTCCAAAATTCGAAAAAGACATTTATTTAAATTAAAATTATTTTTAATGTGTTTTATAAATTAAACAAGAAAAAATATAGAACAGTGTTTCTCAATCTTTTTTGCCTCATGCACCCCTTTCATCATTGCTAGAAGGTCATTCCCCCTTCGTTTCCAAAACTTAAAAAATGCATATCTAATTACTGAACAGCCGCATTACCCCTCCTTGAAAGTGTGAAAGACCCTTGGTTCTCAATCAGGTTGAGAACTCTTGATATGGAAAATGTTGATAAATACCGAAACTTGAATAAAAATAGTTTTTATATTCGTAAACTAAACCTAAAAATGCTTAACAGATAACTAAAAGGCTGACTGCAATCTTTTCCCCCTGGAAACTATAAAATTACCCCTACGGGGGAATTCTTCCCTGGTATAGAATTTATCAAATGGTAGAGACACGTCGCTAAATAAATAACTAAACGTCCAAGCAGTTTAATTTAAGCACTAGCATGTGTAAAGGAGCCCGTTTTCCAAGCTTTAGGAAGATCGATTGATTAATCAAAATTAACGAAAAGCGGTTCGGTTCGGCTACTTAAGTACGAGAAAATCACGAAGACTATCTGCCCATATCACATATGCATTTGTTTCATACGAACAACTGTTTCGAACAATTTTTCTGCCTACTATTGAAAGAAAGACGTCAGATTTTTTTTCCCTTTCTTTCGAAAAAAAATTGCAAGTTGTTCGTTTTCAACTAAACAGCTATTAGCTTCGAATACTATCAGCTTGTTTTAATGGAGAACCTTTCCCCTTTACATGTTAACCCCAAAGTGATCTGTGGTGAATGGCTGTTGTGACAAAGCAGAAAAGTTATTCCAAACAGTTGTTTTTCCGAGACAAACGGATGTGTGGTTAGCAGCCTAGGAGGCCTTATGGAAAACCACGAAAATCAACCATGCAGTCATCCTGTTCGTCTATGATCAAACCCAAACTAGGATTAATGAATAACGAAGAGGAATTTTAGACGACCTAACTTTTTCGCGCCAAAATATATGAAAATTTTATTTTTCATATATTTATTTCATATTTCATATATTTATTTGTTATTTATCTTTTGAGTTTGGCGTGTCAAAATTCGAAAAAAAAAAAAAACCCTACCTTAACTCAGGTGCCGTGTAATATATAGAATCATTCGTTTGCTAGAAATTCACTCGGACGAATGCGAAGTAAGCTCAGCACTTGCTGGCAAAGACGAGGCCATTGCAAGAAGCAAATATTTTTATATTATGCAATTTCTTTGTCTCCGTCGACAGGTCTGGAGATGCGTGATGCGTGTCATAGGTTCGCCATCACTGGTATAGTGTCTGTGTGACATGGGGCTCTTGAAATATTGGCGATTAATAGGTCTTCTCAGGTAAACCTGGCAGTAGTAAAACCCTTACATCCTTCCGCCGGAGAGTATTCCTCAAAATCTTGGTAATTGTAGCGCATCCCACGTCTCAGTATTTGTAGGAAATTCTCCGATTTCAACATCATCTTCTACGGAAAGTTTATCACATAATGTTCTTGTATATGTTTCAGAAAGCGAAATCTGCTGTCTTTGATGTAGCAAATTCTTTTATTATTATCTGCCCAAACGTTGATTTTTTCACAATCGTTGCTGTTTAATTAAAGCAACTGTTAATCCGTTTCTTGGAGACATGCCTTTGTTATTAAGCAGTTTCTATATTCTATTTCAGCTTTATTTGGGAATTTTACTTCTGTTAAAATTTCATTCTATAATATTTTGATAACATAAATCAACTTTCCATGTATTTTCTACATTTGCCATGATCACCAATAAGCCATGTATTTTGCATGTTTTCGCATACAGGACGGAATTTCATCAATTCGTTAACAATATAACTTTAACCGAAATCACAATAAATGGCGTCTACTTTACAAATGAAAATTTATATTGTTTTTATTTTGGAGGAAGTCTAGTGTCATTTCATAAAAATATTTAATAGTTCGAATCATATATCTCCTGATTCAAATGGATTTTTTGTTTAAATTAATCCGATTATAAAGTGGAAAAAATATTTTTAAGACCTGCATCCGTTGCTTTTGAATCACTTGGTGTATTAATTAACCACAGGACATACTGGCGCGTGGAAAATAAAAGTATTGTATTTCGGACAGCAGCCATTAAATAGTCGAGTTTGTCGGCTGAAATTGAAAGCTAAATAAATATCTTTCATTTTCTGAATGGTTGCAGTCTAGCGAGCCGGATATAAAAATGTTTTGTCTCGAACAGTACTGCCACTGCTTTCAAATCGCTGAGTTTGTTAATCAAAAAAATTCATTAAATTTGTACAAAATACGAAATAAATCAAAAACAAATTTAAAATTCGGTCTTCGAGGCGTATGTGTTCGGTTGAAAGATCACGTGTGTTCAAAATTCAGTAGCTTTAGGTATCGCCATTTTTCCGTAGTGCCAGGGAAATCAAACATACATACAAATACACATGCAAAGAGATTCTTCATTATATAAATAACTGAAATTGAGTAACATTATGTAAATAACGGAAGTAACTGAAACTCGTACTGTGGGTATACCTAGTTAAAAATTCTGGCTGTGAAGAGATTCTAGCTTATATGATACAGAATCATTATCAAGCCAGTTTTGATGTTTTAAAGAATTTAATGTATGTCATATACGAATAAAAAACTACGCTTTCACATATGTTCATAACACATCATTTATTGTGCAGTTAATACATAATGCAGTTTGAAGTTTTAACGCGATATAAAATAAATTTGATATTAAAAAGTCTCAGTAAAGTATACACTGTGCTTTTAATTATATTTAAATATAACTGGTTTGTTTCAAATTGAAATTAAAACTTAAATTCATTTTGCTATAAATACAGCAAAATAAATTTTTTTATTGACACTTTGAATAAGCAATTTACATTTAATGAATACACAAAAATAACGAGACATTCAATATTTCGTTGGGTATCCTTTAGCTAAAATTATACTTGTCATGAACTTTGTCATTGATTCAATTAATTTTTTTTTCTGTAAGAATGTTTCATTTGTTCCATATCTGCGTAAGAATTGCTTTCAGCAGAGCTTTCGAAGAAGTATCGTGTTACCTTATCCTTTTTTTCAACTCACTCCATGCATGCTCCATAGGATTTTTAAGTGCGGAGAATGTGGAGCTTTGATAATTTCAGGACAGTTGATAATAACTACAAGCGAAATGTAGCGTTGTATGTTTAGGATCGTTATCTTAATAGAAATCAAATGTATTTCACATTCCAAATTTTCTTGCAGATGCTTTCAGAGTTTCATTAAGAATATTTATATATTTACACTAATGTGTATTACTTTCCATTAACAGTGAATTTCGGATTCCAAAAGCAACGAAACATTCCCAAACCACTTTGCCTTTAGCTCCATGCTTATCAGCTGGCAATAGAGTTTTCGAATTCAGTTTCTAATTCGGCTTTTGTCACATATAAATTCGTCTGTCGGATCCAAATATTATAAATTTTGACATTTCTGCAACTATAAAACTGTTCCAGTATGATAAAATGTTACTATAGATTTTGCAAACGCTGGCCGTATTTTCCTTGTTTTCTTGACGAAGAATTTCCTACTTGCTGATCGCCCATTCCATACTTGTGCTCTAAATCACTCTGCAGGGCTAACCATTACTGCAAACTGTTCATGTAAATCTGCTGAACGTGTCGCAATACAATATTTTGGGGTCTTTTTAGATTTTTCGTAGGATAAATCTGCGATTCCTTGGTGTTAGCTTGAAATGCGGTTCAGACTTCAGTGCATTTTCAACGCCTCCACGCAGTTGCCATCCTTTCATAACATCAAAAATAATTAAACACTTTACGTCAAGGATATTTTGCATATTTCGAATACTTTTACAATCTTTAAAATGATGAACAGTGGAATTTCTAGTAGAATTGGACTTTAATTTGTAGCGTCTTCCCACGTTCACGTCAGACATGGAAATTTTTCTAAACAAGTAATAATTTCCAAATTCAGACGATAATTGTTGTGCTATATTTTTATTTAAAAGAAAACATTATGGCAAAAAACATTTTCTACCGAAATATCTCAGCAAATAATTGGAGTGCCCGAATTATTCTGTGAGTTACTGATTAACGCGTTTTGAACAAATTATTTTATTGCAAGGATTTATGCGCTTCCAAAAACGATTATTTACAACATGCAAGGCTTAAAATAGAGAAAAAATACTATATTAGAAAAAAAATTAAAAATTTGTTTTAATATTTAGTGCTAGATATATATGCAAATATATTTAAAAAATACAAGTGTCCGAAAACAAATATCAACCTCTGTATAAAAGATAACAACAAGGGGGGGGGTGAAAGAGTAAAGTAGATATCTGTGTAATAGCGAATCCGTATGCTGTTTAATCCATGCCATGAAATCATTTACAATATAAACGTCAAGAAAATAAATATTGAAAATGTACTTACTTCTGTTGCTTCTGAAATAACTTTTTTCCTCCCGAGAAGAAAAATAAAGTTAAAAATAAGAATACATATATGACAGTAAAAGAAGAAGAATTTACTCCGATATTGATTTGCAAGTCAATGGCCGTACGTGCTTCGCATGTTTTCCTCTTCCTTGCGCATGCGCTGCCAAAAACGATCGTCTCCCGCTTTTAAAACAATTTTATTCAATCCGTAGTCATTAAATGTAACCACTTTTGCTAATTTAAAGTTTATGGTTGTCGAGCTAAAAACCGACGTAATTAGTTTAATTCGCTTCTGACCCGCACCCCACAATTGAATTTAAATGAATAGCTGACAGAATAAATTTATTAGCTCGCGTGGAACATTTGTTGTTGCTGTTTTGAAAAATATTCATTCAGCACGAACTGAGTCAATGGGCAATCATTTTATTTTTATGATCGTTCGCTCTTTTTACGATGGCCTTACGTTTCTATAGCATATAATTCCTGGTTTAGATTTTTTTTTATTATTTTCTGTTTTCCGGGTGTTTATTTATTTATTTATTTTATTATAACTATTTTCTTCCGCGCTTGGTTGCAGGTAGTAATTTATTTTTGAAGTAGGTGCGAATAATAAAGTTAAACAGAAACGTTTTCTTGGTAGTAAATAATGTTTCCTTGATCTTAATCTCGACTCTTTTGACTATAGCATTTTTATTCGTTTATTTCATTGTTGAATGATTCATTTCTGTCATTATTGTTTTTTTTATATGTTATGCAAGTGTATAGCGTTACGAACAAATTTTGCAGACTTATTTTAATGGCAATTGCATTTAACGGTTTTTCTTCATTAAAGATACTACAGAAGATTCTTTTTCGAACTTTAAGCTTCTCTGATCATACAAAAAAATTCTCCCCTCCCGTTTTTTTTTCAGTTAACATTTTATGTCATCATTATGTTTAATCAATGTTAACTTTTGATGTTTTTAAACTGATTAGTAAACTAAGATAAACAAATCTGAAATCTGATGATCCGGTTGATGATTTGTAAATAAAATTTAATTTGTTTATAAATTAGATTAGACTCAGTGTTAATTAAAAATTATCTTTTATTAGTCTATGCTGCCATACAGTGGACATGGTAATTATACGTGCACATACACTCATTTTCATACTTTGATTTGAAAATATTGCACCCATCGTAATATAATACTCTGAGGACAGAGTATTTCAAATTCACAAATCAATACTTTCTCACAAAATTTCTAAAACCGGCTATCTGTAGAATTCCCCTGTAGAGTCTTAATAATGTTGCCGTACATTTTTATATTCGATATATTGTTTATATTTGCTTTAATATTGTTTTAAGTAATAAGTAGCGATATTGTTTGGTGGCATTTTATTTATACTTCCTTATTTTTTAAGTGATTCGACACAGAAGTGAAACGAACATATTGAGGATAATACATTTAATTGCTTCATATCGTGATATTATCTTCATAGACCTTATTCTTGTTGCATTTAGCATGATGGCATTTAATGCTTATAAATGTAATATGTTGTTTTTAATCACATACTAAATTTGAGAAGTCTGCGATTATCACAAGTACTTTTTCTTGTAATATATTGTTGCCATTGATATAAAAATTTTAAAGACTAAAATTGAAAAGTTTTGGATTATGTTTTAATATAGTTTTTCATTATAAACTATTATGCTTCACGCAAAATACGATATTCAGTTGTCCAGTTTTATCCAAAATCTGATCAGCCCTTTATATGAATGTAGAAAGTTGAAATACCGAAATTTTTGGAAGTTTGATATAGGAATTATCGTAGATACACACAACAACAACAAAAAAAAAGTCACCCACACTCACAGACATATATCATTGCAAAAGTAGTGAAAATGTATTGTGGGGATCTTAATTCTTGCTTATTGATTGCAAACTTATTACCTCCCTTACCTATATATATGTAATAAAAGCAAATTTCAGAGAAGTATTAATGTAGGAACACTGAGAAATAGAAACACAGAAATACTGATGGCGTAGATACTTGATGTTTAGACTCATATTGAAGTAGAAGAAGTCGGCAGTCGAGATGGTTTAAATTCCAGTTTTTATTTTAATTGACATTTGTGGCCATAATTCACTTGGTACTCTAGTCGTGTCATTTCCGGAACATTTACATTTTTGATACTTTTGCGACAGGAAGTGAATACAGAGGAATTAGTCCTAGCAGCGTAGAGAGAGAAGCTAAAGTGTGTAGTTATCCAATTATGGAAGCTCGCGAAGAAGAAGGTTTTGGTTTGAGTTCGAAATGTTTCCGTTCTCAGAGTTAATTAATTAATTAAGTATTAATCTCAGAGTTAATTAAGTAATTTTCAATTACTACGTCATCAGCGTTACGCAAGCTTCGTGGCACAGATTAATCCAGAAATGACGCAGTCAAGAAATGTTATTATTATTTTTTTTGAATGAAGACCGGATTTAAAAGGCTATTATTAATTTATTATTTGAAAGATAATTTTTTTATATATATATATATATAAGATAGAATCTTGGAGTAAGCTGCAACGGATTGACAATGGTTCTCTGCATTATAACTTGGAGAGACTTTAATTAGAAGGATAACACTCGAAAGAGAGACTTTTAGACAAATTAGAAAGAGAACACTCGAAGGAGAGACTTGTAGACAGACGTATGAGCATAATATTTATTGCTGGACACGAACTAATTATCGAAACCAAAATTTTCATTACACATGATCATGAACGCAATACGCACACCACAATTTTGTATAGAGTATCACATTTTAAATAGCATTTATTCAATCTGGAAGTCTGTTAAGAGAAAAGTTTTGGTTTAAGTTAGAAAGGTTTCAGTTCTCACAGTTTAGGTTCCGAAATAACTATGTCATGAGTGTCTATGTTGCGCAGGCCATGCAAGGTGGATTGATCTGGAAATGACGCAATCCAGAGGAGTTATTGCGATTTTTAGAATAGACAGGGGGAACCAGTAGTTTAATTATAATTTTGATTTACATATTTTTTTTTAAAAATTCGTAACTGTGAAAACCAGAGTAAACTCTGAAATTAAAAGTGCTTGGAAATTAAAAATTCCGACTATAAAAGTACTCGAAAAAATTAAAAGTGCTCAATACTGGAAATTTATAACTAATCTGAATTTTGTTGAGCTTATATATTTGGTTGCCACGATGGTCATTGGTAATAAGTTTTCCATTCACATCTCGTCGGACGCTAGTGACCATCATTTTATGAGTGTACAATATGAAATTGTACACTACTAAACTTCATTTAAATTTATTTCCTGTAATTATTTTAACTTAATTAACCGACCCTTCAAATTGGAAATGACATCAAAATTACAGATTTTGAAATTAACCACTCAATTTACGTCTTATAATTTTTACTTTTCATAACGAGTGTAACTCTTTACCAAATTTAAGTATAGGAACTGGGAGACTGCATAGATTTCGTTGCCCTCTCCCCCTTTTATTTTTTAAATTTGATATTGCGGAAACATGAATATTTCCGTCATTTAAAACTCATCTGTAAGTGGAAGTATATGATTACGACCAACAATGGCGAAAATAAAGTTTGGATAAGGACTTTTAACCCAGGTAATGGCAATTGGATATATATATATATATATGAGCGTAGAAATGTTGATGGCGTAAAAACGTAGATAGCGTAGAACGTAGAATGTTGATCCATATTGAATAGGAAACTGGCAGCCGAAGCAGATAAAATCATCATTTTTATTTCAGTTAACATCTTACGGCCACGAACATCTCGGCACACTAGTTGTACCTATTTCAAAGTGCTTACATTTTTTATACATCTACAGTAAGTAGAAAGCTACAGACAGCAACGCAGCTAGGCCGAAAGGTAGAAAGCTAAGTAAATTGTGTTCAGGATGAAATCTTAATTCAGCCTGAGTTAGGTTTGGTTCTCGGTGCATTTTGACTGGATGATTAATACTGCTGTAAAATTATTATTGGCTGTTGAGTCCAATTTCCTATTCATTATGCAACAACATTGTACGCCATCAACATTGCAAAGTTTTCTGTATTACATCCACATCCACACACACATACACACACACACACATATATATATATATATAATATAAAAAATACGATGGTTTTGCTCTACGCGAACAGCAACCTCTAATTAACTTTCCGAGATTTCAAGATCTGCCCCCTAGTCCAGTACTTTCCAGAACTCTCTCTCCTGTTATGTAACTGCTACTATAAATAGCCATTTTTCGTCAGATAGCTTTCTGCCATTTCTGCTATGCAAATGCGTTACTCTGTCTCCGTTTTTCCTTTGTTAAAAATATTTATGACGTTCAAGTTCTAAATTTACTAGCATTACTTTTTAAATTATTATCGAGTATGTGATCTTCGTGTAAAGAAAAATGAGCTGTCATTTTAATAGAATAAAGATGTGGAGTTCGTAATGTGAAATTCGTCTGTCGTCAGTCTGCAGCCTTTCCACTCGCTACGAAAACGTACGGCCTCTCGACTGCAAATATCACATATATATATATATATATAGTTTTGGTACAGATGATTGCAATGAAGAAGGGAGATGCATAAGTAGATGTTATAGCAATCTCATATACAAAATTTTTACTTTCTACGCCAAATCGTTTTTGTGTTTGGAAGGTACAAATGTGCGTACAGGAAAGTCAGGAAAAGTCCATTTTGAATCCATTTTGGAATAAAGTGCCCTTTATTCTGTCGGTGCGTACAGATGTCACACGAAAAAGTCAAAAATAATATTTTTCGTGATTACAGAATAAAGCTATCAAAGAAGAAATGGGATTGAACTGATGTAATATAACTAGAGACATATAAATATGTATTTCCACAACATTTTCATTAAGAAAATGCAAACGATATTTTATGAACTATTCATAAAGTTTTTATTACAAATGTTAATTTATGAACTGTTCATAACGCTTCTTTTAAGTTATTTGACGATGCTGTAGCCCTAATCTTGATATAAAATTACTATAAGGGAAAAAATGCACAAAAACTTTTAAATATTTTTTAATTTATAAATTTTTTATGCAATAAGTGTCCCCCTACCCCGAAAAAAAATAAGAAGAAGAGCTGTTATTGCACCATTATTGTTGACTTTTCCTTGTTCATACCTAGTAGAAACAAAATGTAGTTATGTCAGTAATTTACGACATTAAACAAGAAACAGGTTGAATATTGTCAAGCAAGGTGATTTAAAAGTTACGTTAAGGAATTTTAAGCCTGCTGTTAAAATATTGCACCCATACATCCTTACATTGCATTCATACATTCAAGCACCACTATGATGTTAATTAAAATCGAATTTTGCGTAATTAGAATCAGTGATTTTGTTTTTCAAAGCTTTTTTTATACTTGTAAAAAAAATAATAATAATACAAAAAATAATTAAGCATAAATCGGATAAACCTTTTTCCTCAAAAATTCTGTTCATATTCTTAATCTCATTGTTATCTTTAAGTTATTTATGTTTAGTAATTTGTATTATGATTCTGCTGTATGTAGTATATTACAGAAAACATGCGAGGGTGTCAATGAATAAAAACTTTCTTCTGAAAAGGGTGAATGCAACGAAAAGTATGGTATCTCTGATTTATGCGAAGAGGATAAATACAGAATTGTTAACTCAAAATCATTATTGTTTGAGAAAATATTACCACTTTTTATACGCTTTCACTAGAGATAAATTTTTTGAGGGGGCTGAACGTCAAAGAAGTACGAAATTTATACTTACTGTTACTTTTTTATAAGTCATATTATGCTACAAAATCGCCGGCATGGCAAACTGCCATTTTCGCAAATTATTACCATTCCGTGCCCATAAGTTACGAAATTCAGCTTTCGAATCATAATCGCAATTTGCTTGTAAAGAAATAGATAGATTTAATTATTAACATTTTTGCTTCTTAACAATATTATTAACACTTTTGCCGCTAGTGTGGCTAATAAAAGCTATCTAACACCATATATTACATACATCTATTACAGAATTTCGTCGTTAACATAATTTAATCCAGTTGATATTATCAATGTAGATAATTTTAAACATAAAAGTATTTTGTTTCAGGCGGTGGTGATGCATTGCTTTTAAACAACTGAATTTGTTAATTAAAATTGAAAGATAAATATCTTACATTTTGCCGAATGGCAACAGTCTGGCGCTTCGGAGATAATGTTTTATTTCGAATAATGTTGCTACTTCTTGTATTTCCTGATACCAGAGTTTCTTACTTTCTAGATTTTACTAAATTATATTAGATCTTTCGTACAGGAAAGCTTCTCGAAGTTTTGTACGTGAGGTAACACCACCCGGGGATTAGCTGAGTTGCCAAAAAAAAAACGAGGTATAATTCCCGCTAATGACGGCAAAGTATCACTTGGAAAGTATCTATCAAAGTATCACTTCTTGCTTTCAAATCGCTAAGTTTGTAAGTCAAAAATTCATTGGAATTCGTACAAAATATGAACTAAGTCAAAAACAAATTCTAACTTTAAAATTTGGGCTTCGAGCTGCACATTTTCGGGTAGATGACGATGTGTATTCAAAATTTGGTACCTGTAAGGTGCCGTCGTTTTTCTGCTATGCGAGGAACATGCATACATACTGATTGCTCTATGTTTAATAATACAGATAAAAGAAATTTTCCGAGAGAAAGGCGATGGTGTTTTGAGTTTATTTGTTATAAAAACGTCTTTCTTTCGAGTAGCGGATTTATTATAATAATTTTTTAAATTAGTTCTGCCACAAGAGTTTTTGATTTTTCTGTTTTTATAGCTTGATAAATAAGCCGCTAAATAAATGGCGAAAATGAAACGCCGTTCTTTAAAAAATAGCATGTTAAATTTAATCACTATTAAAGCCCCGATTCTGTAACGAATCGAATAATGCTTTAAATTAAAATGACCAACCAACGTAACTATGGCCTGTCCAACATTTGTTTTCAGTTCACAGTGATCGTCTCGGAATATTTTCTTGTTGTGTTAATATCGTCGAGGGAGCTAAAATTTTTAACTGCTTAATGATCTCTCTCAGATTGTTTTTAATTACTCTCATTTTTTAAAAACGTTACCTGTAAAGTAAAATATTGATCAGCAAATCGAGAACATGATATTTAATATATAAAGGTAACACACAAAACATTAAAAAAAAAGCCCCTTTGGGCCTAATATAAAATCTGTAGGCCTTCAGATTTTTTTTTTAAGTCCAAAGGGGCTTTGTCCCTGAAGGACTATTGTTTTTGCGATTTTGCGTCGGAAGCATTAAACTGTTGCCTCAAAATACTTCAGCCCTGTTTTTTATTTAAAGAAATTAAATAATGAAGAATCTGCGTAAATATATGTATATTTCTCCAAATGTGATAAAACAATGGTACCCAGAGCCATCCAATTTTGAATAACGTACGTTTAAACCCGAATATGCACATTTGGACGCACGAATTTGGAATTTGTTTTATTATCTATTTCATATTTTGTAAAACTTAAACGAATTTTTGATGAACAAACTCAAATTATTTAAAAGCGAGCAATGGCAACACTCTACGGGGGAAAAATTTTTTTTTTATCCAAAGCGCTCGGAATTGTGTATCAGAAATTCTAAAAATATACTTGTTTTAAAATTATTTTGCGATACTGCTGTTGAACTGAATTTTATGATTTAAGTGCGAAGAACAAGATATTTAATAAATAAAGGTAACACACAAAACGTTAAAAAACGCCCCTTTGGACGTAATTTAAAATCTGAAACCTTTCAGATTCTTTATTTATTTGTGTAATCCAAAGGGGCTTTGTCCCTGAAGGACTATTGTTTTCGTTTTTTTTAGATTTTGCGTTGAATCACTCTGAATGTTCGTTTCACTTTTCAAATTGTTGCCACAAAATATTATTGTCCCGTATTATATTTGAAGAAATTAAATAATGAAGCATCTGCATAAATGTATGTATGTTTCTCGCATTGTGATAAAACGACGGTACCTAGAGCCATCCAGTTTTGAATGACGTAATCCTATTGCGAATATGGGCATCTGGAAGCCCAAATTTGGAATTTGTTTTATTATCGATTTCATATTTTATAAAATTTTAACGAATTTTTGATTAGCAAACTTGAGGATTTCAAAGCGAGCAATGGCAACGTTGTACAGAAAAATTTTTTTTATCTAAAGCGCGTGAGACTGTGTATCGGAAATTCTAAAGCTTTGCTCATTTAAAAATTATTTTGCGATATTGCTGTTGAACTGAATTTTACGGTTTAAGTGCGAAGAATATGATATTTAATAAATAAAAGTAACACACAAAACGTTAAAGAATTTAAATTTAAAATCTGGAACCTTTCAGAGTTTTTATTTATTTATTTATTTATTATTTTTTCCCCTGTTCTCGTTGTCTAATAAAGGTTTATCAGCAATGTGGGTAGTAAATAATTTAATTTTTCGTAATTTCTGTAAAGGATTTCTTTATGTATCTTAACATCTGCAGCAGTCACAACTGGAAATACAGAAACACGATTTCACTGGAACATCCATTGTTTATCATGCGGAACACGAATTGCAATTTTATGATAAACTCACTGCTGAAATTACAGTTGTTTAAGCTTACCTACCATGACGTAAGCGCTGAATTTATATCATTGCTGTTATTTTAACTCCTTTTTTAACTAACCAAATTAGGGACTTGAATGCCGGACCTCCCGGCACACCCTGGGTACGAGGGTAGTGAAGACATTTCAAACTGTTTCGAAATCGTAAAAGCTTTCCCGTCAGTTCCTTCATCTTTAAACTGTAGGATTCAAAGCTTTGACAGGATATTTGATTGATGACTGCACGCGAGTTGGGGGGGGAGATGTGATGGGGGAGGGAGAAATAATGTGCGGTAGAGGGGAAAATCTTGTTTTATTTATTTATTTATTATTTTTTCTTCATGTAACGTCTCACGGCAAATTTTTGACCTTGGAGAAACCGAGATAAAAATTTAACTCGAATACTGTTTGTTTATTTATCATTATTTTTTGTATTCAAGCGAGTTATTTTATTCTCTTCGGTTTAAAGCTATTTACCGAAAAGAGTTTGGGATCCATGTTTTGGCGTAAGCCAATATTCCTCGGCAGTTAAAAATTTTTGCTCATTTAAAAACGTCTTCGAGGCTAATGGTTTAAAGTTGGAAATGGCTATTTTTAGTTGTGAATAATAAAAGTAATTAGTGGTGTAAATTTAAAAAATGCAAATTATTAATTATTATTTTTAATTGGAGCATATTGGGTATAAAATGTAGCAGTTGTTTTCGTAATAGGTGACCTGCTAAGCATCTCTTATATTAGAAAAGCCAAAGAGAAAAGAATATGTGTCGGCAGTCTATTGATCACGTTTACTGTATCTTATGTTAATCAACCACTTTTTATGACTTAAGTCTATAAGGTATTTCTCCTGCCTTCGTGATGTAATGGTCAGCACACTCGGCGCGAATTCGAGAAGTCCGAGGTTCGAGTCCCGGGGAGGGCATTGCTCATTTTTCACGTTTCCAGCATCGAAATAACCTAATATCTCTACACTGGCACCCGAACTAAGAAAGGTGGTGGATGATAATTCTCCACCACCAGGATTTGGCGATTTGGGTACTCTAATACCCAGTCGTCCTTTAAAAGGTGGAGTATGTAAGGTATTTCTCCCGGCTTCTTAGCATGCCTTCGTGGTGTAATAGTCAGCACACTCGACGCTTATTCGAGAGGTCCGAGGTTCGAGTCCCGCCGAGCGCATTGCTCATTTTTCATGTCTGCTGCTTCCAAATAACCTAATGTTTCTACAGGTCTTTATATAACTTTACTATAACTTCTCCTTTTCGTATTCCTCATAAGAATGCAAATTAACTGTATATGTGTTTAAGCTGAGTGTTTTGAATATTTGGATGAGAGAATCGCGGCCTGCTGCTAGTATTTTCGCCAGCTCTGCTTAAAAGTTATTCTCACTAGCTGAGGTTTTAAATACGTGTAGGTAAAAAAATACCTGCTCCAGCTTGTTTTTATTCCATATAATGTTTAGTCTTACATTACGTTATCAAATTTTGAATTTAACCGCATGTTCTGTTAATTTAAATATCTACAAGGGATGGAAATTTTCTCACTTGTAGATATTTAAATTACTCTTCACACAAGTTGTGTTTTTATGTTTAATTACAATGTAAGTTAAAAGATTATATTAAGCCTTCTTCCGTATCCTGGGATTAGTTTCGCGCTATTTGTCTGCAAGACTATCCAGTTACAAGAGAACTCTATAAGCGTTAAGTGTTACCATACTTTTTTTAACATTCGCTATATAGTATTTATATTTAGTATGTAAATTCGTAAAGGTAACCGATAACTTCACCTGTAAAAATTATTGCTGCTGGGAGTTGTAAAAAAGGTTCCAAACTTTTGGTTAATTTTTTTTGTTTCGTTGGCATATTTATTCACAAAGTCTGTAAGAACTGTTAACATACAAAAATATTAACTCATTTGGAAATTTGAATACCAAAATTCTGGAAAATACCAAAATGTTTTATTGAATTGTTCTTTGTTTTGAAGTCCTAATTGACAGCGATTTGTGAAACAATTTAAAATGGAATCCTAAGTTTAAAAATTTTTATTTTGGGAATCAGGTACGATGTTAATCAGAAGTACATGATGATACAATTAGGAAAATTTGATGAACGTGAACTGTTGATTTGTTATGTAACCAAAAAAATTTGATGAACGTGAACTGTGATTTATTTTCTACAATTCTTCTAATCATTTGACTCTATTAATTCTTCTAGTTAGCTGAATAATTATGAAAAAACAAAACAATTTACTCTGTGAAAATCTGTAATGTCTTTAAATTCGAGTTCAATTTATTGACGAATATTATTCTAACATTTTAATGCAGTTATTATTTTATCTTTTTACACTTCTTCTCTTTCAACGACCAGAAATGAAGATCTTTTCTAATAAAAATTCTATGAAAGTGACTATTTATATGTTTCTTGTAATGTTTATATTAAATTAGTTAAATTCCATTGCTAATCTGAAAGATATTTTTTTCTTATCCTTTAATGGTATCAAAATAGCCGTGAACTAATGATCACATTCGACGGCGCCACATGTATAAGCGTGTTTTAGCATCAGTTAATATTACAGAAAACTGAATATTTGGAATAAATAAAAATGAATTGACGCATTCATTTTTATTTATTCCAGGCGTGTTTTATCATACATCTACGTAATATTTTTTAGATGTCTGGAAAAGACATATTGTGTCGGCCGCGTCTGATCAATATTCTTTTACGTACGACGCACTAGGGAGAAGTCTACACTTTCTGCTTGGAAATCCATTCGAATTAAGGGAATTCAGTGTCGCATCTCTCTTTCTTTAATGAAATTGTTGATAACATACATATTTTTTTAAATAATTAAATAAAAAATGAAATTTTATTTAAACATCTCGGCTCGTATTACCTAAATCAAATGGGCCGGTTTTAATTTCGTTTCACTGGGCAAAGGAAAATTTCGGAGTCGATTTTGAGACCCGAAAATTTCCATTCACTTAAATTAACACTCGACTACGTTGCATTATATTACATTAGCAGCGTTCCTATGGTTACCGCTAGACGGCGCCACCAACCTTCCACCACACAAAATCCACACTTATGTGTGTCTGGATGGATGCATGTGTGAATAAGGTGGATGGAAGGAAGCGACAGAGCCTCTTGCGGCGTTATGCTGTCCCCCTTTCTGCTTCCCCCCTCTGCTCTCGTACGCCCACTCGGAGGTTTCAAACAGGGGGGCGCGTTAGAAACTTCTAGCCCAGTAGGGGAGGGCGACTGCTACGCCGCGTGACAGCCTGAAGGGACAAAAGTGAAAGGCTTCAGTGGAGCTTATTTCCTGGCGGGGCTCTTTACTCAGCGCACACGTACACTGACGTACACGCACACACACACAAGGCACTGATCAATAGTTGGCCTGGTAGAGGGGGGGAGCGAAGCAAAGCACAGGGCATAGCGCCAGGTTATTTTTGGTCAGCTGGGCTTTATAACGAACTCCTCCCGACTCTCTGCTTTCCAGACTCCCCCTTCACTTCAGTTCTGTAGTTAGAGGAAAGAAGAAGAATGAGGAAAATGGGGCGACGCTAGCGCCATCTATGCGGATATGGTGGCGACACATGCGCGGAAATCCAGTTGTGTGTGCGTCGATCTTTAGCTAAGGGGGAATATCTCGTTTTGGCGATCGTACCATATTTGGCGATGTATCATTCGGTTGTATTTTTCCCCGTGAAATTTTAATTTAATTAAAGTACGGTTAATGAATGAGGTTTTCATGATGCGTTTTTGATTGCAGTCATTGAATAAAATTAAAATAAAGCGTTTAGCATTTCATTAACGATGACTGTAATGGCACGAAAGCGTATTTTATGGCTAGCGGGATTTAGATATGCATCTGTTGAATCTTTTGTAAGTAATAGTCAGCTCTGCTGTTTTAAGCGTTTTCGGATATTTATTTTGTAGTTCATTCCAAGCCGTTGCCATGTCGTAGTATTCGTGAAAGTAATAAATTATAAAATTGGAAAAGCCACCATCGGAATAAAATATGTCAGATTTGGAAAGCAATTAAACGTGTACAAAAATTTCTTTTATGAAAGAATAGTAAGTTTAATCACTACTACTAAACAATGACTACTGTCTGCCTGTACTACTAAGCAATGAAGAATGTGTTTTCGTTTCAGATTTTTTTTTAATTTCGAATTTGTTTTTTTATTTATTTCATATTTGATACGAATTTGATTAATTTTTGACACCGCTTGAAATAAAACATTTTTATTCACAAAGAGGAAAGAAATGTGTCCATTCGACAAACTGTAAGATATTAGTCTTTTAGATTTATTTGACGAATTCAGATACTTAAAAGCAGTGTGTTGCCACTGGCGAAATGAAATATTTTTATTTTTCTTGTGCCAGCATATTGCCATCCAGTAAAGCGTAAATGTTTAGCATTCAAATTTAATGTGTCTGTTACTGATTAACCAAGCGACTGAAAAGCAATTAACTCCGTTTTTAAGAATATTCTCTCTACTGTTTAATACGAATCCTATAAATAAAATTATATTTAAATCATTCGAAAGATTAAATATTTTAATAAAATGATACAGCTGGACTCATTAAAATCATTTTATATGATTATTTTAATACATATTTTTTCTTTTTTATGATAAATATTTAATTACGTAGATGATTGCAATGATGTTCCTTTTTTATGATAAATATTTAATAACTGAAGATAGACAAACCAGAGTAATTATTATACTGTATCAACAGGTATTTTTCCATAGAATAATAATAAGGAAACTGATATATCGTCTATTCTAATAAAAGGCGCATAGTAAAGAATAAGCTATAAATAAAGCTTATGGTAAGATTTTATGAGATAATTACTTACGAATAGAGGTGAAAGATAAATTTAACTAGAAAAATGTGCTCCCCTCTTCGTTGATTATTGGAAAAAAATAGTATATAGTGCAATTTGTTAAGATTTGATTATTCTAGAAGAAGGGGGGGGGAAAGGCAGTTGTGCCCGAAATCAGCGTTTAATGTTAAAAAAAAAATATTTTAACCAAATTATAACTAAAATGCAAGATCTATTTTAATAAAATACCAATAAACGAATAAATTTAAAATACTTTTTTATCAACCAATAAATACTTTTTATCAACCAATAAACTTAAAATACTTCTTTCACGTTTTTTCTTTCGCGTAAATGGGTTTATAAAAACTGAATTCGAATTTTCTAATCACATGAAGCTGCGCTACGTGTTAATTGTTAATATTATTATTATTAGCCGCTTGCGCGGTCAGTCGCTTAAAATTATTTTTTTAAATATATAAGAAAGATTTATTTTTATGATATACATATTTATTTTCATGAATATTTAGTGAGCCCAGCTAGTGTATGTTTCTAATTTCAGATCTCCTGATTATATATCACCTGAAAAATATTTAATGTTTCTAATTTTACATCCCCTGATTTAAATGCATTTTTATTTAAATCAATTAGTTTTAAAAAAAGAAAAAATATTCTTATGAACTGCGTTGATTACTTTTAAATAAAATATTTTGTTACTCAATAAATTTCCAGATTAAGTCTGAAAGTTAAATAACGGACGCTTTAACGTATGACAACATGTAGGTTCGTGGATGATAAACGTATTTTGTTTCTGGTAGTGATAACTTGCCACTGCTTGCTTACAAATCACTGATTTTATTAAGAGAAAAATCTTTAAATTCGTACAAAATGTAAAAATACTTTTTCTTTGTTTTCATGTAAAGAATATTCATCTGAAAATATATTTTTTAAAACGTTTTTGTTTGCATCTGATTTTATAAATAACGCTTGCGCTCTGAGGAAACAAAAATGTTTTTTTATTTAAAGTTAGTCCTAATAACAGCAAAATTCCACTCCCGTACTTACGCAAAGAAATTCGAGATCTCGAAATTTAATACTCCGTATAACAACTGAGAAGAATTTTATCTAAATCAAGATGATTGTTTGAGGAGAGAGGAGAAATTTATCAGCTGAACTCGGATCTCGACGAACCTAAAAGCATATAACTGCGAAAAAGAACATGAAGAATAGCAAGGGAATAGCTTTTGCGCTATTGACGTAAAAGCAAAAGCTGCAGAATGGGCAACCGAAGTAAACAAGCAATAATTAATTGAAAAGGTTGCCGCTATATATTGCGACTTCCATATCTCGCAGTTCATAAATTTTTAAACTACGACCTTCTCTTCTTTTTTGTAATAGAATTTGAACTATTTTGCTTTCAGAATGGAAAATTATACTTGTTTAAATTAAAAGAAAGGGTACTGTGTAACAGCTTTTCTCAGACCTCTTTCAAGTGCAAATCACTTTTATAAACTCTTAACTTGGATTCCCAACCATTTTCTTACATTGATCCCTTTGAAAGGAATGGTTTCCTTCATCAACCCTCCTTAGATGGCATAACGTAATCATAATACAAATAATTACACTTAAATAACTTGGAGATCACAGTTAAATTAAAAATACAAACAAAAGATTTGAAAAAAATTGTTTAGATTTATGGTTAAGATGGTTTAGATTTATGATTATGGTTTTTTTGTATTATTTTTAGTTTTGCAAATATAAATAAGTTTTCAGGAACCGTATTACAAATTCTAATTGCGCAAGCATTCAATTTTAATGATTGCGCTTGATGTTTGAATGCACTTTTAGAATATTTAGCATGGAACTGCTTAATTTAATTTTTAAACCATCTCCTTCAAAAATATTCAATCTGATTCTTGTTTTCCATTCCAGGGCTGCGCTCTTCGTATTTTTTTTATCGCGTTTTCTTTTGATTTTCCGTTTTACTATTTTATATTGCAATTGCCGCATAAAAAAATTAAGTATTTAGAAAAAAGTTATTGATTTTTGAACTATATTAAATAATTTTATTTTCTGCCTTATATTTGTTTCATATGACTTCTTCCTTACTATATGATACAGCGTTATATCAATAAATAATTAATTATGAATAAATTTATTTGAATCATTGGTATCTTAAACATGCTGATCAATTGCTGGGGCATATTCTGCTATGAACATCCAGTCGACATTTCATCATCAATGACCGTCTTTAAATTTCATCGACCCGTTTTGGAACCCCTGAATTAGATGTTCTGCAGACTTGCCCCTTCAAAAGCAATTTTGACCGTATGTTACTACCAGTATACTTTTAAAATCCATTCAATTGAAATTCATTTAATTTTAAATTGGCATTAGTAATTAAGTTAATAGAAGAAAATTTGTATTCATTTTTAATAATTCTGGATTATTAGAGTTTGGATAATCTTCATCGTATTAACTAAAAACTAAATAAATGTTAGTACTCTCATTAATGAGATGGATGGACCTACCGATTCTTGCATAGTTGTTCTATGTTTAGATGTATAAATAACTGAATAAAATTGATGTAAGTAAAAGCGTTTTATAACTGAACTGAATAAAATTTATATAAATAATTATTTTTGTGGTAAAATTTGAAATCAAAATCAAAACTGAAAGCAAATTTAAAAAAAAAAAGTATTTAGATACAGCAAAATAGAGAAAAAACGAAATTCAATCAAAACAGAGAAAACAATCATTGTGTATTTTAAAAAAAATCTGAAAGCGTTCAGATTTTATATTACGCCCAAAGGGTCCCCGCTCATTTACACGGCATACACGTTTTGAAAGCATTTGGGCAAAAAATATTTAAAAACAATATATCTTCAGAACTTCTAATAGACAATCTCGCGTGCTGGAGGTAAAAATATTTTATTTCTTACAGTGTTGCCATTGCTGGCTTTGAAATCGTTGAATTTTCCAATCAAAAATTCTTTAAAATTCTACAAAATATGAAATAAATAATGAAGCAAATTCAGAATTCAAAATTCGGACTTGCAGGTGCCTGTATTCGGGTGGAGAAGTATGTTATTCAAAATTTGATGGCTCTTGTTTACAATGCGAAAAACATACATACATTTATGCAGATTCTTCATTATTTAATTTTTATAAATATAATACACGGCGATAATATTTGGTGACTACAATCTGAAAAGTGGTGCAACGCTTTTAGTGATTCAACGTAAAATGCCGTTCCCAGACGAACAGCCGTTCTGGGCTAAAAGAAATTAGTTTTTAGAAAATTTTTAATTAAAGAAAGTAGATTAAATTGTACATTTGACAGATCCGAAAAAGTAGCACTTGGCTAAAATTGTGTGCCTTTTTCTCTTTGAAAGGGAGGATATGTAAGATAAAAATTAGGTAAATCAGCTTTGTAATTCAATAGCAATAGGCTTTTAATCCCTAATTTTTAATTTGGGTATCTCGTATTTCTATTCTGTAAATAATAACATTTCTGGAGTGTGCCAATTCTAGATTAATCTGTGCCACAGAATTTGCGTAACATTAATGACGCATTTGATTCGGAATCTGAATTCTGAAAACTGAAACCTTTCTAACCCAAACCAAAACATATCTCTTAACGGACTGCCATATTGGATAAATGCGCACTTCGCTTCAACTTCTGTGCTGCTTGGACGCAATTTCGCTGTGCTCTCTTTCTATCGCAATAGTTTTCAAAAATGTAAATATTCTGGAAAGAGGTACGATTAGATTGCCAAGTGAATTGTAGCCACAAATGTGAATTTAAATAAAAATGGAATTTAATTGGCCTCGACTGCCAAATTTGCTCATCATTACGGATTCAACATTTTAGCGCCCTTTAACTTCAGAGAATGAGAAAAATGTAGAGAATATTTGTTCTTTTGAGAAAGCACAGAGATCTGAAAACATCTGGGATATTAAATCAAATATTGCGCATATTTTTGCGAATGGTTAATTTCAACGCCTATAAACAGTGTTTCGATGACCTAAGAAACGTTGGGAAAATGGTATAAACCACTCTGGCGATTATTTTGAAGGAGATAAAATTTATTTAAAGGTTAGCGATCTTTTTATTATTTATAAGAAATTGTCCAGTTACTTTGTGGGCGCACCTTATATATATGTAAAATTTTAAATTTCAAATTTGCTAAATGCATTAAAAAGTAAATTGTCAGTAACAAAACCATTTTCGCAAATCTAAAAATATTTCGATTAAATTTATTAGTTAGAAGCTCTATTAGTTAAGTTTTGTTAAGTATACCTAGTTATTGTAAAAAGTAAATGAATATCTGTAAATAAGTTAAACTAATTGTAAAAGGGTAAATAAAAGTTTGTTTTATTAAACGCTTTAAAATCGAAATAGTTAGTTTTACTATTTAGATTTTAAAGTTTTAATTTAAAAAGACTTCATATATTGACATAGAATACTGAAATCAGACTAAATCAGCATTTAAGAAAGTTTCGTAATAGAACTCTAGTCGTTATTTAAAATTTTTTTGCTTTTTCCCGATGCCACGTTACGTTAAAAACGTTTCTATAATGTAATGTAAAGTTTGATATTAAAACTGTTTTGAACAAAACAAAAAATGCGCGCTTAAACCGAAAAACGTTCCGATCCTGCAATAGCCGAGCTACGCAGGTATCAGATCGCGCATGCGCGGAGGATACACCTTTCAGGAGAGACTTAAGAGAGAGACATGTTGGTCGAATGAACTAAAAGATTTCTCATCGTATTAAATTAATTATATTTCAAAAAGAGGTTGACTTTAACCACGTTAGAATTATAAAAGCATTTGGATTTGCTACATAGCAGTAAATTTGAGCGACATATTTAGCGCACATGATTTACATGGGGAACAAGACGTTAGTAAGTCATCTAATTTTATCTGTAAACTGAGGTTGAAGCATTTGTTGAAAATTGTAAGTCGCAGTTTTGTAAAATTATAACAAACAAAAACAGTTTAATGTGATAAATGTTATCATCTGCTTCTTAAATATTATATTTATTTATTTTAATATAAGCACGATAGCTTTGCGTAAATATTAATGATATTTTATTAATATAATTTATGAATGGCAACAACATTTAATTTCAGTTTATTGCTGTTCTGAAAAGAATATGCTTTAAATTTATGTATTAGAATACTGGATACAAGTTTCTCTCGACTTGTCTGGGAGAATATATGCTGTAAATGAAAGCGTCTTTATTTGGAAATCTCTGATATGTAACTTTTCCTTTAAAGAATTGCCTTTGCGAAGACTGGTTTCAAAGGTAGATAGTTTAGTAGCAGCGAATTTTCTTATTACATTTTTCAATGAAAATAATATAATAAATAATACAATAAAACAAATAGTTGAAAGTTCTTTGGACTTTATCAAGGAGGAGACAACAGGGCTACATTTCTGAATTATATCTGGATGATGATTATAAGTTAAAAGTAATGCCAAAGTAAATAAAATTAATAAAAATAATTTAAGCCGATTATTTTTTTTAAATAATGCTAATAAAGAGTGCAAAAAAAATAAAGTGTACATTTTTTTAGTCTTTTTAATAAATCGTCTCAAAAATCATGAAGGAAACGAAGCTAAAAAATTGTAAGCGATTAGCCTAAACTGTGAAATGTTTAAAAATTGAAAAGGTTTAAAATTATGAAAAAGAAATAATTTATTGAATTGTAATTGTAATGAGAACTCCTTCGAGAAATTAATGACTAGGAAAGGCTTAATATCCGAGTTTCTCTTTTCATCGTAATGATTTTGCTCTTGATACCGGGAAGGGGGGCTATTGCACATATGCTATAATTAGTAAAAAAGTAATACTCTCTTCACTTGAAGTTGTGACCACCTGTTTCAGAAAACTGACGATGCTCATCTTAATGTGATAAATCAGAGAATACAAATTTAGTAAGACGTATGAGTACTTTCTTGAAATCGTCAGCGTAAAATTTGGCTCGTTTGATATATTGCAAATGATAGCTGTTCTAAATATTACTCCTGAGCAGACCATACGAGAACACCGTTCCACGCTGTTCGGAGGAACGAAGGAGAAGGGGAACAGAAATAAAAGACTGGAATTTCGAAAGATGGAACACATGAGTAGTAGATAAGGCTATAGTAAGTTGGAACGTAAATAACAGAAGTAAAGTGGAATCACACATTTGGAAAGTTTCTTAAGTGGGAGAACACCTGCCGTGTCCGGATAGCTTAATGAAGAACCAGCGTAAAGTACGCTTAAAATAATAAATGAAAGGGAAAGTAAAATGGATGAAATTAATAAAAACTGAATACACTGAATGAAAATCAAAATAATCAAGGGAATACAGTTTACAACGCCAAAGTACAGCAGAAAATGGGGAAAAGTATGTTAATATTTTTAAAATTTTCAGAATCTAGCGCTAAAAATTAGAAGAAAAAATACTTTAGAAACTACGGTATATATTTACCAGTGATTTTGATTTCCCGTTCCTCCATATCATTGATTTACCTCCGTGAAGCTTAAACCTAATTAGCTATCTAATTGTATCTGTTCAATCTTCTTTTGTTCCGACGAATGAAAAGTCTTTGCAGGAGTCAAACTAAACTTCAGTACTTCTTAACAAGTCTTGTTATTAAATTATATGATTAAATCTAATAAACTATCTAACTGCGCTGGTTTAACTTATGTTAACGTCATGAATTATTTTAAGCATAAATAAACAGACATTACAACTGAACTTCAGTAATACAAATAAAAAGTATAATTTAACTTGAATATTAATAGAAACTACGTCTTCTAGTGCAATTAAGTTAACGAATATTCCCTGCAAAACGAATTCAAGTATTGGGTTGGTGCATGTGCCATTCTTCACTGAATTGCCGTTTTTACCATGTTATGATTTCATTAGTATAAATTACACTACATTACATTACAAAACAATTAATAATAATAAGACATTGATGGCGTCATAAATCAAAATAATCGCTCTTTGTCTCTGCGATGTAACCCCCTTCTTTGCCAATGACAGCCTGCCAGCGTTCAAATAGGAGTTCAGTGCCTCTCCTGTAGAACTGTTATGGTTTTGATTTGAAGAAATCTGTTATCAGGTGCTAAGAGAAACTTCATTATAAAACTCTTGGCCCTGAATGCTGTTAGAGAAGAGACCGGAAAAGTTGGTAATCAGAAGGGGCTATAAATGTGTCGGAACTCTTCATTTTTCTCTACTTGACATTCTATACTTTTCAGCCTTGAAAACTGCCAAAACGAGCTATTAACAACATATAACCCCTTGTTCGCAACAAATTCCAAAACTGAAGTGAAGCAATTGAATTTGAAAACAGATTAAGAAAAACAGAGCAGATTAAAAACACTTATCTTAGTCGGAAAGGAAGACATATTCTTTATAGAATGCCGTACAGTAATTCTGTTAGGCAAATAATCAAAAGAATCCGTTCTCTTACATAAGGTTTAACATTCTTTTCTTCAATGAAAATCACAGTTTTAGAAGTACATAAAATAATAAATCTATTTTATTAAAAGTGTGGTAGCAGTATTACTCATTGTTTTCATAATTATTTTAATACAGATTTAATGCTGCCCAAATCATCAAAAGTTTTCATTTTTCAGTTTCGATGTTGTTTGTTTACTTTTGATACTTCAGTTTTCGAGATTAAAAATTCTGTTTGAAGAAAATAGTAATATTTTATCGTACACAGATTTTAAAAACATGTTGTTTCCAGTATTAAGTATAATCATGAATGTTATTAATGTTTTATGAAAGTCGTGTCTAAAGTTAAGGGCTGAGAGACAGTGTGACATGACTTTATGCATACATTACAGCCACGTGACCTCCTATCTGCCTTTTCAGATTTTGCGTTGACCCTGAATGAAAAGACTGAAAATGGAAACCACTTTCACCCATCCCTTCAAGAGAGGCTGATTTTTAAAAAAGCCTCACCTGGGAAAACCTGGGATATAACCGTTTCGACTTTCCACAGTAACCGAAATAAAATTCTAAAATATTTCTCTTCCAAGGAAAAATTCTTCCTTATTTATGCCAAAAGGATTATAATTTAAATGTCATTCATATTTTTCATTCAAAAGTTTCAAAGGCGGAAGGAAGTCTCTTTTATAGTATCTTTAAGTATTCTATCCAGTATAAAAACAATATTTCTTCAATTCAGTTTCGTATCACAGTTCCGTATCTCACGATTCTTCACACCACCAATGATCAAGCGGATAAGAAGGCTGAATATTGGTAGTTCGAATTAGAATCAGATCCTAAACAATGGACTGACTACTTTACGTGGTTTACATTATGTGTAACGTTAGGTATATCGTTTGTATTCATGCACGCATAGTACGAATACCGGTTATTGTGCTTTTCGTAACGTTATTATGACTGAGTTCCCACTTTTTAAGCTTTCGAGGAGAATTTTCGGTCCTTCACGAAGATATCCCAGTCCTAAGACACATAACGATAACATCCAGTCTGAGATCTAAGACACATAACGATAGCGAAATTTGCTACAAACTATGTTCCGCAACTGCAGGGTTCTTCGAGGTCAAAGTAAAAATTCGAAAAGAAAATTATGAAGCACTTACGCTAGTTAACTATTGTTTATTAACTAAAAAATATAAAGATACATTTAGTTTCAGATTAGTTTTAAAACTCAACAAATGGTAAGCGTATGACAAAATGAACGACGTGCAATGATTTGCGAAACTATACAATTTTCTTGTAGGAAAATTATTGTAATTTAGACGACAGTGGTAAAAATTATACATTGCAGGACCTTTTTCTATTGAAGAAAAGTGTAAGATGACAAGAGAGCACCGGAAAAGTTCTCTTGTGTTGTCATTTGTCTTTTACAGTGCTCTTCTTGTGTTGCATTTGTTTTACACCGGCAGTTTTCGTCATACGTATAGCGTTCCAACACCAATAATGCTTTTCCAACGCGCCATTTATGGTTTCCAATGCGCAGGAAAAACATGGGTAATACGAAAATTTCAAAATTTTTTCACTATAACTCTGAGATCTCTATTGTTTTAAATTATCACAATCTCGAGCGCATACCTTCAACTAACAATATGTGAAATTTCATTTTGATTGGTTAAGCGAATAGGCGCTGCGTGTTCACATATCGCAATGGCTTTTTTGTTACCACCCTATATATATTTTGACACTTGGTATGAGAATAAACATTAAACGAAGATGGATCGATTATTTTATTGTTTCATTTTACAGCAAAACTCAGCCACTGCTAACGCTGGAAATAATATCTAAAGTAAGACTGAATAATAACTGAAATAGGCAACCCGTACCTTGAAGTTCATTCATCTCATAATATCTTAAAACTAATGTGAAAACAGTTCGCAAAATGCAAATCGTAAAATTAGATCATCATCATAAAATAGATGACATCCTATTGATTGTTTTGTTGAAATTTTAAATTTCACGATATTAAATATATAAAAATTGTATCTTATCCATTTTCCAGAATGAAACACTTGAAACTTAGGACTCCATTTTAAATTGCTTTACAAATCGTTGCCTTTCTTGTCTTCTGAACAAAGCATAATAAACATTTTAATTATTTTTTTATGTTTTTAAGCATTGAGTTAGTATTTTTGCTGTTCAACAGTTCGTATAAAATCTGTGAACAAACATGCCTGAAGATTTATTTAAAAAAAATTGGAACCTTTTTTACGACTCCAGACGGTAACAGTTTTTACAGGCTCATGCACGATTATTTTCATCAATTTACATTCCGAATATAAATAGTATTACGAAAAAAAAAAAAAAACCGATGTGGACACCACGTGACTTCATTATATGGCTTATAACATATGTTTTTTCTGCACTTCATTAAAACTTATTTCCTCGAATTACTTCTAAGTTGATTAATTAATTGATCCTTCAAGGCAAGCTGAAAATGACATATAAACTGCAAATTTTGAAATTAAATATCGCTGTCAATTTTTGTCGTACGGGAGTCAAACTTCTTATAATTTGATTTTTTCACCACGAGTGTAAAAGTTTCCCAAATATAAATATAGAAACCGGTAGACCACATTCAAAGTTAGATTTCTTTATTTGTCCACTTTTTTTTTTAAATTTAACATTGCCGAAACATAATTATTCCCTTCATTTAAAATGATTGAGTAATTCGAAGTGTATACTACCGCGAAAATAAAGGTCAGGTTGGGTGTGTGTGTGTGTGTGTAATGGAAAGCAGTTTTAGAAGTCTTGGAATATTATAGACAGTTGATGACGTACGTGGAGAAATGCGACATTTCATCATTTTAATGAAAACAATGTAGCAATATTGATGGCGTAGAACGCAGAATAGTGAATCCGTAATGAGCAGGAAGAATTTTGGCTGCGTAGAATGTTTATCCATAATGAATAGAAAAGCTACAGCGGAAGCAATTAAAATCTTCATTTTTATTTGAATAAACAGTTTGCGGCCACAAACAAGTTGACACGCTATTTATGTCTATCTCAATATGTTTACATTTTTGATAGCTTTGAAGTAAGAAGAGATTGGAGGGCAACATTAAAGCAAGGGCTTTGGGTTCCTTCATTCAGATTAAGTTGGTTTTAGTTATCTATGCATTTTGTGTAGTTATACTGTTGTAAAATGATTATTGGCTGTTTGAGTTCCATTTACATCAACAGAATTATGTAAGAGTCATATGACGTGAATTAATCTCGAAATGACATAGTGTAGAAAATAGTACTGTGTTTAGAATAGAGAGTGGAAAACTCAAATTAAGCGTTAAGGATCTATTGCTAATTTAAATTATAATTTATCTTTTCCATAACACTTTTAAACCGTCTGTTGCAATAAAAAAGGGAGGTGGACGACTAGATGTTAAAGCAGTCCCAGACACAAAATTTCAACTTTCTACGGCTAAAAGTTTTTGAGTTATGCGAGATGCATACTTACGGAGAGACGTCACGAAGAAAATGTATTTTGAGTCCCTTTTAGAATCTGTTTTCGAATAAATAGTCTTTTTATTCCATCCTAGAGACACACACAAAACAAAAACACACACACACACACAAACAAAAATAGTCAGAATTGATTCAGGAGCGGTTAAAACTGATATTTCCATTGGAATCTGCTAACGCAAATTTTTCGGAATTACAGTGCTTCCTTTACTTACAAGGAAGTAAAAAAGTATAATAAAAGTCTACAGACATAAAATATTCAGCAGCTTAGTGCGTGCACGCTACACACACTTTTCTTCTTCGTATTTTAAACATAAGATTATACATTTTCAGAAGACGAGAAAAATATTACATTTGTAATTAAGTACAGTAGAACTGTAGTTAACCGAATAGAAGGGAGCAAGGGCGGATCCATCATTGTAGAATTCTATTTATCCAGAAAAGTGAACATAAATTTCAACGTGTCGTCGTCTATTTCAGCTTACCAAAAATCTCAGTTCCAAATTTATCGAAGATGAACTACAAATAAACATGCAGTTAAAACACTTTGTAAAGAACATTAAGTCATATTTTAAGTGTTTGTGTACACTTCAGGTGATGGAACTGTACACTTGATAAACGTAAGTTATGAAGAATTATCGCATTCCCTGTGTATGCTCTTGTGATGTAAATAGTTAACACGTATAGTTATTAATTGATAGATCTGTGATTCGAATCCCACGAGGGGCAGCTAATTTGTAATGTTTTTGTTTCGAAAATTATAACTATTTATTCGCTTTAATTCACATCCAGCTTTTTGATAGTTCTCCTCCATTAATAAAAAAGATAGGAAAAGAGACAGGCCAATGTCAGACTTAAAATTAGGAAAAAGCAGCCTTATTTTGGCGTAGATTTTTAAAAGAAAAAGGAAAAACACTTTACCGATTTCGAGAGCTGTTAGATACTGATCCCTCTTCTTAAAAAGATGTAAAATTCTGTTAGAACAGAGGTTAGAACTGTTAGAACTAAGGTATCTGTTAGTATCTATGTTAGAACAGAGGTCGGTATAGCTTCCTTGGAGGTCGATGAAATTTTCAAGGGTGTCAGTGATGATCACCGGGTCACCAGCCTAATATGCTGAATATCATGCATCAGCATATTCAAGATACCATTGATTACAAACAAAAATTGTTAATAAAAAATTGATGCAAAACTGTTTGATAATATGGGGAAGCAATTATATGAAACAAATATAAGGGGAAATTTGACTAAAATTATTTCATGCATTTTAAAATCAAAAATATTATTTAAATATATAAATTTTTTCTGCAAAAAGGGCAATATAAAAAAAGGAAACTGGCAGAACTTAAAAAAACGCAATTAAAAAAATACGAAGAACAGAAAACTAGAAGGGAAAAAATTGAATATTTTAAACGAAGTGATTTAAAAATTAAACTAAGCAATTTTTATTTATGCCAGATATTAAAATAATTGCGTCCACACACTCAGCGCATACATTGATTCATTACAATCGAACATTTTTGAATCTGAAAGCTTTCAGATTTTATATTTACTCTCAGTGTGGCGTGTTTTCTTTTTGTTTACTCACACACACAGTTTCGAGAGCATTTGGGCTAAAATTATTTAAAAACAGCATATCTTTAGAATTTCCGATAAACAGTCTCGCGTGCTGGAGATAAAATGTTTTATTCTGAACAGTGTTGCCACTGCTAGCTTTGAATTGGTAAATCGTTTTAATCAAAAATCCCTTAAAAGTTTAAAAATATGAAATAGAAAATAAAGCAAATTCGGAATTCAAAATTCCGTCTTCCAGGTGTCTATATTTGGGTGAAGGAGTACGTTATTCAGAATTTGATGGCTCTATGTTCCGTTGTTTTTTCATATTGCGCAAAATGCATATATTCTGGCAGATTTTTCGTTATTTAATTTCTTCAAGTGTAATACAAGGCGATGATATTTGGTGGCAACAATTTGAAAAGTGATTTAACGCTTTTAGGCATTCGACGCAAAATGCCGTTTCGAGACTAATGGCCTTCTGGGCAAACAAAAACATATTTAAGCATAATTTTAGTAAACTATTTTTTAAAACGTTTTTTCATTTTCTTAACTTAATTGTTATTGATTGTGCTGTATGCTGCATGTTGTAGAGAAACCTGTAAGAAACGGGGGGGGGTGTTCTGAAAGCTTTCAGATTTTGTATTACGTCCAAGGGGCTTTTTAACTATTTGTGTGTTACCTTTATTTATTAAATGTCATGTTCTCGTACTTAAAATTCAGTTCAAGGCCAATATCAGAAAACATTTTAAAAAGAGCATATCTTTAGAATTTCCGATACAGAGTCTCACGCGCTAGAGATATATTTTTTTTTCTTTTTCCCGTGCAGTGTTGCTATTGCTCGCTTTGAAATCGTTGAGTTTGTTAATCAGAAATTCGTCAAAGTTTTAGAAAACATGAAATAGATAATAAAACAAATTCCAAATTTGGGCTTCCAGATGCTCATATTCGAATGCACGATTACATTATTCAAAATTTCATGTCTCTAGCTACCGTTGATTTTTCACAGTGCGAGAAACATACATAGATTCATGTAGATTCTTCATTATTCAATTTCTTTAAATGTAATGCAGTGCTCTAATATTTGGTCGCAACAATTTGAAAAGTGAAACGCTGTTTGAGTGAACCAACGCAAAATGCCAAAACGAAATTAATAGCCCTTTTGAGCAAATTGGCTCTTTGAGTTAAAAAAATCTAATTTTAAGTTTTAAATTGCACCTTTAATGTTACTGTTTTGCTTAATTTAATGTTTTGCATTGCAGCTTTAATGTTATTGTTTTGCATAATTTTAAGTTTTACTTATCTTCTCTTCCACGCATCCTAAATTTACGGTACGAACTCCAGAGACTATCCAAGCAGTAAATGAAGCGATCGAGCGAAGTCCACAACTTTCTGCACTACGACATACCAAGTCATTAGGTTTAACACGTCGGAGTTTCGGAAGAATATTGTATGAAGATTCAAAACTGCATCCACATAAGCTCCAGGTAATCCATGCATTGCCGGAGAGCGATCTCAACATTCGCCAAATGTATGTTGAAACTTTTTTAGACAAATGTAGCGAAGATTCAGAATTCCTTGAAAACTTAATGGATGTCTGACGAAGCATATTTTTACATGAGTAGCTATGTGAATAAACAAAATTTTCGGTACTGGGCTGCCAAAAATCCTCATTTTTTTACACCAGAGATCGTTACACAGTGAAAAAATAATACGCATAGAATAATTGGTCAGTACTTCTTTGAAAAGAGAATTTATATAAATAACATACTTGTACCTTCTTATATCCAGGATTAATACTATGCATTACAACATTTTCAAAATCTCCCACTCCCGCGCGGCACGCTGTATATAAAGATAAGTTCAGAAATGTCAGATTAAGGTAATAAATTTAAAGTCGTGCACGAAATTAATTAAATAATCAAGAGATAATAATTAAACCAAAAATTAAATCATGAAATATACTAACAGTCTAAAAGGAAGTACACAAATCAAAATTGAAACAACGAAAAAAAAAATAAGTAGAATTACGTAATAAAATTAACGTAGTTAAATTATTATAAAAATTAATGTAACAAACTGTTAAAAATTCCTTGGTCTTTTTCGAGGAGCAGCCAAAGCATTTTCAACAGAGCCACGTTTCTGAGTTATATCTGGATAATTGTGAATTCGTAAAATAATTCAAAGGAAAGTGCTTAATAAAAGTTAATTTAATTAAAATTTATAATTAAAGTACTGTAAAAATGCAGTAAAAATTTTTAAAAAGAAATATTTTAATTAATCATCAAGACGTTAATCAGCTGCATTGTTAACCTTAAAACAAAAATTACTGCATATCTATTGCTTAATTAAAAGCGGTGTGCTAATAAGTATTTAAATAAATTTTGAGCCAAAGAAAAAGCAGAACTGTTAAAGAACTTTGAAAATCAAAAGTAAAAATATAAAATCATTATAGTTTAGGTAACGAGTTTATTTAGGAGAAATTTACTAAAATAAGTAAGAATTTTTTATTATAATTAATGCATATCTAAAGTTCCCACATTGAGCAAAAACAATTAAAAAGGTAATATGCCTGAAGTTGAAAAAAATTTTAAAAATTGAATCAATCAGTTGAATTAAATTAATTTGAATGGTATGTGAAACAAAAAGCAAGTAATGTAAAAAAAAATTGTGAAGTCAATAGTCAATA
>KK115561.1:296903-318547 GCA_000611955.2 Stegodyphus mimosarum
AAATATATATATATATAAAGAAGAATGTCTGTTTGTGTATTTGTTCCCGATTAACTCAGTCACTACTATACCTATCGTCACCAAACTTTCTAAAATTCTTTTCTGGGTTCAGGAGAAGGTCGACGTCTACTTCCCCCCCCCCAAAAAAGCTAAAGTCAGAGATTTTAATTTAAACCTCTGAAAACGCTAATTTTCGCCCTCAGTTTTCGAGTGGTAACAGTCTGGCGCCCTGGAGATAAAAATCTGATTTATTTAGAGACGTGTTGCCACTGCTCGCTCGTTTCAAATTCTAGAGTGAGTTAATAAAAAATTTCTGAGTTTTACAATGAAATAAAAATAGCATTGCCAAACATTACATACATTATTTCCGATTCCAAAAATTCATGGGAAGCCATTTCGACTGTTACCATCTTCGTACGACTTTAATCAGCCGAGATATTAATTAAAAACTCTGAAAACGTTAATTTTCGCACTCATTTTTCCGAGTGGCGATAAAAATGCTTTATTTTGGAAAGTATTGCTACTGTTCGCTTTCAAATCGTAGAGTCTGTTAATCAAATTTTGTAAGTTTTACGAAATCTCCATATATAAAGAAGAATGTCTGTTTGTTTGTTCGAGTTACTGATTTCTGATCAATTATGATAAATATTTTGCTACATTTAATCGACTAAAATTGAATATAGGTGAAATATTGGAAGGAACTTGAGTTTTTATGACCATTTGATTAGAAAGACGAAAATCATTAAAAACTGCATGCCATTGTTGCTGATATAATAAGAGAGAATTAGTTTATTTTTCTATGGAAACCTTTTATATGGGTTCCGTATCGCATCAGGCTGAAAAAATGGGTGACTATGAATTGTATTTTTTGCATCGTTATTAGAGAAGTGTTATAGCGGTATCGTTCTCTCTTTTGTTAGATACTTTACTCTCAATCTAACTTAACTGACATCGGGTACTTCCGCTAGTATATATATATATATATATTATATCTACCTTTCTAATAATAAATTAACAATAGTGAAATTTGAACATGCTCCCATCTTTGTAATAAAACTAGTAAAGCAGTAAAGTACTTTGCTAATGTACGCTTTACTTCCTGTAATTCTGAAAAGTGGTTCGTCATCTGATCTGTGTTTAGCAATCATTCCTGGAATGGAATGAAATCGTAAACCCAGCATCCGTATATTAATCTATTATGCATCTGAAATTTAATTCGCTTAATGTAAACATTCTTGTAATGTAATCATGCCTTGGCTTCAGTCTTTGCTTTGCTTGTTCTTTTTCTTCGCCTCTTTTTGCTGTCTTCCGCTTTATCTCTGTACCATCGTGCATGCTACTTACTGCCTGCTGCCTTCAAAAATTATATTTTTCAAGTTTATCCTATATAAAGCGTTATTTAAGAATAAGCCGATTTGGTTTGTGTTGGATTATACAACATGTGTGCCAACCATGAATAAAAGCGGAAATTGAATTCGGCCGCGTCTGCAAGGTTGTGGCTTTGCATCCATTTACCACGTTAAGTTATCACAACGAGTTTCTTCCTGTTTCATATTATGTGTGTGTGTAACGAGCTGGCTTGAAATTCGTTTTCGATTGCACTGTTGTTGAAGAAATTGTATACAGATTTTTTCGATTACATTATTGTTGAAGAAATTGAAGAAACATTCTTTTTCGATTGCACTTTTGTTGAAGAAATTCTGTGCATTCTTTTTCGATTGCACTGTTGTTGCAGAAATTGTGTCAATCTTAATTTTTTCTTTCTTATATCGGTATTTCTAAATTTCATATATAGCTGTAAGTGCCGATTATTATTAGAAAATATCAGTGTTAAATTCCATTATGTTAAAGGAGATTATAAATGTATGTATTGCAATTTTCTGTAACGTAAAGGTTTTATAAAGTTTTATATAAAATAATTTAGCGAGAAATACGGCTCTTTTTTTTAAGAGTGGAAACAGCACAAAAAAGACGAAACAAGTATTTTTATCTCTCTCTTTGTTTCCAAAAACTGAATTGAAATTATTATTCTTTCAGGACTGAAATAGAGTTACTGCAATTTGAGTTCTTTAAAGTAATAAACAGGAATGTACGATAAATCTGGTAACGAAAGGATAGAAATATATGATACGAAGTTATTTTACCAATATGTCAATATATATATATATATTTACCCTCTCAGGAATGAGTTGTCAAGGGATAAATGCAGGAAAGAATATATCTAATCGGGCACGTGACCATTTCATTCCGACGGCAGGCAACGAATAAGTACCGTTTGAAGCTACTGTGTGTCATAAATCTACCTTTAATTGCCCCCCCCGCTCCGTTTGAGTAATGACCTTCGTTCTATTTCAAATTCAGTCCGCGTTGAAAGATGAGCAATTAATATTGGTGGCTGAATTCATTTGACTGGGGCTTATTTCAGATCTTCGACTGTATTAGTAATTGGTTTTATATTCCTCTCTTACGACCAAGGCGGTTTCTACCTCTTTCTTAATAAGATTGCGGATTTGAGGAATTCTTAGACGGTGATGGTAAAAGATGGGTTGGAAAAAGGATAAGAGAAAGTTATTTGTATAGGATGTGGGCTTTTAATTTTTCAATTTATGCATCGTAATTTTCATTGTCATATTTTTGCCGTTCTATATTTCGATTCTTTATGCTTTACGGTTATGTCCTATTTCAGGCTTGAACAGCTGAGGGTATAAGGTATTTTCTCTCTCCATTCTGCATGTCTTCGTGGTGTAACGGTAGCACACTCGGCGCGTATTTGAGAGGTCCAGGTTCGAGTCCCGGCCAGGGCATTGGTCATTTTTCATGTCTGCTGCTTCAGGATAACCTGATGACTCTACAGTGGTCCCGGGAAAGGCGTTGCATATTTCTCACGTCTCCCTCATAAAAATCCCCCAATGACTTTACGCTCGGAACTAAAAGGTGATGGATGATGATTCTTCACCATCAGGAATTTGCGATTAGGTCCCCTAATCTCCAGTCGCCCTTTAAAAGGGGATATTTTCTCCCACCTTTCTGCATGCCTTCGTGATGTAACGGTAGCACACTCGACTCGTATTCGAGAGATCCAGGTTCGAGTCCCGGCGAGGGCATTGTTCATTTTTCATGTCTCTTGCTCCAGAATAATCTAATGACTCTACAAGAGTTTTTAAAAAATCGTCCTAATTCAGCTTGTATTGTTAGGATAGGTTAAAAACGATTCCCATTTCAGTCAATTCTATTTTCAGGGTCAACGTAAAATCCGAAAGCGCAGTAGTAGATCGCGTGACTCTGAAATATGTATAAAGTAATATAATAATGACGCTTTAGACTTTAAACTTTAGGCACAGCTTAGATAAACCAATTAAAGACTTTGGTGATTACAGCTTATACATAAAACAAGATGTTTTTAGAATTTGATTACAATTCAGTGTTGTTATAATCTTAAAACAGGATTATGTTGACTTCTAAAGAACGGTCGCGGCTAAAATATTTTGAAAATTCAGCATCTTAAAAATAGAAACAAAAAGCGGAAAATGGAGATTTTTGAGTATTTTACTATCTCGTTAAGTCTGAATTAAAAATACTGTGCTCCAAGGAATCATGAAAATCGTCAGTAATACTGCTATCTCAGTGTTCAATAAAACAGATTAATTATTTTACAGATTTTTAAAATCGTGAATAGAGGGGAATATTAAGCCATATATAGGAAAACGTGTTTTAGAAAATTCTTTTTTTTTTTTCCTTCTTCTGCGTTTCGCTCACATTTTATTCCGGAGTGAGTTAAAATATACAAATTTTTCCTCACAATATTTTCCCCTTCCACTGTCTTCCCATCAATTATAATGAAAAGTTAAATATGGAGACGCTAAAATGGTACGATTTTTGTTGCCAGAAAACTTGAACTAAGAAAACCCGAAATGAAACATCGTGCTATTATTTATTATTCTATTAGCATATCTTCTGTCACTGGTACTTCCGCTTGAGATTTTTCATCGAGATCCACCCAGGAATTAGATTCCTCGCAATTCATGTTAGTTGGAGACATTTTGAGTTTTTCAGCTTTCTTTCTTTCGTCAGTTATTAAAAGGATGGCATACTTAAAATAGTTCTTTACTGTATTTTCATTGTTCGCAGTAAGCGGTGTATTTTTCGTTATTTCGTCTATAAACAGGCAGGAATTCGCCAATTCGATAACAATATCCGAATGGAGCATTAACCACCATCACGTTAAGCGGCGTCTACTGTAATGATGGAACATTCCATTTTCTTTCAATTTTGAATGCTGCTTGTCCAAGGCAAGAATAAAAGGACAGGCTTCAGGGTATTATCCAGATAAAACATTAGTATTCATTCAAAGAAGTATTAATTCTTCTATGCCCTTCATGTCGCCTTTATATGTTGTCAGTTAATAATACTGATATCTCATAAATTTAAGCGTCAGAACGTTTCAAATGTAAGTGTAAAATGAATGCGTTTTATTTAGATGCAATGATTTTTGTATATATATAACCGATATTTAATATTTTTAATGCTTGCATATGCATTATGATATACAGTATGCGGCGCTTAATGTGTTCATGTTTGTTCACGGCTATTTTGATAACATTAATCGAATGATAACATTAAACAGTGAGAAAAATGTCCTCTACAGTAGCAAAAGAATACAACTAATTTAATCTAAATATGACTAGAAACACATAAATTCTTATTTTCACAGCATTTTAACTAGGGAAAAAAGGTTTAACTAGGTTACTAGTGGGTTGTTTGCAGACATTTACAAAAGTTCATTTGTGAACTGTTTATAAATTTTTTGGAAATTATTTGATCGATGACTGATGTCCTTTAATCTTAACACTTTTTTATATCAGCATTTATAGGGAATTCACCGATTTCATCTTTATGTTTTTCAGAAATTGTATTGCATTATGTGCTTGGATTTGTTGTAGAAAACACTGCCATACACTATCTTCTATCATAATCTTTCGTCTGAAGAAGAGGCTCACAACCGGCCGAGTGGTAATGTCGCTGAACACTGGTAGTTCTGTCCGAGGTTCGAATGCCGCGAACAGGCTGACTGCATGGGCCTATTTCGTGGTTTTTCCCACGTGGTGTCTCTTGTATACAAGCCAGTTTCCCTTAGAAAGTCCGCCGCAAAGGCATTTCTCCCTTTAGGTAGATTGCCCTCGAATGGTTTGTCATAATTAAATTAACCAGACTAAACGAAACCTGTCTGAAGAAGACAGGCCTGTGTCTGATCGCTCTCGAAATCAACAGAGTGATTCAAAATCTACGCCAAACTAAATAAAAAGGTGCTTTTTTGCGCAATTTTAAATGGTTGACTAAAATAAAAACAAGCAGTTTGGTGGCACAGTCTCATACTTCGTGACATTTTTCAATCTCGTAGCCGTATTTAAAATCTATTTTGACTTTATTTGGAGAATTTACCTCAGTTTGAAAAAAATCATTCTGCTGTGTTTTGATAACATTAACTGAACTGTTGATTGCAATAACTGATATATTATTTAAGTTTTGGTATTTATCAACATTTTTCATACTTTTTGTTGTTTCTTTTATAAAAATATTAAAAAATAATCTATGTGTATGTATTTATTTTTCGAGATTTCGAAAGGAGATGGGGGTGGAATGATCTCGTAGCGATGGCGAAAGGGTGTGTGGAGCCAAAACAGGCTGAGAACCACTGTCCGACACAATGCCTACTTTCGTATATTACCGGAACCATACATATTGAAAAAATTCTTGTGCGTAGCTCAAATACTACAAATTAGTGATTATACTTTTGAAATACTCTACTGTTGGCTGTTAGCTTAGAATAGAAATATGAAACTACATGTAACATAAACCAATGAAGTGACAATTGACATCATTTGGTGTGTGTCTTATAAATATGCGTGGCTCTAATATATGTAGAATCAAATGTATGTTTAAATGCTTGTTTAAAAAAATGTTTTAAACAATCAAATTTTGCAAAGCTTTATTTATTGTCCACTTATTTCTGAATCTCCGCTTATTGTCCCTTGGGTGAGTAATGCCCTCGTAAATCTCCTCAGGACCAATCTGTAGACGATAATAATTGGGGAACCGGAAATTATCACATCAGGTGCTTTGGGGGTTGGGGAACCGGGAATTATCGTATTTCTCTTTGCGTGCTGCCATGGTATAAATGTGTTCCAATTACACATGCATTTGTAAGATCTGTATTCAGATGTTTGGGGAAAGCATAGTTGATAGTTAAGAGTTTTCCTGCTCCAGCAACTCTAACGGCCTTTACACTAACGTTTTAACTAAAAATGTGGACAAGAACGCGTCCCTAAAAATGGATTTGGCCAAGTGAATCTCACGGCACTTAAGGGGACAATGTAAGGAAATATCGCATCCCTTCCGTATGATTGTTCCGTTGTGTTGTGTTTAACCACGTTTTTTCATCATTAACTCGCAATTTATCATCGTAGAATCTTGGCTGCATGTTAATATGCCATATTTTCATCTTGGACAATTACACCTTGCTCTTTCACTTTCATACAGGTTACTGACATATTATGCGCTAGAGTAAATGTGGGAAAATACTTTTTACGACGGGCCAAAAAGGCTTTTTTAATGCATCACATGCGGGCAAGCATCCCGAGGTGCAATCGCCGTGCTTGTGTGACGACGATCTTTTTTGAAGCCCCTATTGTTTGCCAGAACGATATGGGGAGAGATGAGGGCAAAGGTTTTTTTTTTTTTTTTTTTTTTTTAAATTCCTCCGTCATTATATTTTATTTGTTAAAGAAAGTTTTTTTAAAATAATGTCGTATGTACTCGCGAACGTCTAGTTTCTTCTATATGCGTGTACATTTGGCAGTCTTTGTCGAACTTGACAAGTTCAATCAACAATTTTTTTTGGCTGGATGTATGATAAAACTAGACTTGAGCAGAATGCTGCATGCTGAATATCCATTTTCATTCTTCAAGTAGGGTGTAATTAATTGTTTTATTGTTTTTCTTAAAGAGAAAGGGCCCAACAATGGCCGAGGGGGAATGTTGCTGAACACTAATAGTTCGACTGGAGTTTGAGTCCCAGCGAACGGGCTGGCTGCGTGGGCATTTTCGTGGTTTTCCCCATGCGTAGCATGTATGCGAACCAGGTTCCCTCAGAAAGTTATCTAGAAAGGCATCCGTCCTCTTAGACAGATAGCTCTCCTGTGCTTTGGCATAATCAAAATTCAGAATAAACCAGCTTAAAGATAGAGGATTACAGGCGATTTTCAGTTTCGCCCAATAAGCCCATAATGGGATTTCTTCCTACTGGGCATCAAATGACTGACATGTATACTGTTTCATTGTTAAATAAACATTTAGGTGTGTTCTTTTCCTAAGCTCCTTTTTCTAATCAGTCTTTTTATCTCTAGCAATATTCATATTTCATTTCTGAATTTCTGAATTAAAGCTTCTCGATATGATAGAACTATATTCTTCGGCAAATGAACGTTTCTTAACATATGTAGCATCTCACCGTAGGCTGACCACTAAAATAGTCGTATATATATATATATATACAATGTAACAAAAGATGCGTACTCGTGCAGCTAATTTCGATAGTTTGCGTGCAAAATCCGGTGAGAAAGAGATAAAAATGCCGTCACGGCATTTCATAACGGGATCCGCCACTGCCTCTCCTGGGCTAGTGTTTTTGCTGAACAAATTTAATGTAGGGTATTCCTTCCCTTCAAAAGAAAGACTGAGCTGCAGAATGTATCGCGGCGCGGCGTGTTCGTCTGTATAATATAATGCTATCACTTTACATAGATGTTTCTGCAAATGCATTCCCAAGGGGGAATCAGAAAATGAGAAAAAAAAAGTGGGGTACCAAAGAGCCGGAGATGTACATCTTCGTTGAGTTTTATGTAGTTAGAAAAATCAAATCCGTTTAAATGTCTACAATTAAGTGCTTTTCTGCCGAAATTTCTATTAGTTGGATTTAGAAAATCTTCCGAAGTATCAATCCGTAAGTCTTCGTGCTCAAATGCAGAAAACGAATTCTTCATCTTAAACGAGCGTTGAAAGTCACGTGCGTTGCCACGCATCGTTAGAAATATCAGTCGCGGTGTATTTTAAATTTTGCTAGTTTACCTTTTCGCATTGTGTAATCAGAAGTTGTTCTGGTACGGATATTCGGAATTCCGATTTTCTTAAGTGAAATATTCACTCATTATGTTTCTCAAATTTTGTTTTAGATAAAGTGGTACGGTTCAGAGATTATATAATTCAAAACTCTTTGACTATGTAAACGCGTAATGCAAGATACATTAGACAGGTGTATTGTACAGAAACAATTCATATTGTAAACTTTTTTACCTGAGAGAAGATGGAAAACAGCAATGCCCAGTATTGGCAAAAACTGGTAAATTTGTTTTGACTTGCTTCTATGGACCCCTTGCCGAAAGTTCATTTTATCATAATGCTAATAATGTGATAGAATGTAAAACATCCTTCAGCTTTAGATAATTCCAATATGTTCAATTAATCGCTAAATAACTCATTTTTAACCTTAACCGGAAATTTCCGAATCCTGAAGCGTCTCCGGCGGTCGGCTGGCAAACTAAATTTATTGAATCGTGGGAAATTCTCCCACCTTACTTAATCACGTGGCCTGACATCAAAATTACAGTGAAAAAGACAAACCTTAACCGATACATTTCATCTTTTTTTCCTTCAATAGCAGTCGCGTCCGCGATCTCGTTCCATACTTTTATGTCTCTAAAACTATAAGAACCGTATAATTACGCAAAGTAACAAACTGTTTGGCGTAAATTTTAGTCAAGACTCTTATCGATTTTGAAGGCAAACTGGTATAGGTCCCCTTTCATCAGGAGCAAAGAAATATCAGAACCTACGGCAAACACAAGGTTGTATTGCATATAAAAACCGTATTTGTAACAAATACATTATTAAAATAGGTGTATTCGCGGGCCACGAGTTTTAGACCGCTTAGAACAGTATTTCTTAACCTGTGGTTCATGGACCCCTTGGGGGTCCATGGCTCATATTTTGGGGGTCCGCCGACTGCTCCTAATTTTTAAAATGTTTGCATCAATATTTAAAAAAAAACTTTTTTTGTCACGGGCAACCTCTGTAAGCCGTCTGTCTGCCATTTCCCAATAATAGAGACCCTCCACAATACGAGAAAAAGAACATTCGCAAACTATATAAAATTTGAAATTTTTAGAAACACAAAGTAGCCTTTGAATTTTACTTCACTTGGAAAGTGACGTTAAAATCAGTTTCGCAAAGTTCTTGCAAATTTTTAAAACAAAATATTTGTTTTACTTTTTGTTTAAGTTGTAATTAAAGTATTTTTTTCAAGTGTTTTTTTTTTTTGTGTCTTAAAGTTTGTTCTTAATGTTTCATTTGATTATTTGATATTTTTGTAGCCCAAAATGTCCAAAAAAAAAGGAAGTATGATGAAAATTATGTAAAATATGGATTCTGCTGCGTGAAGGAATCGGACGGTGTTGAAAAGCCTTAATGCTTTCTGTGTGGAAAAGTTTTGGCAAACGCCAGTATGAAACCGGCAAAATTGATAGAGCATCTCAAATCTCTTCATCCTGAAAATGCATCTAAAGATATAAAAAGAGCTTTTTAGAAAGAAGAAAGCCCAGTTTTCGAAATCTGGAACATTAACCAAACTTGGATTTGGTATTTCACAAAATACAAAAACCTTTGGTTGAGGCATTTTTCAGAGTTGCATGTCGTATTTCCAAAAGTAAGAAACCGCATACTATTGGAGAGACATTAATTAAGCCATGTGCGCTGAAAATGGTTGAATTAGTTTGTGGACTGGAACAGAGAAAAAAACTTGAGGCTATTCCATTGTCCAAGGATGTGATACATTCAAGAATAGTTGAAATTTCTTGCAATATCTTGAAACAGATCATCGATGAATTGAAAGCATTGCCATTTCCCTTTAGTATGCAACTGGATGAAACTACAGACATCTCGAATTGTAGTCAACTTCATGTTTTTGTTCGTTACGTGTCTGCTGATACGATCAAAGAAGAATTCTTATTTTGTGAACCTCTTTTGCAAACTACAAAGGCAGTTGATGTTTTAGCGATTTTAAATGTTTTCTTTTCCAAACACGACTTCTACTGAAAACAAAAACTTCATTCACTTTGTACGGATAGAGCACCTGCGATGCTTGGCAATAAATCTGGTTTTGCCTATTTGATAAAAAAAAGAGGCTCCTAATGTTATTGTTACACATTGTTTTTTACATAGACATGCACTGTCTACAAAAACTCTTCCAACCAGCTTAATCAAGTATTGCCAATAGTTATTAAAACTGTGAATTTTATTAGAAGTAGAGCTTTTAATCATCGTCTTTTTAAAACACTGTGTCAAGAAATGAACGCAGAACATGAAGTACTTCTGTACCACACGGAAGTGCGCTGGCTGTCACGAGGGCAGGTTTTGAAACGAATTTCCATGTTGAAGACAGAAGTATCACTTTTTTTAGAAGAAAAAGATAACTCACTCTTCGAATATTTCAAGAAAAAAGATTTTATATGTAAATTGGCTTACCTTTCAGACATTTTTAACCACGTGAACGATATATGTCTTTCAATTCAAGGGCCTGATACAACAATTATGGATGCCACTGAGAAACTGCAGGCATTTTTATTGAAAATGTCACTTTGGAAAATTAGAATTCAAAATGGGATATATGCAAACTTTCAAATGTTGGACGAAGTGCATTTTGAAAATGGATCTCGGAAAGATGGTTTGTTATTGAATAACTTGAAAAATGAAATCTGTGAACACCTGGAAGTACTTCAACTTTCATTTGAAAAATATTTCAATTCGGATGGAATAAATATAAAAGATGAGTTGTGGATTCGTAACCCTTTTCTATGTGATATTGACTGTATCAATGACATGAACCTTGCCAAAGATGAGCTAATTGATTTGAAAACAAAGTCCTTGTTAAAAATGGATTTCGATTCAAAACCTCTTGGAGAGTTTTGGTCTTCTTGAAGAGAAGCCTAGCCATTGCTTGTAAAACGAGCTATGGCAGCCATTATTCCGTTTGCTACAGTATATCCTTGCGAAGCGAGATTTTCCACACTTGTCACAATAAAAACAAAACATCGAAATCGACTGAATATCGAACATGTATAAGGTATATCTCCCACATTCTTAGCGTGCCTTCGTGGTGTAATGGTCAGCACACTGAGCCGGTATTTCAGAGGTCCGTGGTTCGATTCCCGGCGAAGGCGTTGCTCATTTTTCATGTCTCCTGCTTGTAATTAACCTAATGTCTCTACACATGATATGCGCGTTGCTTTGTCGAAAACCATCCCTCAATTCAATCTGTTAATCAAAGAAAAGCAGCAACAGCCTTCACATTGAAAATTTTAATTTCTTCAAATTTTTTATACTATTAAAGTAAAAATATTAAAATAATTAAATAATAAAACAGAATATATTTTGTAATAAATGATATTTAAGCAATTTTTTTTCACAGAGGGGTCCGTGACATATTTAAAATTTTTAAAGTGGTCCATTGTGCCAAAAAGGTTAAGAAACACTGGCTTAGAAATTATCTTCATCGTGGAATGGCTCCTTTCTTATTCATTTTCAACTGTGAAAAAAAGCTGTTCACATATAAATGACATTCCAGACAAAGCGATTATTCTTAGTGCAAAAATTCGGTACTGAGTGTATTTATTTTTTGACAAGTACAAATAAAATTAATCAAATCTGTATCTTCAAATCTTTGAATAACATTTATATCCTTTTATAAATTAATTAGCTCAATTTATAGATTTTTCTGGTGCGTTATTCACGTTAGTTTTTAATGGTAAGAAAATAATATAAACTTGGATTTCAAATAACTAAAATCTTGAAATCTTTGCAACACCGTGTTCGTAACAAATACTGAATTAAAATGCATTTGCGAACCGCATGAATTTTCTTCTTGGGTCCCAAGTCTGAGATCACTGCCCTAGACGTTGTAAGTATTGCCGGCTTTCTTGCACTGGCGGTAAGGTTTATGTAACTACCTTATGATTCAATAAGAATTGCATTGTCATACACATGGCACAAATGGTGATGTAGCGAATGCTCAATGCATTTGCTGTAAATGCTTGTGAAGTTCTTCACTTTCCCGCCAAATGTCAAAACGAGCTACGAATTAGATTTATAATGATGATGTATTCAATCCGTTGTACCACAAAAAATGGCATAATATTTGATTAAACTGCCCTGTATCTACACAGTTTGGAATAAATTACATTCTTGTTTCACAAGAGCGCTGAGACCAGTTAGTTACCCCAAATGCAAGAGAATTAGCGTCTGCGTTTTCTGTGTAATCAAATTAGCGTCCTTCTTTCTCATCATATGGTTATATAATCTTGTCTCCTTCCGAGCATTGTTTATCGTTCCCACGTCTCGATAACGTTAACTCTTCGTGTGTGATGGTGTAAGGAGCTGCTTGTTTCAGATGTAGTGGAATTAGTATTTCCATTTATTACTTTATCTCAGAGAAAAGGAGTTGGGTATTTAACGAGGGAAAAAGGGAGGCGAAAGTTGGAATTCGTATGCGGCAAATTTCAACAGTTTATCTATCCGGAGCGTGCTCTCTTAGACTATAAAAGAGTGCACAAATTTGAGAGGGAGATATTGCTGCAGCCCATAGCATGGGAATAGAAAGGGACCAGTATGACAAAGAAACAAAAGGTTCAGTTATGGTCCAATTTAAAAATTATTGCAATGAAGCATGCGTTGAACTAGATGCCACCATTAAAGAATTCAAATCCAGTCAGAATTTTAGTGCAAATTGAATGTTCTAAGTGGAGATTTTAATGCTTCAAGTCTTCTTAGGAGTCTTTAGCCCTTGAGAGAACAACAGGAAACGTTGTAAAACGACGACAACCACAGGTAATTCATCAAACACTTGGCTCCAGAGAATAACAGCGTAGTACCGAAGTCCGTTTTCAATGATTGACTGTTATATCAACTATGGATGGTTCATCATCCATAGTTGATGGAATCTTTGCTAGTTTATCAACTATAGATTCTATCAACTGTAGATGATTGATACACACTAATGTCTATTCACAGCTGACTGTGAATGACTGTTGACGAATTATTGTTTTACTACTTATGATCTGTGGGCTAATTCCATAAACTATTGACTGTAAATGGAATATTGACTATATCTAAGATCTATATATTTTAAGACTATATAGGGTTAATACTTTTCTACTGCATATATAAAGAATACATTGAATCTATGGACTACATAACATCTGTATATACATAATCAAGACTATACTTTCTTTAAATGTCTTGTGTGAACAAACTATGCCCGTCGTTTTAAGCACTAACGGTTCAAGCGGTTCAACATGTCACAGGAAATGTAACAACATAACTTGTAAAAAGATATTTGTGCCATCAAGGAGGAACTTATCCGTTTGGTCAATATAAAAAGACCTTAGATCGGATGTCATTTCGATGGAGAGTAGAGGCCATAGTGCGGAAAACCCAACAAGTATTTTTAATGTGAAATTTGTTACTTTCATCTTATTTTAAAACTGTTTAAATTACCTGTACAAATTTTATCTCTTGTTTTCAAACGTTGAAAATTCCAAAGTGGCCCTTTCTGAGTTGATGTGTAACTCTTCTGCTTTGCTTTGTGTGAATGCCTGCGTTTTTGTAATGCAGTAAAATCCCTCGTAACCAGTTAACCAAGAATATCAAAATAACGGCACATTTGTCTAGGTTTAAATGCGAAATTTAGACCTGTGATATAAGGAAGTGTATAATATATGGCGATGTATATCAGCTGTAATTGGCCATGTGTATAGCATATAATGGAACTGATTTTTAATTAAGGAAACTAAGTGTATATAATATATTTAAAGTAAATAATTTCAAATGAATACCACAATTTAATTTTCTTCTGTGTTATTTATATAGTATCAAGGCATCGAAATCCATTTTGATCTGCACGCATATCCCCACGATATTTAGGTATCAGTGAACTATGATAGTTCAATTGCAACAATGTATTATGCTTTATATATACAAAAGAAGCTGTACTGATTTCTGCGAAACTATTGTGGGCTTCAAGTGATGTCAAATACCACTTCCGGTCCATTAAAAAAATAGAGACCCGCGTCTAGGTCCTCCTGTCTTGAAGACCGAATCCCATGGTTTTCTCTAGAGACACTGGTGACAGGTGGCGACCACCATAGGTAAGCAGGTGTATGCTCCTGGTTATCTGCTATCTAGTGTTTACTGAAGAATTTAAGAATTTAAGTAAGTTACAAAGGGCTAGATGGCGATACAATTGGCTACTTTTTTGGAGGCAGGGGATGCAAGAAATACGTTGCAATGCCAGAATATAAAGCAGGGAGAATAATACATAAATCATAAAATACGTATAAAAAGTACAATTTAAATAATAAAATACTTATAAAACATTCTACATGAGATACATAAACAATACTGAGCAACTATAGGCGAAGGCCAACGTTATTTCATGGTTCAGTATAGAGAAGACATAGTATTATTCATAACAAAAAGCATCCGAAGTGTCAAAGCCCTCAAATTTCGTGTCTGCAATCCAGTGTGGCCATAAAATAATACAAGCCGAATTCATGGTTCTGGTAAACGCTTCCTGCGCCAGGCTTTGTTAAATTAGAGTTTAACAATAAAAAATGTTAAAATGACATTTCTTGAAATACCTGAATATTAATTATGTTGCATAGGTTACCTGAAAAAATCCTTGAAAATGTCTCTGCCCCAAAACACCTTTGCCAACTTGAATGTTCTAACTCGAGTAACGGTTCGTGATCAGAGGCGTTTTTAATGCAAAGAATTTTTTCGTGCGCTGAGGCATTCGTGAACCAAGGTTTTCCCTGTACTGGTTTACACCTTTAAGGGTGGCTGGCGATGGCATTCACGTTACAGGAAAGCCCTCAAACCGTATTCAATCTCGATACATTTTGTTATCTTATTTAGTTACATTAAATATCATCATGTTTTGGGAACCCATTTTATATCCTTTCAAAGTATTATGCCCATAGCATAATTTACATCTGCTTGTCAGTTTTATATGAACATTTATTGTTTAATGTGAAAAGAATATTTTAAATAAATTAACTTTTTAAACTGTACTCTATTTCTATTTGCATACTTCCCATATCTTTCAGAATTACTATATTTTCCCAAAAATAAGACCCGGTCTTATTTTAATTTTTGCTACAAAAGACACTCCAGAGCTTATTTCCAGATGATGTCTTATTTTACATGCACAATAATTAATATTTATTCAAGAAACACATTTTTTCAGTTTCAAAAAATACACTTATTCACGTTCAGGAAACATTCAGAAATGAGCAAAGTCATTTATTCTAATATAGCCATGCCATCTTCTAGAACATTATCATAAAGCTCCAAATCACGAATTCCGGCTGAATTTTTTGCGACTTCATTTCTTAGACTTTTGATCCTAGCTTCTCAGGTTAAGCATTAAAGCTCACCTCAAATGAGCTCTTCTTGTTCATGTTGCCTGCTCGTAGGATATTGATAACGCCTTTGTCCGTTATTTTATCCCATGCATTCTTCACCCAAGTAACAACTTCTTATAACTTAGGCTTCACAAAGCTTCCTCGTTGATTTCTGTACGTTCTGTTTTCAATGTAGTCATTGATTTACATGCGCAAATGGTCTTTAAAGGTCTTGTTTATTGCAGTATCAAGAGTTTGAAGATATGCAGCCATTCCTGCAACAATTATTATTCCATCAATTCTTCTTTATGTAAGGACGTTCATCATGGTTTAGGGCGGTGAGTACTGGCAGAATTCAACACTTAGCATACCTCATTGGCCATCTCGCAAAACAAATGGTAGAAATAAATCGACTCCCTTTCTTACTGCAGCTTGTGTCACCAAGCAGTTTAATTGAAACTAGAAGAGATAGTCAAGAAGCATTAATTGAAACTAGAATAGATAGTTAAGAAGCATTAAATTAAAATAACTGTTATAAAATTAAAATATACCTTACAGTAGTACATAAGTAAGGTTCAGCTTCCTTCAGTAGGAAAGCTTAAGAGTCCTTAGTGACGCGTGTTTGCCGCCAGGCTGCTTCGTTATTAAGCTTCTCTACTCGACCGTATTGTACGTGCCTGTTGATAATTGCCGGCAAAGTTAAATTAAGGACCAACTACATTAAGTAATTGTGTCTAGCTTCGGCTAAGTCAGTATGTTTAGTATCAGATTAGTTGCTTATTTTTCTTATCTTGATTTGAACCCTGAATGGAGGCTTCCCTCTACGTCCGAGAATACATGTGAAACCCAGCGATAAGTCACTACACAGTCCACTAGGTTCTTCTACCTTCAGCATAGTCCAAGTAGTGAGGAACATATATGTTTAATTAATAAAATTTAAAGGTATTAAAAACTTTCCAAGTTTTCACAGAAAAGTTTCCATGTGGGGCAAAACTTGAGAATTAATAATGGCAATTTAGTCTGTGGCTTGTTTACTGAATTTTTCTTCGAAACATAATTAGAAATAATACATATTTTTGTATGTAAATAACTATAAACTTCTTTATTTCTTACCGCAGCTTTATATTTGATGGTGTTTCGATTTTGATACAAAATTGTAGTGTTCGATAAAATTTATTATAAATTATCTTCCTCACGGATTGTAGGTGCTCATCGGTCAATCCTCTTCTTTTCTGAGTAATTTTCAACGGTGGAAAAAGGCTGCTCACATATAAATGTATTTCCGAAGAAAAATTTATTTTTTGGCAAACACGAATAAAAATTAAACAAATCTTCAAATTAGATTTATATCACATTGCAAATTAATTAGCACCAGTTATAGATTTTTTGTTGCTCTATCCGTGTTCGTTTTTAATGGTAAAAATAATATGAACTCGCGCTTCAAGTAACTAAAATCCTAAAATCTTTGCAACATTGTATTTAAAAAAAATGCATAACTAAACTGTATTCGCGGGCCGCATAATTTTGCTTCAGAGGCCGCATGTGGCCCGCTGACATAAGTTATATTTCGCAGAGACCTCATGAAATCCCGGTATTCATTCTCGCAGACCGTGTATGTGCATTGATTATTTCATGCATTTTATTTGAAATTGTCTTCAAATTTACATCACGTGAGCTTTTATTAATGAGGAACAAAGTGTGCGATTCTCAAACATATATACCGGAGGAATTTCTTTTAAATTAAGAAACGATTAAATTATTCATTTGCTATAACTTATCTCTTTATGAAACACATTAGGGAGCGAAGATATTTCTTTCCATTTCTTACGAGGGGAAGAAAAAAATAATTTTCGGTTCATATTTTCTTTTTCATTTCCATTAGCATTTATTCGTTAATACAATATGCTTATTTGATTTTTAAAAGTAATGTTTTGTTTTCAGTTTTTCTTTTATGTTGATCTGTATAAAAATGTCACTTCAAATTAATATTTTGTTAATGGCGATTATTTATTTAACGATTCCAATATAAACCAAGGAGAAAATTTAATGAGCCAAATGCAGAAATTACACTTTTTGATGTTCCATGTATAAATAAATAGTATTTTAATGAAAAGTGCTCTGAGAATATTTCAGTCGTTAATAATTTTTTATCGTTTATCGGCAGCGGTTGAAAACCAATTAGGGTTTTCAAATCCTTTCGTTACTTTTATATTCCTGGAATTTATTTTACGTATGAAAGAATAAATAACTGAAGAATTTTAAATGAGGTGTTTTTTAATCAAATTTGAGTCTTCTTCAAATAGCGTGCGATAACAATTAAGTGATTTTTTTCTTTAGTTGGTAATAGATGGTTGAACAGAGTGATTTGAATTTTGAAATACTTCATTTCTAGTAACATGTATTTAAATAAAATAGAATCTCTCTTAACTGTGAGCGACGGAACGCTACCGATTTACAAAATAAGGTAAGAATGTATATTTCTAGAATTTGCTTGTCCGTGTTTGGTCATACCATTTAGAAACTTCAAATCCATTAGACGTGTTTTTTTATCCATGGGCCATTAGTAAATCAATAAATTGAAAATCATACAGGTTATTTGAAATTGTAATACGGTAAGGTATTTTATTTTAATCAACCCGTTATTATTATTTAAGCTATAAATATGTGAGGTTAGACTTAGCCTAATACTGGAACTTTATTTCTATAACTATTCTAGCGCTGTGTCTAAAGTAGTACGACAAGTATTTACTAAGGTTTTAAATACACTTTATTGGACTGAACTTGTAACAGAACAGGCCACCGCTCATGCTGCAGATAATCACTGCTTGTGGCAAAACAATTTCAATAAGAATAGTGAAATCAATGTAAACACTGATCAGTCGGATAAGACTACGCGGTTAAACACTAAGCTACAAGCTGGCTCGAATAATCTAATGGTGTGTTATAAGGTATATTTTATCCTTCCTTTCTGCATGCTTTCGTGTTGTTAACGGTAGTACACTCGGCGCGTATTCGAGAGATCCGGGTTCGAGTCCTAGCGAGGACATTGCTCATTTTTCATGTCCCCTGTTTCAAAATAACCTAATGACTCTTTAAAATATCCCTGCTAGAGCATACAAAGTTAGATGCATTTTGTTAGAGCTGGCAGAAATGTAACCACGCAGCGCGAATGCTAGAAACTCTCTCTCTCTCTCTTTCTCTCTATATCCGAAAACCTAAGACTCAAAGTCATAATAACTGAAGAGAGAAAAGAAACATGGCAAAGTAAAACATAAACTTACAAAGTATCAACGTTGTATTTAACTTGGATTTTAGTCAAGATTCTATCAATTTCGAAGGCAAACAGGTACAGTTCCCTCTTCATCAGGAGCAAAGAGATTAAAGAGCAAATATTACTTTGCTCCTTAATAAGAGGGACCTGTACCTGTTTGCCATCGAATTCGTTAGTCTTGTCTAAAATCTATACCAAACAGAACGTTATTTCTTTCATAATTTTATATCATAATGACTGGTTAGTTTAACATAAGAATCCCTTTATGTAACGTCTTCTTTCCGTATTTCTCACTAAGTTTTTGTGTATTTAAGCTGAGTGTTTTGAATGTTTAGATTACAGCTTTTGGTGGCCGCATCTTCTTGTAATTTATTCTCGCCAGCTCTGCTAAAAGTTATATTCCGTCTTAAAGCGTTTCGCTTGGCGGTGCTTTAAAATATGTGACGATAGTTATTTGAGCCAGCCTAAGTAATGCTTTTATGTGTAGTGCTAAACAACGTTACCTACGTTTGAGTTAAAATTTTGTTATGTTAATTTATGTAACTAAAAACAGTGGAAGTTCGTCTGTAGCACATGTTATGTCTTTTTTTTTTTTTTTCATTTTAAGACTGTATAAAAAAGTTATTTTAACGTTCTTCAGTATTTATTCATTGTTTCAGACTCAACGGTAACTCGTTAACAGTCTAGTAAGGTCTGTAAGACTCTATTACAAGCTTCCAGTTACAACAGAACCCTACAACACGTACACATGGTTTTATGTTTCAGAAAAATAAAACTAAGCTTTCAAAATTACAGTACATTTTATCAGATGAAAGTAACAGATCTTTGAGTGAGATGGCATATAAATTTAAATATCTTACGATACTGGCTCCAGAGTTTTAAAAATTCGCTTTGTGTATGGTGATGCTTCACAACAGCCTGTACTAGTACAGATGAGTATTGATCGGCAAATCTCATTAAAAAATCTGCAGTCCGTCAGCTTCCTTCAATATAATTCTCGTATTCTGCATATCGTCCTCATCGTGTTCCTCACCCTCCTGCTAATCAGTTTCCCTTTTCCAGTACATGTCTTATTATTTCGTCATCATACTGTAAAGTAAGTACGTCGTCTTTCCGTGAGAATTATTTCTGAAAGTCACGTGTACTACCTTCAGAGTTCACACATCGACGCATAAAAAGAGATCGGTAATTCATTGGTTCGATAAGGCTTGTTGTGTTAGACGGTAGAAACATAAGACAGATGTTTTCCATATTTAAGTCTTCAATTTGTTTGCTCAGTTATGTATTTTGTATTTCATACACCTAAATTTCAGATTTAAATTTAGACCGTCAAAAGTGCCGTTACTTTGGCGGTTGATTATTCGAGGGATTTTACTAGTAGTGAGACTAACTGTGCAGTAAAATATTTGATTGATATGCTTTTGCTATTTAAACTGTTCTTAAAAGTACGTCCAGTTAATGATGTTCTGAGGTAACTTCTCAGTGTTGAATAATTATCAACAAGCACAGATTTAAAATTCAGTAAACTTTTAATTGACCATTCGTGGCGGATTACAGCTAAAAATTTCGATTATTTCTTGGCGATAAATTTTAATATGTAAGCGACATCCCCCGAATTTATAAGTATCATAATCAATATATCTGATTTAATGTCATAATATTAAAAAAAGTGCTTTATTTCTGGTACACGGAAAATATTTTTAAATACTTACAAAAATAAATGCCCCGATTTAAGAATGTCTAGTTTGATTTGACCTGGCAGCACTGGTATTTAAAGGTTGTCGCACCTTCGTCGCAGCTTAATCGAGATGGAGCTGTACGCAATGGAACAGTCAGTTTTGATTGTAATATCTCATTACAGGAATGGTGAGTGTTATGCACAGACTGTTAGGAAGCTTCGTGCAATCTTTGGGGGTGAAAGTGCATTTAATGAAATAACAGGTCTCAGAATGATAAAGAAATATGTGAACACAGATTATTACCACGCTCTTGATCCAGCTGATCTGAAAATATCGCTATTTTGTCTAACAGCATTATTGCGAGCACCCCCTCCTCCCTGAAAAAATGCGAACTTAAAGGGAAACACTAAAAGAACATCAATAGGAAATCGAACGTGTCATGCACCTCGATAGGCAGATATATGAAAACGTAATTAGGAATTTCAGCAAGAGAGTTCGATGTTGCAAAGCAAGTCGTGGAAGACATAAGCCAGGCATTATTTTTCATTAACTTTTATAAGTATGTAAAAATTACCTGTTAAAAGTACGTAAAAGTAATTTCCGCTTTATGAAATAAAGCATTATATTGAGCATGTTAAATTCGAGGCTTTTTTGATATATCTTATATAGGACGCTTTTCTTCAAGAACAAAATAATTTTTCCAGAAACAGTAAAAACGACAACTGTTTTATATTGAATGCAATGGACGGAGCAAAGGGAAACAAAACATAACGCTATCTTGTAGAGACATTAGGTTATTTAGTAGCAGAAGACATGAAAAATATGCAATTCCTTCGCCGGGAATCGAACCACGGACCTCTGAAATACCGGCTCAGTGTGCTGACCATTACACCACGAAGGCACGCTAAGAATGTGGGAGATATACCTTATATACACCCCTTTTTAAAGGGCGACTATGGTTTTAGGGGACCTAGTCGCCAAATCCTGGGTGTGGAGAGTCATCATCCACAACCCTTTTAGTTCGGGCGCCAGTGTAGAGACATTAGGTTTTTTAGTAGCAGGAGACATGAAAAATATGCAATTCCTTCGCCGGGAATCGAACCACGGACCTCTGAAATACCGGCTCAGTGTGCTGACCATTACACCACGAAGGCACGCTAAGAATGTGGGAGATATACCTTATAA